>JAGFNQ010008153.1:0-272546 GCA_024364735.1 Boesenbergia rotunda | reverse complement strand
TTGGTCTGGTGACCGATCAGGGAGAAACCATGACTGATCAAACTGAACGATCAACTGTCGCGAGGTTTCTCACCCTAATCGATCAGGCTGGATCCTGATCGGTCTGGGATCAGCCTGATCGGTCTGGTGACCGATCAGCCAGTGGATTCCGAGCGGGATTGTCGGAAGATGAATTCCGGATCGGTTTGGTGACCGATCTGGTGACTGGTCAGGGTGACCGATCATATGAGCTTGCGATCCTAAGTTTCTCACTGGGGACCAATCAGGTTGGAGCCTGATCGGTCTGGGATAGTCCTGATCGGTCCGGTGACCGATCACTTTAATTCAAACGCGTTGTCAGACGCTCTGATCGCGCCTGCTTTCACTGATACGTTACTGATGTCACTTTGATCTTCTCTACTATTATTGATATACATTTGATTTCATTTGCTAAACCTTTGATTGAGTGTGCAGATGATAGGGATGGATTCAAACACTCAAGGAGAGTCAATGGAGGCCTTTCCTTGGAGCAGGTTTGTCCATTTGCCATCTCAGGTTGCAACGGCTGGAACTGCTAACTGGAGCTGCTGACTGGAGCTTGGCTGAGGGAAGCTCAGGGAGTCCAGGGAGAGCTCAGTGGTAGCTGGCGTTGGTAGGTGAGCAGCTAGAGGCTGTAGTGAGGTGGTGACCTGGTGATCGGTGAGCTGGGACTTAAGCGCTTGGTGGCGAAGGAGTCTTAGCAACTCAACAATACAACTCTGCGACATCTTGTGTGCTAGCAACAACTCTGTTTTCATCTTGAGCAAGCAACTGTGATCCTTGAAGCAACCTTCCGTTACTTGGGCACTTGGGAGAAGAGAAACAAGAAGCTTGAGTCCATCAGCGAGAAGACACGAAGAGGAGTGTCTTGCGTGAGATCTCCGCTGGGTGGAGCTCAGAGAAGTTTGCTTGTGTTCTTGACATTCTAAGTGCTAAGTAAGATCCTTCTTGTGTTTCCTATACTTTATACATCATCATCTTGAAACGCTGTGGAGAGGTTACTCCACCGAGAAGGAGGTTGCATTTTATCCAGTGTTCACCAGGGCTTGATCTGCCGACGATCAAGGGATCACCCACCTTAAGGGCATGCCAAGGAGTAGGGGCAAGTTATCCCCGAACCTTGTAAATCCTCTTGTTAGTGTTTTGCATTTGTGCTTAGCTTAGGGTTTGGTTTTCTGCAACTCTGTTTTGTTTTTGCATCCGCTGCTGCTTAATGTTTAAGTGCAGAAAAATCGATAAGTGCTAAAGTTAAGTGTCTGGCTACATTCATCCCCCCTCTCTAGCCATCCAAGTTCCAACAAGTGGTATCAATGCTTGGGGCTCTGTACAAGCGGATTAACAACTGAGAGTCAACGACAATGGCTTTGAGAGAAGGCTTCTCCACCACCCGACCTCCTTCTTCGATGGAGCAGATTTTCAATATTGGAGATCGAAGATGGAGTACTATCTTAAGATGGATATCAACACTTGGTTCGCTGTGAAGGAGGGCTTTACCCCCTAAAGGATGATGAAGGCAAAGAACTAGAATCTTGGCTTTGGATGGCTGAACAAACTCGAAAGAGTGAAGCCGATGCGAAGGCGGTGGTAACCCTACAATGTGTCATGAACAAAGACCAACTCATCAAGGTTGGTCCATTTACAAGTGCAAAAGATTTGTGGAACAAGCTTATTGAACTCCATGAGGGCACCCGAGATTCAAGAATCGCCAAGAGGGATTTGTTCCTCAACCAACTTCAAAACCTCTCCATGAAGGAGAGTGAAACCGTAAGTGAGCTCCACAGCAGATTCAAAGAGGTATTGAATGGTCTTCATTCTATAGATGAAAAGGTCTAGAATCGTGACCTTGTGAGGTATGTGTTGAAAGCCTTTCCAAGGAATGCTTTGTGGTCATCCATGGTGGATGCCTACAAAGTTTCTAAAGACTTATCAATTGTCAAATTAGATGATTTGTTTTGTGAAATGGAATTGCAGGAAATGACTAACAAAGGCCCCAAGGAGAGGGGATTGCCTTAGTTGCAGGAGAAAAGAATAAGAAGAAGAAGGAAGTCTCCTCATCCTCATCCTCATCCGAATCCGAGTCCAAGGAAGATGGCAGCAGCTCTTCTTCCTCCGAGATGGCCAATTTCGTTAGAAGAATGATGAGGAAGGATCAACGCTTCAAGGGTAAAGGTAACCCTAGTGAAGCTAAAGTTGATAAATCTAATGTAACTTGTTATGAATGTAGCAAGAAAGGGCACTTCAAGAGTGAATGCCCGAAGCTAAAGAAGAAGGAGGAGAAATCCAAGAAGAAGGAGAAAAAGTTAAAGAAAAAGAAGAAGGCCTTGAAGGCCACTTGGGATGAATCCTCCTCAAGTTCATCCGATGAAGAGAAGGAGGAGAAGAGCACACGGCATGTGGCACTCATATCTCTTGGAGAAGAAAGCAGTGATGAATCCTCCGACTCCTCAAATGCGGCTTCATCATCTCCGGATGATGAAGAGGTAACCACTCCCGAACTTGAGAAATGTTATAGAGCAATTGCATGTTTAACCAATATATTGAAGAAGTCAAAAAATAGAGTTAAATCATTGCAATTAGAAGTTGAACAATTGAAGTCCTCTAGGGATGAGGATGTAGATGATTTGCATGTTGAAATGTTAGAGGATGAGATTAAATCTTTGAAAATTGAAGTCGAACAATTGAAGTCCTCTAGGGATGAGGATGTAGATGATTTGCATGTTGAATTGTTAGAGGATGAGAACAAATCTTTGAAGAGTGAAGTTGAGAGACTCAAGAGTATTCTTGAAAAGTTCTCAACAAGCTCAAAGACCTTAGACATGATTTTGAATGCCCAAAGGGCGGTCTACAATAGGGCCGGGATTGGTTACCGACCCAAAGACCTTCATTTGTGTCCTTAATGTCTAGGATCGGTGTTAGACCACTTATGACACCCAAGGTTCAAAAGAAAGTTGTCAAGTCATGGGTGCCTAAGTCTTGTTTAGTAGGTGCTTTAGGTCCCAAGGTGTGGGTACCTAAAACTTCTATTTTTCGAATTGTGTAGGTTATGATTGAGGGGGAGCATTATCAACTTGGTTCGTTGATAGTGGATGCTCCAAACACATGACCGGGGATAGATTATTGTTTACCACACTTCAAAGAAAAAGTAGAGGTAATGTTTCATTTGGTAACAATGGTAGTCTTAAGGTCATAGAAATAGGTGACATTCAAATATCCGAATGTCTTAGAATTAAGAATGTCCTTCTAGTCAAGGGGATGACATTTAATCTCCTAAGTGTCAGTCAATTATGTGATGCGGGTTACACAATTGATTTCCAATCAAGTCAATGTCTAGTTAGACAACATGACAATGTTGACACGGTACTAGTAGGAACAAGAGTAGATAACATTTACCAAGTTTCCTTTAAAAGTGCTATTAATGCTTTTGCTAAGTGTCTCATGTCAAAAGAAGAGGAGTCCACCCTTTGGCACCGGAGACTAACACATGTGAACATGAAGAATATCCGGAAGTTGGCCAACAAGGGACTAGTTCGTGGCTTACCAAGCATCAAGTATGAAAAAGAAAAGATTTGTGATGCATGTCAAATGGGTAAGCAAACAAAATTTGCACATAAAGGTAAAAGCGCTGTAAGTACATATACTGCTTTAGATTTACTTCATATGGACTTGTTTGATTGTAGCACTATCATATTATTGAATGGTAGTAGATATTGCTTTGTTATCATTGATGATTTTACTAGATATACATGAACTTATTTTCTTAAATATAAGGACCAAACCTTAGATGTTTTCATTTCTTTTTGTAGAAGAGTTAAAAATGAGAAATCATCAACTATTAAGACAATAAGAAGTGATCATGGAGGTGAATTTCAAAACCAACGATTTTTAGAGAGGAAGAACCGGGTCTTACAAGAGGCTGCGCGAGGATTCAAAATGGTGTTGTAGAGAGGAAGAACCGGGTCTTACAAGAGGCTGCGCGAAGCATGCTTAATGAGTACTCACTACCGAGCTACTTGTGGGCCGAAGCTGTGAACACGACTTGCTACGTGCAAAACCGAGTCCTCATTCATGGGTTCTTAGGTAAGACTCCCCATGAACTTTGGTTTAGAAAACCACCTACGGTTAAACATCTTAGGGTGTTTGGTTGTAAGGTATTCATTCTAAACACCAAGGACCACCTTGGAAAGTTCACGGCAAAGGCTGATGAAGGGATACTAGTCGGGTACTCCCTTGTTAGCAAAGCCTTCCGAGTCTACAATAAGAAATCTAGATTGGTTGAAGAATCTTCTGATGTTGTCTTTGAAGAAATTCCAAAAGCCAATGGACAACCAGAAGATGAAGTCCAATTCGAACTTAGGAGACTAAGTTTGAATGAAAGTCCGAATGTTGTTGATGGTGATGAATCCGATGACGGTGAGCCTAGACAACACATAGATCAGCCGGATCCTGAGGCTGAGCTGGTGTCTAGTGAAACCATTCAAGAAGCACCACCAACACCAAGGCAAACTAGATTAGCCTCTAGTCATCCCCAAGACCAAATTGTTGGAGACATTCATCATGGGGTTAGGACTAGATCATTCTTTAGGAATGAGGCTAATGAAGTTGCCCTAATTTTCGAAATTGAACCTAGAAAAATTGATGAAGCATTAAATGATCCCGATTGGATCATTGCGATGCAAGATGAACTAGGTCAATTTGAAAGATGTTAAGTGTGGGACTTAGTCCCCAGACCCAAGAAGACCACCATTATTGGAACCAAATGGGTCTTCAAAAATAAACTAAACCATAAGGGAGAAATCATAAGAAACAAGGCACGCCTAGTAGCCAAGGGCTACAGTCAAGTCGAAGGCCTTGATTATGATGAGACCTATGCTCCCGTGGCACGATTAGAGTCCATCCGATTGATGCTTGCATTTGCAGCACATCGTGGTTTCAAACTATATCAAATGGATGTCAAATCGGCCTTTCTATATGGTTTAATAAGGGAAGAAGTCTATGTCGAACAACCTCCGGGGTTTGAGAGTTCCGAATTCCCAAACCACGTATTTAAGCTCAAGAAGGCACTTTATGGCCTTAAACAAGCACCCCGAGCTTGGTATGAGCGGTTGTCGACCTATCTAATTGAAAAAGGCTTTGTTAGAGGCCAAATAGACCCTACACTTTTTCTACGTAGAGATGGTGACAATATATTTGTAGCCCAAGTATATGTCGATGATATTATTTGTGTCTCAAACAACAAGGGATATTTAAATGAGTTTATTGGACACATGGAGAGTGAATTTGAAATAGGTCTAGTGGGAGAGTTGACTTTCTTCCTTGGACTTGAAATCAAGCAAACTCGTGACGGAATCCATGTGCACCAATCAAAATATACTCAAGAGATGCTTCGAAAATTCAATATGAGTGATTCAAAAGAGGTAACCACTCCCCTACAAACACGAGATTGGACAATGATGAGAGTGGTAAACCTATTGATTTGACTCAATATCGAAGTATGATAGGTAGTCTGCTATACCTCACAGCTAGTCGACCTGATATACTTTTCGCTGTGGGTATGTGTGCTAGGTATCAAGTTTGTGCCAAGGAATCTCATTTAATTGCTGTTAAAAGAATTTTGAGATATCTTAAGGGCACAATTGGAGTTAGTCTTTGGTATCCCCATACCGAATCTTTTGACCTAATTGGCTACACCGATTCCGACTATGCTGGATGCAAGTTGGATCGGAAAAGCACAAGTGGGGGTTGCCAATTTTTAGGATCATCTCTAGTTAGTTGGTCAAGTCGGAAGCAACATTGTGTTGCTCTCTCCATGACCGAGGCAGAATATATCGCCATGGGAGAGAGTATATCACAATTGTTGTGGATGATTCATACTCTAGAGGACTATGGATTAAGCTATAAGGGTGTGTAAGTGTTGTGTGACAACATTAGCACAATTAACCTAACTAAGAATCCAGTCCATCATTCTAGGACCAAACATATTGAAGTGCGTCACCACTTCATTAGAGATCATGTTGCTAGAGGAGATGTTGTACTCTCATATGTAGAGTCTAAATCAAATTTAGCGGACATTTTCACTAAACCACTCCCCGAAAATGAGTTTAGTTTCTTAAGAAGGGAGTTGGGAATGTGTCGCGTTTCATAGACATCAAGATGCATTCAAAACCCTTCATGATCAATTCGAATTATTGGGAAACAATTGGTTAACTTGGGGACATCTCACACAAACTATAAGGTTCAACAAAACATTTTTGTTTGCTAGAAATGGGGTGAGATGTTAGGATCAACTAAATTTCTCGAAATGTCATTGCATCCCTTGAGAAGTTTAGTTGACGAGATAAAAATCACTTCGATGACCAAGTATGGGGAAAACCAATGTATAACATATGTGTACTTGGCTCCATGATCATACTTGGACATTCCAATCAAGGAAACTTGATTGGAGACTTGAATTTGATACAAACTTGTTTGAAAATGAGTGAATGTTTATTGATTGAGTTTGACTCCACTTGAGTGGAGCAAAGTGTTTGTAAACCCATAAGGACCTTTGATCCTGGTTTAGGGATCAATTTTAGTCAAGAGATCACTTCCAAGATCGATAAACTTTATCAGATCTGATCCGAAATCGATTGGGAATCTGAAACTGAAAATTTCGGCGTGGACGCGAATAGAGGCGGAGCTTCTGAGGGACGCTTACGGTTGGATCTCGTCCCTTCCTTCGAGTTACGCGAGGTAACAAGTAAATTAGTTTACATTTCTGCAAGATTTAAAATATATGATCATGTCTACACAACATAAGGTTGCATGCTTAGATGTGTGGTTAAATAATTTGAGAAATTATTTATGCTAAACCTTCCGCTGCACGTAATTAATTTTAAAATTACGAACCCACATCCATGTCAACATGCACCCGGTCCCAACAGTGGTATCAGAGTCGGTTAGTGTTCAACATAATCATATAATTGTTTTGCGGAAAACTTTGTTATGATCTCAATTTTGGAAAAATTTTCAATTATGGAAACTTTCCAATTATAGTAAATTTTAGATTTAGGAATTTCAAAGTTTGAAAATCCTCATGAAATTTTGCAAACTTTTGAAATATCCCTGTTTCTGAAATTTTATGATAATTGTGAAAACTTTCCATTTTTGGAAACTTTCCAATTTTGGAAAATTTCCAATTTTGGAAATTTTCCAATTTTGGAAATACGTAAGTTTTCTTTGTACCAGAAACTTACAATTATTCTGAAAATTTTTTATTTTTGGAAACTTTCCATTTATGGAAAGCTCGCAATTTTGGGCACTTTCTTTCAAGAAAGTCTAGACAAATTATGAGAATATTAATTGACATTTAAATTCATAATTAAAAATTAAATTATTTACAAAATTCTTTATTTTGGATTGAGTCTCGGGGAGCCGTCCAATTTAAAGTTAGTTGTTATAATTAAATTTCCTAAATTGAATTTAAATTGTCAAATGTGTTGGATCGAGAAAACCGATAGAGGGGGGGTGAATATCGGAAATCGTTTTTCGGAAAACTTAGAGCAAGTACGCAGCGGAAATTAAAAATCACAATACAGAGACACAGTCGATTTTACTTGGTTCGGAGCCTGTGTCGACTCCTACTCCAAGGCCCACGGTCGTTGACCGTTTACTTTGGGCAATTCTATATTTGGCGCAAAAACAATTTACAAATATTGAATACAGAGTAAGTGCAGTAAACTTTAACAGTTAAGAAAAAGATGCTCTTCTTTTACCGACGTCCGATTGTAGGTTAACTTTTTCGGAACAACGAGACGTCGTCGGCTCGAGTTGGGCAGTTTCCGGAGCAAGGCGCGAGAGCAGAAGAGCGTAGAAGCGTTGAACGAATTGATTGTCTGAAGCCTTGGTCGAGGGCCCTTTATATAGGGCCGGGGGGCGCCCGGGACGTCGGGGGCGCCCCCCACGTGTCATTTGATCCGTCAATGTCTCGGTCCGCGTCTAATCCCTTTACCTTCGGGATCAGGTTTGACCGGGGCACCCGGAGCGCTCGGGGCGTCCGGATTGACCGGGTCAAACTTCTATCTTCTGGCTTCGCGAGGGTGTGCTTCGGTACTTTGCTGTTGGGGGCGCCCGGGAGCACGGGGGCGCCCGCAGGATGTACTATTTGAAGCTGCTTTTTACTTGTGTGTTTTGTGTTCACCTTGGGGGCGCCCGGGACACTCCGGGCGCCCTGGTCAGCTGTTGCCTCACTCCTTTGAGGCTCTCTGAGCTGCAGACACTCGTTCCTTTGGTCCTGCATCCAGGGTTAGTCCAAAACACAACAAGACATTACTAGGTTAGTTTATACAGCCTTGGCTGTCTTGGTTCTGACTTTGGGTCTCCCAAATGGAACCCTAGGTCGAACCGACGCCTACTGTTCCCTCGACGGGGAACGCGTCCTCACCTACTCCTCTCGGGAGAATTTACCTGATGCCAACCGTTCCTCTGGTTGGACTTTTGCCTGCCGGTCCTTTGTCAGGTCTTGGATGCCGAGCTGTCCTTCGCCCTGTGCCTAGCAGTCCTTCGCTAGGCTTAGTCCCAGCTGTCCTTCGCCTGCGCCTAGCAGTCCTTCGCTAGGGCTTTAGTCCCAGGCTGTCCTTCGCCTGGTGCCTAGCAGTCTTTCGCTAGGGCTTTTGACTCTGGCATTCCTTCGCCAGTGCTTAGCAGTCCTTCGCTAGGGCTTTTTACCCTGGCATTCCTTTGCCAGTGCCTAGCAGTCCTTCGCTAGGACTTTTCCTGCACACTAGAGTAACTTGTTAGAAAACAAGTAAGACTTAACTTTTGACCTCTGTTGCCATTATCAAAACACAGGTTTGACTTGGGTGCATTCTGCACCAACAATCTCCCCCTTTTTGATTTATGGCAACCCTAGTTCAAAAAGTTAAGTTTAAGCAAGCATGAAAAGGTTAAGTTTTGTTCCCTCCCCTGGAAGGAATCTCCCCCTAGATTTTTCAAAAATTCGTGGGGTTAAAAAACTTTACTTGTACTTTAAAAACTTAAGTTTTAGGTACTTAGAAATCTTTTCATACCTTAAGTTAAAAGTACATGGGAAAGTTTTTGAAGCATGATTTTTAGAGTACTTAAAAAGTTTGAAGCTTTAAGTTTTAAGGTACTCAAAAGTTTTGAAAGTGTTAGCTTAAGTACTTTGTAGGATTTAAAAAGCTTAAGTACTTAGTAAACTTTGAAACACTTTGGAAAATTTAAGTACTTGAAAAACTTAAGTACTTGATAAATAACGTACACTTGGAAAACTTAAGTACTTAATAATTTTGAAAAACTTAAGTATTTGATAAATAACGTACATTTGGAAAACTTAAGTACTTAATAATTTTGAAAAACTTAAGTACTTTGATAAATAACGTACATTTGGAAAACTTAAGTACTTAATAATTTTGAAAAACTTAAGTACTTAATAATTTTGAAACACTTAAGTACTTAGTAATATTGTACTTATACAGTTTTGAAAAACTTAAGCTTTAAAGTACTTACAGAAGTTGAAAAAATTTTGACAAGCTTAAGTAAGAAAATTTTGTAAGGCTTGAGTACTTAGCAAAATTTTGAAAGCCTAAGTAAAAATTTGAAAGCTTTTAAGAACTTAAGTACTTTAGTCAACTTTGAAAAGCTTAAGTATTTTTGAAAATTTTTGAATAAAGGATAAGAAATTTTTTGCATAAAGGATAGAGTTAAAAAAAAATTAATTTTACTCTCTCCTTGCCTATCTCTCCCCCTTTGCCATATATCAAAAACAGATGAATATAGCAGAAATAAGATTTGCATAAAGAAAATAAGTAAGATTTTGTTGTACTAAACCAATTTATAATTAGACTTAAACTAAATCAGTCTATTTTCTCTGTAGGGACCTGTCTAACCCATTTAGCTACTTACTAACTGTTATAAACAGTAGTTTTTGCTAGGGTTAGTCAAGTTAAGTGTTTCTGTTCAAGTTAGATTTTCTAGACTTGACACTTAACTTGATTGCTGTGTAAGTTGTATTTAGTGCCCCAATTACTGCAGATGCATTGACTTAAAGCATCTTGAATTAAGGCAAAGACCTAAGCATCTCAACCCTTTCTAGGTTATCAATCAAAAGTATCCTAAGGTGCTTGTGAGATGCTGACTTCTAAGTCTATAGGTGCATGCAGTTCTAGGGTTAGGGCCTAGGCTAAGTCCATTTTCGAAAAAGCCCTAGTTTTGAAAGGGGGTAGTTTTGAAATAAAAATAAAACTAAGTCGAAAGTGAAAACTAATTTTGAAATTAAGTAAAACAGTTTTTCAAATTCTATTTTTAGAAACAAAATTTTAAATCAAGTAGAGCAGAAAAATAAAGTTAATCTATTCTACAGAGCACAATCCTAACTGCTTAGATAGTCATATGAAATAAGTACTTAATTCCACAGGTCAACAGAGAAAAGCATAACAATCATACATAAGTCAAAACATAAGTCAACCCTACTAGGTAGGGGCAGTCAGATAGCTAATAGTACAATGCAATCAGATCTAAGACTAGGGACCGGGGTGCCATGAATCGAATCGTGCCATCATCTTGATGTATCGAGCATCAGCCACTTCTCGATCGGCCCTACGAGCGTCCCTCTGCTCGATGTATCGGGTATCAGCCACTTCTCGATCGGCCCTGTGAGCGTCCATCTGCTCGATGTGATAGGCCTCGACCTCCTCTCGGAGACTCTGAACCTGTGTCTCTAAATGTGTCATTCTCTGGTAGAGTGTCGGTGGAGCAGGCTCGTCGATGTGCGCTCGGGCTGCTGCAGCTATGTCTCCAACGTCGACCTCAATCTCCTCGTCTGAGTCGATCGGGGCCCCGGCCTGCTGTCGTCTCCAACTCAGAACCCCGGTGGCCGATACCTCTAGACCCGCTAACGAGAAGTTCCTAAATCCTATTTCATCGAAATCAGTCAAAGCGGTTATTTCACCTGCGGAATATCGCGACCGTGGTGATGAAGGAGAGAGGTGATGATGTGACAGTATAGAGTGCACACTCGTCCCTGGGTCGTAACACTGGACGCATGCAAAATAGAATGAAACATGTGTAGTCCAATGTCGATGTCAAGGTGGTGGACTAGAGCATACAGGAGGAAGGCATGAAAAGGTCGCATGGTCCCGAGATCTCTAGTGGAGAGTGGTAAAATACAGCGGACCAGGACTCTGTACAGGGCATAGTCCTGGCCTGAAGATCAACGGCTTGGAATCGTCTATATGGGGGGAGTCTAGCTTCCCTGTAGAAGTACGAGTGGATAGTGTCTAAGGTGATGTGAGAGTAGGGAGGGTCAAATGGAGGATTCCTAGGTGGATAGCAGCAGAATGTGGACTGAGAAAATCGTAGTCCAAGGAATCGGTTTAGTAAACTAGGGGTGATAGACAAAGGTATCCCTTGAACAGTAGTGTGAAACATGAGATTATCTTGTCGAATTATGTTATTGTAGAACTCTGCACATAAGGATTCATTAATGCTATGAGTGCAGAAGACAAGATTATCTAATTGATAGAAGTTTATAATATTCATGGTTATGGGGCATGATTGAGTAAAAAAGTGTCTATTAAGATAGCTTGTCTTAATAGGTTTGTAAATGGTTTGAGCAAACTTGTTGCATAATTCTAAGGTAGGGAACCTAGGGTCGGGACTAGGTTCGACACCGGGGTTGGCCGGGTTTGGTCGGCGTCTTCTAAGTTAAGGAAGATAATAAAACATGAAGATATTGCATTAAAAATAAATTTAAATGCAATAAAAATAAATAAGAATTATACCGGGCAGCTCAGGGAGGCATAGTTGAGGATGAGGACTTGCAAGGTCTTCTTGAAGAGAAAGAAGTGAAGAAGGAGGTTGATTTTGGTGTGGGAAGAGAGGGGGAATTCGGGTGCCTTATATAGACATTTCCATGGGGGCGCCCGGGAGCTTCCGGGCACCCGGGACAGGCCATACTGCCAAAGGCAGTAACTTTGACTGCTTGGGGGCGCCCGGGACAGCCCGGGCGCCCTTATACAGGCTACTTTGCAGCTTTTGCTGCATAGAGAGGGATGGGGGCGCCCGCACGGTTCCGGGCGCCCTGATTAAAGGTCAGAGTCAGCTTTTTTCAAGAAAAGGTATGGGTGGGGGCGCCCGGGACACTCCGGGCGCCCGGAATAGTATAGGTAAAGACAAAATTTTGTCTTGTCATCATTTAACCATGGTTTAATCGGTTTGACCATGATTGGAATTGATTTGACTGCTTTGACCATGGTTTGACTATGTTGACCATGGTTTGACTATGTTGACCATGTTTTGACTGTGATCTTTAAATACAGGATTATCTCATAGGCATCAAAATAATTTCCAATTGAGTCTTAATCCTACTGTCTCTCCCAGTCTAGGGTTTTCAATCATGTTAGCCTTATAGGTTTCATGAGACAGGTTTTAATAGTTAAGACTATTTTGAAAATTTTGATTAATTTTGAAAATAATTAAATTTTGAAAACTTAATTAATTTTGAAATTTTTGAAAAGATGTTTAAATCTACAAATAACTGAAATTTTATGTTAGATTCGAATTTGACAAAAAATAATTTGAATTTCAAAAATTGGCTTCCAAGTCTTGGCGAGACACTAGGCCTTCTTTGGCCGTAGCCTTATGGGATTATCCACCCTTTCCTTGACAAAGCCTTTTAATGAAATTTCATTTTCAAAATTATTCTTTGAAAAATTTCTGGTCTAACTAGTTTGGGTCTTGGATCGGTAGCTTCGGCTAGTTCCGCCAAATTGGCTTCCCTAACGTACTATCATCTCACCTCCACCCAATACTATGTTGTCAAGTTTCAGTTAAGTGTGTTTGGTCCTTATACTAACCATTCCTGAATCTAAGCATGGTAAATTGCAGGAATTTTAAATAAACAATCAATCAAGCAATTGCAATCAAGAATTAAATTTTTATCTAATAATGAATATTGTTTTCAGTTTGGCTCCCCCTGGACTAAAGCCACGGTGATGGTTAGGCAAGATGTGAATCTTGTCCTTGGGGATCCAATACTGATTTGATCCAGTTGGTTTGTTCAGGTATAGTTTAGGTACCCATGCCTGAATTTTACCTCTGGACTGATTCAGTACAGCAAAGTAAGATCTTTGTCGGGCTTTGGTTCTATAGCCAAGTCCGGATCGATTTAGAACTGATTTCTGTTTTCCAAGGATCATGTCAAGACCCTTGGAACCAGATGTAAATTGTTCTAAGGCTGATCTAAGATCCTTAACCTAAGTTTTCAGGGAGGAGTTCTCCTTTTCAAGTTTTTCAACTTGAGTAGGAGTTCCTTCCTGAACCTTCTCGGTTAAGGGTTTAGAGTCAGCTCCATCTTTCAGGAGTTTTACTTCCTGTCGGAGGGATTCGACTCGGAGTTTGACTTTTGCCAAATCTCGGGAAAGAAATGAAATTAGTTCACCTAATTGACATCTATTGAAACCAGTTACCTTAATTTCGCCGTCTTCTGTAAAGGTCAGCTCGCCGTCGTCCTGTTCTGATTCTGACTCAGTCTCGACTTTTTCTGAGGCGATCAGGGCTAGTAGGTTTGATTGGGGTGCTTCCTCTTCTTCTTCTAAGGAAGATTCGTCCCAGGTTGCTTGGAGCGCTTTCTTTCTTCTTGTCTTTTTGATTTCCTTTAAGTTTGGACATTCTGTCTTGTAGTGGTCCTTCTTCTTGCACTCGTAGTAGGTTACGTTGGGCTTGTTTTTGTCATTTGCGGGTTCAGCTGGTTCGTCCTTTCTTCGGCTGATTTTTCGTTTGTTGGTTCGGTTCTTCAGCTCCTTGTAGTAGCTTCGGGCTAGTCGGACCAGCTTAGTTTGATCTCCTTCTTCGTCTTCTGAGTCTGAGTCTGAGTTAGACTCGGGTTCAGGTTCAGGCTTCTTCTTTGTTGTCCTTCCAGTTTTACCTGCAACGAAAGCAATACCTTTCTCGACCATATTGGTGTTAGTTTGTTCGTGCAGTTCTAGTTCGGAAAACAATTCGTCTAATTTTTTTTTAATGATCCCTTGAGACCTTGTAAGCATCTACCATAGATGCCCACAAGGTGTTTCTAGGGAAAGCGTTTAAGGCATACCTTATTAAGTCACGGTTTTCAACCTTGTGACCTATAGTGTGAAGACCGTTCATCAACTCTTGGATTCGTGCGTGGAGCTGGGCTGCTGTTTCGTTGTCGGCCATCTTGATGGTATAGAGTTTGTTCAGGAGCAGATCCCTCTTACTGATCCGAGTATCTGATGTCCCTTCGTGCAGCTCGATCAATTTTGCGCACAACTCGGCGCTGTTGAAGGGGCCCACGCGGTTTAGCTTCTCTTTCGTCAATCCGCATTGAAGATTCTAAGTCGCTTTGGCATCGGCTTCAATTTTTCGTTTCAGAGCGGTGTCCCACTCTGTGTAGCTTTGAGAAAGTCCATCAGCATTTTTGGGTATCTCCAGTCCGGACTGGATGATGATCCACATGTCCACCTGAGTTTTCAGGTGGACCTCCATTCGACTTTTCCAGTAAGAAAAGTATTCTCCACTGAAAAGTGGAGGTCTGGCGGTGCTGAATCCCTCTTGTATGGCCATTTGATCTGTAAAAGAAAACTAACAAAAAAAATATCCCAAGACTTAGTCTTGGATTAGTAGTGCGGGATATGAAAAAAAAAATTCGAACAAGAAAAAGAAATAAAAATCTGAAAAAAAATTTCAAACTGGTGGTTGCACCAAGTTTGAACTTCCCCGCTCTGATACCACTTGTTGGATCGAGAAAACCGATAGAGGGGGGGGGGTGAATATCGGAAATCGTTTTTCGGAAAACTTAGAGCAAGTACGCAGCGGAAATTAAAAATCACAATACAGAGACACAGTCGATTTTACTTGGTTCGGAGCCTGTGTCGACTCCTACTCCAAGGCCCACGGTCGTTGACCGTTTACTTTGGGCAATTCTATATTTGGCGCAAAAACAGTTTACAAATATTGAATACAGAGTAAGTGCAGTAAACTTTAACAGTTAAGAAAAAGATGCTCTTCTTTTACCGACGTCCGATTGTAGGTTAACTTTTTCGGAGCAGCGGGACGTCGTCGGCTCGAGTTGGGCAGTTTCCGGAGCAAGGCGCGAGAGCAGAAGAGCGTAGAAGCGTTGAACGAATTGATTGTCTGAAGCCTTGGTCGAGGGCCCTTTATATAGGGCCTGGGGGCGCCCCCCCTACGTGTCATTTGATCCGTCAATGTCTCGGTCCGCGTCTGATCCCTTTACCTTCGGGATCAGGTTTGACCGGGGCGCCCGGAGCGCTCGGGGTGCCCTGATTGACCGGGTCAAACTTCTATCTTCTGGCTTCGCGAGGGTGTGCTTCGGTACTTTGCTGTTGGGGGCGCCCGGAGCGCTGGGGGCGCCCGGGAGCAGCGGGGGCGCCCGGGAGCACGAGGGCGCCCGTAGGATGTACTGTTTGAAGCTGCTTTTTACTTGTGTGTTTTGTGTTCACCTTGGGGGCGCCCGGGACACTCCGGGTGCCCTGGTCAGCTGTTGCCTCACTCCTTTGAGGCTCTCTGAGCTGCAGACACTCGTTCCTTTGGTCCTGCATCCAGGGTTAGTCCAAAACTCAACAAGACATTACTAGGTTATTTTATACAGCCTTGGCTGTCTTGGTTCTGACTTTGGGTCTCCCAAATGGAACCCTAGGTCGAACCGACGCCTACTGTTCCCTCGACGGGGAACGCGTCCTCACCTACTCCTCTCGGGAGAATTTACCTGATGCCAACCGTTCCTATGGTTGGACTTTTGCCTGCCGGTCCTTTGTCAGGTCTTGGATGCCGAGCTGTCCTTCACCCGGTGCCTAGCAGTCCTTCGCTAGGGCTTTAGTCCCAGGCTGTCCTTCGCCTGGCGCCTAGCAGTCCTTCGCTAGGGCTTTAGTCCCAGGCTGTCCTTCGCCTGGTGCCTAGCAGTCCTTCGCTAGGGCTTTTGACTCTGGCATTCCTTCGCCAGTGCCTAGCAGTCCTTCGCTAGGGCTTTTTACCCTGGCATTCCTTTGCCAGTGCCTAGCAGTCCTTCGCTAGGACTTTTCCTGCACACTAGAGTAACTTGTTAGAAAACAAGTAAGACTTAACTTTTGACCTCTGTTGCTATTATCAAAACACAGGTTTGACTTGGGTGCATTCTGCACCAACAAAATGTTTAATTTGGATTGAGCCTCGGGGAGCCGTCCAAATTATATTATCAATAAATTCTTATTTTGGATTGAGCCTCGGGGAGCCGTCCAAATTAAGTTATTTATTGATATTAATTTTTCATAAATAAAATATGTGATCAAATCTTGGAAATTTTTGAGGTGATTCTCAAACGATAATTTCCTTATTTGATTTATGAGGTGATGCTTTTACATATTATTGTCTCCAAAATTAATTAGGAAAATTGTTTCCTATAGAGTATATTTCCTTAAATAAGATTTTCATTAAAATAATATGTGGTTGAATTAAGGAAATCTGTCTCTTAATTTAATAAGATTTGATTTAGAGAAATCAAAGTCTTAAACATATTATTTCCGAAATTGATTATGACAATTTAGGAAATTGTTTCCCAAAACAATTCCTTGAATAAAGTGTGAAATTAGAATTAGGAAATCCGGTTCCTAATTCAATTAATGAGACTTGATAAATTAAGTCACATACATACTTTATTAAGGAAATCGTTAGAACATGACATAATTATATGTCATGAATGTGCTTAAAAGAAAAGGATGAGACCCAAAACCCCTTACAAAATATTAAGGCCAACACCATCCATTAATATGGTTAGAACCGGAGTTTTGTTTCTCGTTTGGGTTGATGGACACATTCATGCCCGGCTTGAACCTCGACATGTTCAAACCATGGAATTAGTTTATGATTAATATAGTTGGAGTCAGAGGTCAATCCTTAGTTTTGGTTGTTGGACACATCCAAGCCTGACTAAACGGTTGAATGAACTCCAACCATATTAAAACTATTTCTTGATTAATGGGTCAGCCTTAAGCTTGGAGCATTGATTTGTTGTGCCACAGCCAAGGTCGATGTAAAGAGAGGTGCAGTTGGGTGCTATGTATATTGTTGCATACTTGTTAATGAGTTAACAACCCAATGATTTATGCAAACATTCAATTAGTTGATAGCATTATGTGATAGTTACATATATGTGATATGTAATAGGTATAATTACCTACCTTCATAACTAAGAATAACTTGATGGCCACAGCCATGGTTGTTCTTATCTATGGTTGGATATCAACCTATTTGGAGATGTTTCTACGATCTCCCGAATTGATAAAAAGGGTTATTCAATTCGAAAAATAAATAGGATTTAATTAATGTATGTTGATGCATTCTTTATCATTCTTCTCACATAAGCTCAATTTGTATTTCTAGGATAATCACTTGATCATGTCTTCTCTGAATTTGCGTTCCATTTTGGATACCAATAAGTTAACTAAGGACAAAAGGATTGAAAAAGCACCAAAAAACACTTGCCATCATTGTGGCAAGGAGGGTCACTGGCGAAGAAACTGCAAGGTTTATCTTGAGTCCTTGAAGAAGAAGGCATCCGATGCCCCATCATCTTCAGGCATCATCGTTATTGAATGTCACTCTATTTCCTCGTACACCTGGGTACTTGATACTGGGTGTAGCTCACATATATGTAATGACATACAGGGCCTAAGGAATAGAAGAAGACTCGTCAAGGGAGAAACGAATTTGCGAGTTGGAAATGGAGCAAAGATTGCTGCTATTGCCATCGGAACATATTTGCTAAAGCCCCCTACTGGACTTGTCTTAGAATTGGATAATTGTTATTTTGTTCCTTCGTTAATAAAGAACATTGTATCTATTTCATGCTTGAATGAAAAGGGTTACCATTTAACTTTTAGTAATAATTGTTGTTACATAACTTTAAATGGTGTTCTTTATGGACCGGAACATTATGCAATGGTATCTACACGTTAGATTTATCTGGTGACGTTTTCAATATCGAAGTTAGCAACAAACGTGCTCGAATAGATAATCAAATAGACTCCTACATGTAGTATTGTCGTCTTGGCCATATAAACAAGAAACGCATGACCAAATTACACCGATGTGGAATTCTGGAATCATTTGAACCCGGTTCATTTGATACATGCGAATCATGCCTAAAAGGCAAGATGACTAAATTACCCTTTTCCGGAAAAGGTAAACCAGTGGGAGAATTGCTTGGTCTAATACATACTGATGTATGTGGACCAATGTCAACTCTTGCACAAGGAGGCTATAGCTACTTCATTACCTTTATCGATGATCACTCACGATTCGGGTATGTGTTCTTAATGAAACACAAATCTGAAGCTTTTGAGAAATTCAAAGAGTTCAGAAGTGAAGTAGAGAAACAGCTTGGCTAAAGTATTAAGATACTTCGATCTGATCGGGGTGGTGAATACTTAAGTCAAGAGTTTCAAGATTATCTTAGGGACAATGGGATATTGTCTCAATGGACTCCGCCATATACACCACAGCATAATGGTGTATCTGAGAGGCATAACCGAACCTTGATGGACATGGTTAGATCTATGATGAATCATGCAACTCTTCCAAAATCCTTTTGGGGCTATGCGCTTAAGACAGCTGTTTACTTGCTAAACAGAGTCCCGACCAAGGTAGTCTCTACTACTCCATATGAGACGTGGAATAGTAAGAAACCTCATTTATCTCACCTAAAGATATGGGGTTGTCCTGCTTATGTAAAGTGGACTATATCAGACAAATTGGATGCTAAGTCTGATAAATGTCTATTTATTGGATACCCTAAGGAAACGAAGGGTTACCAATTCTATCATCCCTTGGAACAAAAGGTGTTTGTTTCAAGGCATGCTGTATTTCTAGGAAAAGAATTTCTTTTACAAGAAAACAGTGGGAGTAGCATTGAACTTGAAGAAGTTCAAGAAACTCCAATAGACATTACAGAGACACCTAGTCTAGACCCACAACCGATAACTCATAATGATGAGCTATCAGTTGAACCTAAAACAACACCACTTCTTTGTAGGTCTGATAGGACACGCAATATTCCATAGAGATACGGATTTCTCATAAGTGAATCGAACGACGTGTTACTCATTAACAATGATGAACCTATCAATTATGAAGATGTTCTGAATAATTCAGAAAGGGATAAATGGCTTAAAGCCAAGAAGTCGGAAATGGATTCCATGTACAAAATCAAGTATGAGACTTGGTTAACCCACCTGAAGGGATTAAGCCCATAGGGTGTAAGTGGGTTTTCAAGAAGAAAACTGACATGGAAGGTAATGTTGTTACCTTTAAGGCTAGATTAGTGGCAAAAGGTTATCGTCAGAAACAAGGAATTGATTATGACGAAACCTATTCGCTAGTAGCTATGCTTAAATCCATTCGGATGCTCCTGGCCATAGCAGCTCATTATGATTATGAGATATGACAAATGGATGTGAAAACAGCTTTCCTTAATGGAAACCTGCTTGAGGATGTATACATGATACAACCTGAAGGTTTCACAACGGTTGATAAAACCAAAGTATGCATGCTTCGATGATCCATATATGGACTAAAGCAAGCATCCAGGAGTTGGAACATCCATTTTGATGAGACAATCAAAGAGTTTGATTTCTCACAAAATGCTGACGAACCTTGTGTGTACAAGAAGGTTAGTGGGAGTGCAGTCGTATTCCTAATGTTATATGTCGATGACATATTACTTATAGGAAACGATATATCAGTCTTACAGTCAGTTAAAATTTGGTTGTCCAAAACTTTCTCCATAAAAGACCTGGAGAAGCAACCTATATCCTTGGGATTAGAATCTATAGAGATAGATCAAAACGATTGCTTGGTCTTTCGCAGTCTACATATATAGACCGAGTGCTAGAAAGGTTTAGCATGTCGGAATCCTAGAAAGGTTACCTTCCCATCAGGCATGAGATCAACCTTTCAAAGTCTATGTGTCCGCGCACAGAAGACGAGAGATTTGCATGAATAAGATTCCTTATGCATCCGCGATAGGATCTATCATGTATGCTATGTTATGTACTAGGCCCGATGTATCGTATGCTCTGAGCGTCACAAGCAAATACCAGTCTGATCCAGGAATGGATCATTGGGCGGCTGTCAAGACAATCATCAAGTACTTAAGAAGAACTAAGGATGTGTTCCTAATATATGGAGAAGGTGATATGGTAATACGTGGGTATACAGATGCCAGTTTCCAGACAGATAAGGATGACTCCAAATCTCAGTCTGGATACGTATTTATTTTGAATGGAGGCGCAATAAGTTGGAAGAGTTCCAAGAAAGACACCGTAACGGATTCTACCACGGAAGGGGAATATATTGCAGCTTCAGAAGCAGCAAAGGAAGCAGTTTGGATCAAGAAGTTCGTCTCAGAACTTGGTGTGGTTCCAACCATTGATGAAGCAATACCGGTTTATTGTGACAACAATGGAGCTATTGCACAAGCAAAGGAACCAAGGTCTCATCAGCGATCCAAACATGTGCTTCGCCGCTATCATCTGATCAGAGAGATTATAAGTAGGAATGATATACAAATTGAGAAAATTCCCACTGAAAGGAATTTAGCGGATCCTTTAACTAAGACCTTGCCTCAAAGCATGTTTGAGGGTCATGTTAGAGCCTGTTGTATTGGATACCGTAGCGATTGGCATTAGGCCAAGTGGGAGTTTGTTAGTGATATGAGAAAAGTGTCCTAAGGCAATCGCCTTATGATTGTAATCATTTATTTTAATAAATGAATATTCACTATTTGAGTATACATGTTTATGTATTTGATTGAGATCTTAAACTCATTTACTGAATGTCCGCAATACAATTCACAGCATGAGAGAATTTGTGATGAATTCACAACTAGTGATTATCTCTACATGTGCAATTGTGAAGTATTGAAATTGTCCCTAGTCGATGAATTGATAAAAACGGACACTATCAATTCTGTTGAGACTAGCATGGGTTATTCTCTAATCAGCTGATTCTCACTGGCTGGTGACATTGGGATGTCCGGAGATAAACATGAATGCTAGTTAAGGGAACTAGTTCATTGGAGTGACTGGCTGTAAAACTTCATATGGTAGTCTACATATAGACATGTTAGTGAAGTTCTTACTGCAGCTTAATTGCGATGTTCCTTTGACTTACGGTGTTCAAGTCATCTTGGTCATGGAGACTTATACTTTGACATCTTAAGCAAGCATCTCCAAGGAGGTGTGGACCCAGGATGATTGGGTATAAGCCAAAGTGCCCGAAGATGTTTGAACAGCCTACAAAGGATTCACCACTCCTTGCGAGGAGATGTATACCCAAGGCCTATCGTCGGATTGTTACTCGAAGCCTCTGGTCAGAGCATGACATGTTCAGAGTATGAATCTCTTAGATACATGAGAGTAATTAGAATCCGTAGGACGAGAAAACGTTACTTGGGCTAGGTGTGACGTAGTCAGCCTAGTGGGGATTGACACACATAGACCATGTCCTAAACCAAGTGGGTATAAGATGGTGAAGGGAATGGGGCACGATTCATTATAGCTGCTGAAGGGTTTCAGAATTGTTTCTGAGGTCAACCGTTGATCTTTCGATTAATTGGGGATCATGATGTACTACTAGGTGCACTCATGATCGTTCTATAATTGGTTAATTATAGACGGCCAACATAAATCGAAAGCCTATTTAGTCACATGCACTACGAGTAATCCGAGGGATTTAAAACGAGTTGAAAATTGGATTTTCCAATCAAGAGAGATTAGGTTTGGTTGAGCCAAACGATAAGTCGAATCTGAATTTTTCAGAGACGCATCGGAAGCATAAAATGGCTAAGTCTTTTGAAGACTTAATAGATGAATTAAATGAGTTTAATTCATTGGGGCGTGGCCTGGATAGGCCGGCCACAACAAAGGGAGGGAACCAAATTGTTTGGTTCAATTTATAAAATAAATCAAGTGTGGTTTGTTTTATAAAATTATGGATGATATAAATTTTTTATATAAACCAAGGTTTGGTTTATTTTTCATGGAAATTAAAATGAACCATAGATTGGTTTATTTTATTTTATAAAATCAATCATGGATTGATTTACCATGATAAAGAAATTTATATAAAGAAATTTATATAAAATTTATTTTTCATGGAAATTAAAATGAACCATGGATTGGTTTATTTTATTTTATAAAATCAATCATGGATTGATTTACCATCATAAAGAAATTTATATAAAGAAATTTATTTTTCATGGAAATTAAAATGAACCATGGATTGGTTTATTTTATTTTATAAAATCAATCATGGATTGAATTACCATGATAAAAAAATTTATATAAAGAAATTTATATGATAAATTTCTTATGAAAATTTATTCCATAAGAAAAAAGAAACTTGGTTGATTTTTATCATGAATTAAAATATGATTTTAACCATGATATAAAATCAAGACTTGGTGTGATGGAATAAGTCATAGAAAATTTATATGATAAATTTCTTATGAAAATTTATTCCATAAGAAAAAAGAGACTTGGCGGTTGAGAGGCCACTATATAAAGGACCCAAGGCAAGACTTGGAATTCATTCGAAATAATCCAAGTATTCTTGCTTGGGCTCTCTCCCTCTCCTCCCTTCTTCCTCTTGGCCGGCCACAAGCCTCCCCCTCTTTCTTCTTGCCGTGAGCACAAGAAGAAGCACCGAGGTGACGAAGTTCTTCTGTTGGGATGATCTTCCTCTCTGGCCATCATCACCTTGGGATTTGGCGCAAGTCATCTTCCTCCTTCTCGCCGGAATTATGATTCCGGCCAACCTTGGTGGTGAGTTTTTCCGATGTGATTACTTCTCTCTTGGTTTTTGTCGCATTCTCGGAGAATCTAGTAGTTCTCGAGAACACGAAACTCGTGGCTTTGCGAAGTCATCCCGAAGATACTCGGCGTGGACGCGAATAGAGGCGGAGCTTCCGAGGGACGCTTACGGTTGGATCTCGTCCCTTCCTTCGAGTTACGCGAGGTAACAAGTAAATTAGTTTACGTTTCTGCAAGATTTAAATATATGATCATGTCTACACAACATAAGGTTGCATGCTTAGATGTGTGGTTAAATAATTTGAAAATTATTTATGCTAAACCTTCCGCTGCACGTAATTAATTTTAAAATTACGAACCCGCATCCATGTCAACATTCACCCGGTCCCAACACTTCACTCACTGGGACTTCAACCTAGCCCTCTAAGCTAAGGACCTGGCTTCACTCACTAGGGTTTCAGTCACCCGGCTTCACTCACCGGAACCTGGCTTCACTCACCAGGATTTCAGTCACCCGGCTTCACTCACCGGGACTTGGCTTCACTCACCAGGATTTCATCCAACCTAGCCCTCCAGACTAGGACTTTTCACCTAACCCTCCAAGTTGGGACTTTTCACCTAACCCTCCAAGCTAGGACTTTTCACCCAACCTTCCAAGTTAGGACTTTTCCAACACCTAGCCCTCCAAGTTAGGATTTTCCACACCTAATCCTCCAAATCAGGATTTCTCCACATCTAGCCCTCCAAGCTAGGATTTTCCACACCAAATCCTCCAGATCAGGATTTCTCCACACCTAGCCCTTCAAGCTAGGATTTTCCACACCTAATCCTTCATATTAGGATTTCTCCACACCTAGCCCTCCAAGCTAGGATTTTCCACACTATGCCTAATCCCCAATCAGGACTTAATCATAATCATAATCATCAACCTAAACTAAAATCGGTGTCAACACCAAAATAATAATCAGGGTTAGACTGCATCAACAATCTCTCCCTTTTTGTTGTTTGACAACCCGATTTTAAGTTTAGGGATTCCCAATCAATTTTTTCAAATTTCAGGATTATAGGGGAATCAGGATCCTCCCCCTACAACATGATCATCCTAAACTTAACCAACCACACTCTCCCCCTTTGTCGAACATCGAAATGGGTCTAGAGGGGCTGTTAAGTTTAACCATACTCCCCCTCAACCCTAGGGGTATCCCAAAACAACAAAGGTATGATTGATTTATTTTGATAAACACATGAATATGACAAAGATAAGGCATGGCAAAACAAGCATATGTATCATATGGACATGGCAGAGCAATAAAGCATAGCAGTTCATAAGCATCATCATAGGAACGCATAATGAGGCAAACAGAATGATAGTAATTCTACGAACAACCATATCAACTAACAATAAGCATATAAATCAAGGACATACAGCCAAAGAGTCATACGATCCACACAGTCAGAAAGCATCAACCCTCAGCGGGGTCATCGTACGATGAATCATCAATACATATAACATCCCGTGGTGGGGTGCTGCTAGAGGTCGCAGCTCCAGGAAATGTGTGATGGTACCACTCCTCATACCACGTCTCCTTCAGTGAGCAGATCCCAGAAACGTCGGATGCAAGAACGTCTAGTCGGCGATCGAAGGACCGAAACTCTGAGCTGACCTCCTGTCGCCAGAGCTCAAAAATATGTAGTTCGCGCTGCATCATCCTCTCTAGCTCCGCAACCTGCCAGCGTAGGTCAAGAGCCCACTCATCGTAATCCTCTGCAACTGCGGGCCGCTCCTGGTCATGGGCTGCTCCTGGTAACTCCCCCACACGTCTCCGATCCTTTTATCTCAGCCCTTGCGATCCGACAACAATATCAGACTAGGCCAACATGCGACGGTCAAGTCGGCAGTCATGTCGGACCATGGGTACAATGCGGCCCTGTGAAACATCGATACCAACGGATTGCAGCCAGGCAGTGATGATATGGCCAAATGACATGTAAACTGTCTGGCCATACATTAGACTGTGAACGATGATTGAGAAGTAGATGGATGACACGATATCAAAGTCTAACTGCCGATGCATCCTGTAGAGCATTAAGCAGTGGAATGGATGAATTTCATCTAGATGCTTTGTAGTAGTAGGGAGAAGACAGTTCGTGATAATCTTAAACAAGACATAATCAATGGGAGAAAGACGAAGGGCAGCAAATATAGGGAAGACACTGGTAACCTCACCGAGACCCCTCGACCTGGGATGATCGAAAAAGTACTCATGGATAGAGTCAGGGGTGACTCCATCAAAGGGAACCGGTAGAGGGTCTGGAAGATAAGGGTAGAGGGAAAAAGCATTCTCGGACCGACGACAACCAAGAAAGGTAGTGAAAGCAGATAGGTTAAAATCAAGGTCGACACTGGCGACACGGGTCCTCCACCCCGTGCCCTCTCCACTAACCATGTTATTATAAAATCCGGAGACCAAATCAAAGTTGACTGACCTCTCAAGGAAAAGAATGGATTGAAGTCCATAGTGTTCAATGACTTGCCGTATCGTAGGACAGTGTTCGTAGATGTAGGTTTGGTCCACCGTTCGACATGGCATGAGTTTGAAGATGTGCCATTGAAAGTTTAGAGCGTAATGAATATTTTGAAATCGAGTATGAGGTGGTAGTTGAGGGTTTGAAGAGGATGAAGAGCCTTTGCCCTTTGAGTTCCCCTCCACTGGTTCTTTGCCCTTAGATGATCTTCTAATGGATTCGAATGATCAAGAGTAGGTTCAATCAGTAGAGTTAAAGGCATGATAAGATTACGGCATGTCACGCCCTGAGACCCTGGAGCCGCTAATCCAATAGAGAATCGGACAGCACCTCCCCTGTCCGGCGAACAATTTACACAAACACACAGATACAAATAACACAACCACGCAGTTAAATGGCCTCAGGCCTCAAATCCATGCAGAAACAACATATATATGACTATAACCGTCGCAAAACCAAAGTACGAACTCACCTGAGCTGCCAGGGGGCAGGAACAAAGCCAAAACCCCACGAAGTCCAACATAGGACTCAAAAGTACAATACCATCGAATAAAACATGAATACATGTCCAAAACATGGCAACGGAAGCAAAGTATATACTACAGGGTCCATAACCGAAAAACAACCTAAGATAAACCAAAACGGAGCTCCGCTCGAGCTGGGGACTGGCGGCTAGGGCTCTCCTGGCAGACATCAACCTGAAATTAAGAAAAATAACCAACGGTGTGAGTCCAAAAGGAACTCTGCGGATACCCAGAGTAGATATGCATAGAAAGTTATACTAACAATAAGAGTTCCGCTAATACAGTCTCATATCAACAATAGGGAAAAAAAACTAGAACTGAAAGTACTGAGGTAGATACATACCAGAATCCATCTAACCTGAAAAGAGGGTAATAAATACCAATGGAATACCAATAGACATATAATCTCAGATAACAAGTCTCTAGAATATACATGTCAAACAAGTGCAGAAATCAAGTGCAGCAAACAATGCACGATGCAAAGTATGCACATGGTGCAATGACATGTGTCACCCCTAGTCCCAGTCAGGATCATCGTCCACGACGTCCGTGTGGGTAGAGCTGTGACAACCTGTACGCACCCTGCCATCACTGCTCCTGAGTGACCGGGTGGACAGGATGCTGGCGGAGGTCACTCTCCTACCCCAAGCAATCGGGGAGTCTAGCTCTCATCTCCTCGTGGCTCAGTACAAGAAGGGATCCATGGCTGCTACCACGCCTGGACCCACCCTCCAAATAGTGGCCGAACGGAGCAATACAGGGCAAATGCACACATCCTACGGTATCCACTAACCGATGAGTGGCCGTGTGCACATATCATGTACCGGAAGACGATAGACTCAACCACAAGGGAGTCGCTGATCGCCGGCATGCAACAATGCAAGGATGGTGTATGATATGTACACATACATCCCTCACCAAGTCCTCCGTATACTAAATCTCAGTCTGAATCCTATAACAGGAAATACTGGTAACCTACAAGGTATACTGGCAGGAAACTACTGATCCCTCAACGTCAAATGCAAGAGATACATCAAGATATCTAAGCATACATATAGATATGACAATACCTGAGACTGTATGGAACTAACAGCAGAATAACTCAGTGATAAACAATAAGTATCCAGAACAAGCATACTAAACAAGAATAGCGTATAAACTTACTGCTATCTATAACAGTCTATGCATAACAGTATGACAATATCAACAAGATAAGTCAAGGGGTACCCGCCTCCAAGAGTAGTAGTCCGTATCAATCGAGACAGAACCACCCGTCAAAATAAGTAGCAATAAATCCGATCAAGCTCCTGTATTAAGGATGTAATTAATTAGCTATTATACAAATAACAACTAGCTAATTAATCCCTAATCCGTTTTAGGGTTAACCTAATTATTTCCCTTTCCATTTCAATTATTCCTAATTAAATGGAAGTTCTCTAGTTATTCCTCGTGATTAGAATTAGGTCCAAATCCAAATTCAAATTCACCACGCTTAATCATTAGGTTTATGTTTCGAAACTAAACCTAACCCCAACCTCAACTCCAAGCATTCAGGTGGCAACACCACCCAATCTAATTACAAGGTTATCTAAATTGATACAAACAGATCAATAAGAATTACCTTCACAACAAAACCTTACAACATCACAAAGCTTGCTAAGCTCAATACCATCACCACACTTACCTACTGGAGGTCACAACCACGTGGCAAGCATAGATACATATCTACTCAACATGAATTGGTTTTAAGAAGAGTTCAAACCAATTACAATCCCTTACCTCAAATTCTAGCCCCAACGGTAGAAACTCACAATGAGCAAGAGGAAAACTCCACCAAGTAGTGGAGCTCGCACGACAGCTGCAACCCAAACACAACGAATTACTCAGCAATTCCTAGAACTAACTCATAGCAACATCAACTCCCTATCCAAACACTAACACAAGACCCATGAACAAAACCTACAGTAGAGTATCAAAATCCTTAATGAAACTCACGCTAGCACACCAATTCGTAATAGGGCACTTCACAAGGAGGTTTATCACAACCCAATTACAGCATAGATTTATCAGAAGTAGAACTAATCCAAAAGAAAACTCACTGGTAGAAATCTGTGAGAGCTAAAATAGAAATCGCAACACCACAGCTTTTACCTCTAATGCTCGCTGGTAAAAACACCCAACACGCACACAACCTTCCTTCCTTCCCGGATCTAGATCTGGCGAAGGTGAGCAATCGCAAGAAGCTGCCATGTATCCACTAATTAGGGCACACAGGTAAGGACATCTAAATCGAATGAAATCTCGAATCTTAGTCCTTACCTAATTTGCGATCGAAGATGAACATGCTAAAACACCGGCTCCAAAGCCTCCCAAAGCTAATCGATTCATTGAGGCCACAGTCGCGTAAACAGAGAGAGCGAGAGCAATAGTCGTCACCTGATTGAGGGGGCAATAATGGTCTCCGACGCTGAGAGCTCTCTTAAGAAGGAGCTCGGCATCAACTCGCTTGCGGGGAAGGGAGGAGGGTGGAGGAGGCATCGATGGTGAGATGGAATGAGATCTGATCAAGAGAATGGGCGTTGGCGACCGAGGGCTTCGGCGCTAGGGCATCGCGAAGGTGAGAAGAGGAAAAAGGGAGTCGGGCGTGCGTTGGCTGCGCTGCGTGTGTGAAGGCAAGAAATAGGGTTTTTGGCTTGGCTACGACCGACTGCGAAGAGAGGAAACCAAAGTCCTTATAGCGGGGGCCTTTTTGCAAATAAGTCCCTCAAACTCTTGAAATCTAAATCATGTCATTAGGGTAGAGTTTTTAACAGTTTTCACCCTCCAAATAGAGTAATGCACCATAATTTTCTAAGGTTAAATATTTTATCAACTTAACCCAAACCTTAGATTCTATCCGGAAAAATTCTAAAAAATTTTCCGCTCCGGATTTTTGAATTGCCGTATTTTACACGGCATGAAATGGGATTGAACAGATCATGATACAAGTTGATTATCATGGCACAGATTGAATTAGTTAAGTGATACCATTTGATCATGTAATCAAGGACACAAGAGAAATCAAGTGAACACAGATTCGAATATTGATTAAAGGATCACACAGCCAGGATATTGATCAAATTAGATGAGGTTTAATCAGTAACATGGCAAGGAAGGTCACGGCAGAATCATAGGGTCATGGCACAACAGTAAAACACCAAACCATGGTTAGCCTCAAATACATAATCTATGAACTGATCCGAAAAAGAAACTAACCAAAAATGCTTACTTAGGTGCCATTGAAGAAGTGTGATGAAGATCTTGAAGTCTGGAAGAAAAGCCCGCGCAGAAAAAGATTCTTGACGCAAGAAATGAGCTCAAGACCTTAAGCAAGAAGGAACTTGCAGAAGATAAGGAAGAGCTTGCAGGACACCTTCTCAGGATCGCACAGCAAGAGGAAGGAGGATCGCACGTGCAAGGAAGAAGGAGAGGAGGTTTTCGACGCTGAGGGGTTTTGGTCGGCTAGGGCTTGGGAAGTGAGGAGAATACGTGATTAAACCGGTTGGTGGATCGGTCCACCAACCAAACTTGAATGTGGTTGAACGGATCACCGTTTGATCTGATAGCGCCCAGACCGATCAGGCTCTGGCCTGATCGGACTGGCCTGACCCTGATCGGTCGGATGACTGATCAGGCAGGCTTCTAATCGATCGGCTGATCGATCAGAAGCAAATAGTAGGGTTCGGGGAGTGTTCTGTGAGCCCCCTGATCGATCTGTGGACCGATCACCACGGGGTGCCAGATCGGTCCGGGGACCGATCCAGGCTAGCACAGAATGTTTAGACAGCATTTCGCCAAGTCACTGTGATCCCTCTGATCGGTCTATGGACCGATCACCACAGGAGAGAGCCAGATCAGTCCGGGGACCGATCAGCCATACTCCTGATCGGTCCAGTGACCGATCAGGGTTCCTGATACTCCCTGATACGATCTAAAACTTTCAGTTTCAGACTTCCACACGATTTCTAAAGGGATCTGATGAAGAATATCGATCTCGGAAGTGATCCCTTGACTAAGATTGGTCCCTAAACAAGGATCAAGGGTCCTTATGGTTTTGGCAAATCACTTTGCTTTACCCAAGTGGAGTCAAACTCAAACAACAATCATTCATGCAATTTCAAGCAAGTTTGTACCAAATTCAAGTTTCCAATCAAGTTTCCTTGATTGGAATGTCCAAGTATGATCATGGAGCCAAATATACATGTGTTATGCATTGGTTTTCCCCACACTTGGTCACCGAAGTGATTTTTATCTCGTCAACTTAATTTCTCAAGAGATGCATTGACATTTTGAGAAATTGAGTTGATCCTAACATCTCACCCCATATCTAGCAAACAAAAACATTTTGGTAACCCTTATAGTTTGTGTGAGATGTCCCCAAGTTAACCAATTGTTTCCCAACAATTCGAAATGATCATCAAGGGTTTGAATGCATTTTGATGTCTATGAAGCGCGACACATTCCCAACTCCCTTCTTAAGAAACTAAACTCATTTTCGGGGAGTGGTTTAGTGAAAATGTCAGCTAAATTTGATTTGGACTCTACATGTGAGAGTACTATATCTCCTCTAGCAACATGATCTCTAATGAAGTGGTGGCGCACTTCAATATGTTTAGTCCTAGAGTGATGGACCGGATTCTTAGTTAGGTTAATTGTGCTAATGTTGTCACACAACACTTGCACACCCTTGTAGCTTAATCCATAGTCCTCCAGAGTATGAATCATCCATAACAATTGTGATATGCTCTCTCCCATAGCAATATATTCTGCCTCAGTCGTGGAGAGAGCAACACAATGTTACTTCCGACTTGACCAATTAACTAAAGATGATCCTAAAAATTGGCAACCCCCACTAGTGCTTTTTCGATCCAACTTACATCCAGCGTAGTCGGAATCGGTATAGCCGATTAGGTCAAATGATTCGGTACGGGGGTACCATAGACCAACACTAATTGTGCCTTTAAGATATCTCAAAATTTGTTTAACAGCAATTAGATGAGATTCCTTGGCACAAACTTGATACCTAGCCCACATACCCACAGCAAAGAGTATATCAGGTCGAGTAGCTGTGAGGTATAACAAACTCTCTATCATGCTTCGATATTGAGTCAAATCAACGGGTATACCACTCTCATCATTGTCTAGTCTTGTGTTTGTAGCCATGGGAGTGGTTACCTCTTTTGAATCACTCATGTTGAATTTTTGAAGCATCTCTTAAGTATACTTTGATTGGTGCACATGGATTCCATCGCGAGTTTGCTTGATTTCAAGTCCAAGAAGAAAGTCAACTCTCCCACTAGACTCATTTCAAATTCACTCTCCATGTGTCCAATAAACTCATTTAAATAGCCCTTGTTGTTTGAGCCACAAATTATGTCATCGACATACACTTGGGCTACAAATATACTGTCACCATCTCTTTGTAGAAACAGTGTAGGGTCTATTTGGCTTCTAACAAAGCCTTTTTCAATTAGATAGGTCGACAACCGCTCATACCAAGATCGAGGTGCTTGTTTAAGGCCATAGAGTGCCTTTTTGAGCTTGAACACGTGATTTGGAAATTCGATACTCTCAAACCCCGGAGGTTGTTCGACATAGACCTCTTCTCTAATCAAACCATTTAGAAAGGTCGATTTGACATCTATTTGATATAGCTTGAAACCTCGATGTGCTGCAAATGCAAGCATCAATCGGATGGACTCTAATCGTGCCACGGGAGCATAAGTCTCATCATAATCAAGGCCTTCAACTTGACTATAGCCCTTGGCTACTAAGCGTGCCTTGTTTCTTATGATTTGTCCCTTATGGTTCAATTTTTTTTGAAGACCCATTTGGTTCCAATGATGGTGGTCTTCTTAGGTCTAGGGACTAAGTCCCAAACTTGACTTCTTTCGAATTGACCTAGTTCATCTTGCATTGCAATGATCCAATCGGTATCATTTAATACTTCATCAATTTTTCTAGGTTCAATTTCGAAAATTAAAGCAACTTCATTAGCCTCATTCCTAAAGAATGATCTAGTTCTTACCCCATGATGAATGTCTCCAATAATTTGGTCTTGGGGATGACTAGAGGCTAATCTAGTTTGCCTAGGTGTTAGTGGTGCTTCTTGAATGGTTTCACTAGACACAAGCTCAGCCTCAGGATCTGGCTGATCTGTGGGTTGTCTAGGTTCACCGTCATCGGATTCATCACCATCAACAACATTTTGACTTTCATTCAAACTTAGTCTCCTAAGTTCGAATTGGACTTCATCTTCTGGTTGTTCATTGACTTTCGGAATTTCTTCAAAGACAAAATCAGAAGACTCTTCAACCAATCTAGATTTCTTGTTGTAGACTCAGTAGGCTTTGCTAACTAGGGAGTACCCGACTAGTATCCCTTCATCAGCCTTTGCCGTGAACTTTCCAAGGTGATCCTTGGTGTTTAGGATAAACACCTTACAACCAAACACCCTAAGGTGTTTAACCGTAGGTGGTTTCCCAAACCAAAGTTTGTGAGGAGTCATACCTAAGAATCTATGTATGAGAACTCGATTTTGCTCGTAGCAAGTCGTGTTTACAGCTTCAGCTCATAAATAACTCGGTAATGAGTACTCATTAAGCATGCTTCGTGCAGCCTCTTGTAGAACACGGTTCTTCCTCTCTACAACACCATTTTGTTACGATGTTCTAGGAGTGGAGAACTCATGTCTATACCCTCTATCTTGACAAAATTTTAAAAAGCGTTGATTTTGAAATTCACCTCCATGATCACTTCTAATTGTCTTAATGGTTGATGATTTTTCATTTTCAACTCTTCTACAAAAAGAAATGAAAACATCCAAGGTTTGGTCCTTATATTTGAGAAAATAAGTCCATGTATATCTAGTAAAGTCATCAATGATAACAAAGCAATATCTATTTCCATTCAATGATATGTTAGTGCTACAATCAAACAAGTCCATATGAAGTAAATCCAATGCGGTAGAAGTACTTACAGTGCTTTTACCTTTATGTGCAGATTTTGTTTGCTTACCCATTTGACATGCATCACAAATCTTTTCTTTCTCATACTTGATGCTTGGTAAGCCATGAACTAATCCCTTGTTGGCCAACATCCGGATATTCTTCATGTTCACATGTGCTAGTCTCCGGTGCCAAAGGGTGAACTCCTCTTCTTTTGACATGAGACACTTAACAAAAGCATTAGTAGCACTTTTAAAAGAAACTTGATAAATATTATCTATTCTTGTTCCTACTAGTACCGTGTCAAAAGTGTCATGTTGTCTAACTAGACATTGACTTGGTTGGAAATCAATTGTGTAGCCCGCATCACACAATTGACTGACACTTAGGAGGTTAAATGTCATCCCCTTGACTAGAAGGGCATTTGAAATTCTAAGACATTCAAATATTTGAATGTCTCCTATTCCTATAACCTTAAGACTACCATTCTTACCAAATGAAACATTACCTCTACTTTTTCTTTGAAGGATAGTAAATAATGATCTTTCCCCGGTCAAGTGTTTGAAGCACCCACTATCAACGAACCAAGTTGATAGATGCTCCCCCTCAATCATAACCTACACAATTCGAAAAATAGAAGTTTTAGGTACCCATACCTTGGGACCTAAAGCATTTACTAAACAAGACTTAGGCACCCATGCCTTGACAACTTTCTTTTGAACCTTGGGTGTCTTAAGTGGCCGAACACCAGTCCTAGACATTAAGGATACAAATGAAGGTTCTTTGGGTCGGTAACCAATACCGACCCTATTGTAGACTGCCCTTTGGGCATTCAAAATCATATCTAGGGTCTTCGAGCTTGTTGAGAACTTCTTAAAAATTTTCTTGAGTCTCTCAACTTCACTCTTCAATGATTTGTTTTCTTCCTCTAACAATTCAACGTGCAAATCATCTACATCCTCATCCCTAGAGGATTTCAAATGATCAACCTCAATTCTCAAAGATTTAATCTCATCTTCTAACATTTCAACATGCAAGTCGTCTATGTTCTCATCCTTAGATGACTTTAATTGTTCAATTTCTAATTGCAATGATTTAACCTTAATTTTTGACTTTTTCAACATATTGGTTAAATATGCAATTGCTCTATAACATTTCTCAAGTTCGAGAGAGGTTACCTCTTCATCATCCGAAGATGATGAAGCCGCGTTTGAGGAGTCGGAGGATTCATCACTGCTTTCTTCTCCAAGAGCCATGAGTGCCACATGCCGTGTACTCTTCTTCTCCTTTTCTTCATCAGATGAACTTGAGGAGGATTCATCCCAAGTGGACTTCAAGGCCTTTTTCTTCTTCTTTGATTTCTCCTCTTTCTTTTTAGATTTCTCTTCCTTCTTCTTTAGCTTTGGGCATTCACTCTTGAAGTGCCCTTTCCTACCACACTCATAACAAGAGACATTAGACTTATCAACTTTAGCTTCACTAGGGTTACCTTTACCCTTGAAGCGTCGACCCTTCCTCATCATCCTTCGAACAAAATTTGTCATCTCGGAGGAAGAAGAGCCGCTGCCATCTTCCTCGGAATCGGACTCGGATTCGGAAGAGGATGAAGATGAAGAGACTTCCTTCTCCTTCTTCTTCTTGTTGGATCGTTCCCCTGCAACTAAGGCAATCCCCTTCTCCTTGGGGCCTTTGTTAGCCATCTCATGCAATTCCATTTCACAAAATAAATCATCTAATTTAACAATTGATAAATCCTTGGAAACTTTGTAGGCATCCACCATGGATGACCACAAAGCATTCCTTGGAAATGCTTTTAACACATACCACACAAGGTCGCGGTTCTCGACCTTTTCATCAATAGAGTGATGACCATTGAGGACTTCCTTGAACCGACTATGTAACTCACTTACCGTTTCATTTTCCTTCATGGAGAGATTTTGAAGTTGGTTGAGGAACAAGTCCCTCTTTGCGATTCTTGAATCTCGGTTCCCTCATGAAGTTCTATGAGCTTGTTCCACAAGTTTTTTGCACTTGTGAATGGACCAACCTTGATGAGTTGGTCTTTGTTCATGCCGCATTGTAGGGTGACCACCGCCTTCGCGTCGGCTTCACTCTTTCGGGTTTGTTCAGTCGTCCAACGCCAAGATTCTAGTTCTTTACCTTCATCATCCTTTGGAGGGGTAAAACCCTCCTTCACCGCAAACCAAGTGTTGATGCCCATCTTTAAGTAATACTCCATCTTCAATCTCCAATATTGGAAATTTGCGCCATCGAAGAAGGGAGGTCGGGTGGTGCTAAAACCTTCTCTCAACGCCATGGATGATAGGTCTCGGTTGTTAATCCGCTAGTACAGATCCCCAAGCTATGATACCACTTGTTGGACCTTGGATGGCTAGAGAGGGGGGGGGGTGAATGTAGCCAGACACTTAACTTTTAGCGCTTTTGAAATTTCTGCAACTCAAAAGTTTAGCAGCACAGCGGAAGTAATAAAACAAAGTATGCAGTAAACTAAACCCTAAGTTAGTCACAAGAACAAGAATGCTAACAAGAGGATTTACAAGGTCCGGGGATAACTTGCCCCTACTCCTTGGCGTGCCCGTAAGGTGGGCGATCCCTTGATCATCGGCAGATCAAGCCTCGGAAAAATCGGATAGTAAGCAACCTCATTCTCGGTGGAGTAACCTCTCCACAGCGTTTCAACAAAGATAGAGTTTTAAGCACAATGAAACACAAGAAAGATCTTACTTAGCACTTAGAACAGGCAAGAACACAAGAAGAACTTCTCCCGAGCTCCACCCAACGCAAATCTCACGCAAGAACACCCTTCTTCGTGTCTTCTCGCTGATGGACTCTCCAAGCCTCTTGTTTCTTCCTCCAAGTGCTCAAGTAAAAGATGGTTGCTTCAAAGATTGCAGCTGCTTGCTTAAGAACGATGGAACAACAGAGAACACAAGCACGCAGCGTTACTGATCAGAGTTGTGGAGACTTGTTAGCCACCAAGCGCTTAAGTCCTTCCACTATTGCCAGGTCACCACCTCACTGCAGCCTCCAGCTGCTCTCCTGCAACCACCAGCCACTACTGAGCTCTTCTGGACTCCTTGAGCCTCCCTCAGACCAGCCCCAGTCAGCAGCTCCAGCCAGCGCCAGCGTCCGTTGCAACCTGAGATGGAAAACGAACAAACCTGCTCCAAGGAAAGGCCTCCATTCACTCTCCTTGAGTGTTTGAATCCTTCCCTGTCACCTGCAGCTTAATCAGAGCATTAGCACAACATATCAAGCAGAAAATCGAGTATCAGAGATTAAGCGCAGAGAATCAGATACGTTCAGACGCGATCAGAGCGTCTGAACTTGCATTTTGAATTAAAGTGATCGGTCACCAGACCGATCCAGGGCTCATGGGTCGGTCACCAGACCGATCCACTGCTTTATTGGGACTCCCAGCTTTCGCGACGACACAGGCCTGATCGGTCACCAGACCGATCAGAGTGAATCCTGATCGGTCACCAGACCGATCAGGATAGCCACTGACCATCAGGCTCAAGCCTGATCGGTCCACTTCTGAGTGAACAGTAATCGCGGATATCAGATCCTAGGTCGTGGATCGGTCACCAGACCGTTCAGTAGCTGATCAGTGGGGGAACTAAACTCACTGTGCGCTCCCTGATCGGTCACCAGACTGATCAGGAGCCAAGCAGTGAGGAAACTGTCTGCTCTCTGATCAGTCGCCGGAGCGATCAGGAGCCGGACAGTGAGGGAACTGACTGCTCACTGATCGGTCACTGGATCGATCAGGAGCTGGACGGTGAGGGAACTGCCTGCTCCCTGATCGGTCACCGGACCGATCAGGAGTCGGGCAGTAGGTTCCCAACCTCACTGTGTGCTCCTTGATCGGTCACCCGACCGATCAGTCATCGCTGGATTAGTCACCAGACCGATCCACGACGGAGCACCGTGCCAACTTCCCTGATCGGTCACCAGACCGATCCAGGGAAGGCCAAATCCCCTCTAAGTCATGAGAATAAGCCTCCGACCCATCTCTGACTCGTGCCATGCCCAGCTTCACTCACTGAGACTTCAACCTAGCCCTCCAAGCTAGGACCTGGCTTTACTCACCAGGGTTTCAGTCACCCGGCTTCACTCACCGGAACCTGGCTTCACTCACCAGGATTTCAGTCACTCGACTTCACTCACCGGGACTTGGTTTCACTCACCAAGATTTCATCCAACCTAGCCCTCAAGACTAGGACTTTTCACCTAACCCTCTAAGTTGGGATTTTTCACCTAACCCTCCAAGTTAGGACTTTCCACCTAGCCCTCCAAGCTAGGACTTTTCACCCAACCTTCCAAGTTAGGACTTTTCCAACACATAGCCCTCCAAGCTAGGATTTTCCACACCTAATCCTCCAGATCAGGATTTCTCCACACCTAGCCCTCCAAGCTAGGATTTTCCACACCTAATCCTCCAGATTAGGATTTCTCCACACCTAGCCCTCCAAGCTAGAATTTTCCACACCTTGCCTAATCCCCGATCAGGACTTAATCATAATCATAATCATCAACCTAAACTAAAATCGGTGTCAAGACCAAAACAACAATCAGGGTCAGACTGCATCAACATTCTTGAGGTTCTAAGTGCTAAGTAAGATCCTTCTTGTGTTTCCTATACTTTATACTTCATCATCTTGAAACGCTTTGGAGAGGTTACTCCACCGAGAAGGAGGTTGCATTTTATCCGGTGTTCACCGGGACTTGATCTGCCGACGATCAAGGGATCGCCCACCTTAAGGGCACGCCAAGGAGTAGGAGCAAGTTATCCCCGAACCTTGTAAATCCTCTTGTTAGCGTTTTGCATTTGTGCTTAGCTTAGGGTTTAGTTTTCTGCAACTCTGTTTTGTTTTTGCTTCCGCTGCTGCCTAACGTTTAAGTGTAGAAAAATCGATAAGTGCTAAAGTTAAGTGTCTAGCTACATTCACCCCCCCCTCTCTAGCCATCCAAGTTCCAACATGGGTGACGTTTGATGATACCAAAGTACATAACTCCTTATGTAGGGAACCGTAATGACTTCAGGTCTAAGTACTATTCATACTAATAGTCACATGAGAAAGTTTATGTCACTCGTATGACAATCTATGAAACATTCCCATGGCGGGTCAATTCAATACTCATTCTTTAATGTATACCCATGTATCAATTTGATATCATATATCTATGACTTGTGAGCTTAAGTCATCAATTGACCTACATGTTAGTCTTCATGCATTAATATTGTCCTTGAATATTAATTGTTGACTAGGAATGGTTTAGTATAGGATTCTCTACATTATCTCACTATCGATTTAACCAATCGATATAATGTAGATAAGAATCTACTACCCAAGGGCATTATTATACTTAGTTATTTGACATAAATATAAAGTATAATAACTAAACATGCCTTTATTAATGATAGAATATGATACAAAATGTTCCTAGTCAATCATCACATAATTGACTCTAGAGCTCCTACTAACAATCTACCATTAGCACTAGTGTCAATCACTATAATATCTAATACCCAGTGATCTAGTATGACTATCATGCTTCTTCTGTGCCAATGCCTTGGTCAAAGGATCCGCGATGTTAGCATCAGTGGGTACTCTGGATATTCTCACATCTCCTCTATCGATGATCTCTCGATTGAGATGGAAGCGCCGTAGTATGTATTTGGTCGACTGATGAGAGCGAGGTTCCTTAGCTTGTGCAATAGCCCCATTGTTGTCACAATAGAGGTCTATTGGCTCTGCTATACTAGGAACCACACCAAGCTCTATAATGAACTTCCGGATCCAAACAACCTCTTTTGCTACATCAGACATAGCAATATACTCGGCCTTTGTTGTAGAATCTGCGACTGTATCCTGCTTCGAACTCTTCCAGCTCACAGCGCCACCATTCAAGCAAAATACATACCCTGACTACGATATGAAATCATCCCTGTCGGTTTGGAAGCTTGCATTACTGTAACCCTTTACAGCTAGCTCCTCATGACCTCCAAATATCAAAAAATATTCTTTTGTCCTTTGTAAGTACCCAAGAATATTCTTGATAGCTGTCCAGTAACTTTCACCTAGATCTGATTGGTATCTGCTCATCATGCTCAAAGCATACGAGACATCTGGGCGAGTACAAAGCATGACGTACATGATAGACCCTATAGCAGATGCATAAGGGATCTGATCCATGCGGTCTCTCTCCTCCATAGAAGAGGGGCATTGAGTCTTCGAAAGACTTACACCATGTGACATCGACAGAAATCCCTTCTTGGAATTTTGCATGGTAAAACGATTAAGCACCTTGTTAATATATCTACTCTGACTTAAGCCAAGCAATCTTTTAGATCTATCTCTATAGATCTTGATACCTAAGATATAGGCTTCTTCACCTAAGTCTTTCATTGAGAAACAATTCCCTAGCCAGTCTTCACAGACTATAGTGAAGAGATATCATTTCCAATGAGGAGTATGTCATCCACATACAAGATCAGGAAGATAACTGTGCTCCCACTAACCCTCTTGTAGATACAGGGTTCATTATCATTCTTGATGAAACTAAACACTTTGATTGCATTATTGAATCGAAGATTCTAGCTTCGAGAAGCTTACTTTAGCCTATAAATGAACCTTTGCAACTTACATACCTTTCCAGCATGCTCTGGATCTACAAAACCCTCAGGTTGTGTTATGTATACATCCTCGAGTAGATTCCCATTTAGGAATGCGGTTTTGACATCCATCTGTAAGATCTCATAATCATAGTAAGATGCAATAGCAAGCGTGATCTGAATAGATTTAAGCATCGCAACTGGTGAAAAGGTTTCATCATAGTCGATACCATGAATCTGCTTGAAACCTTTGGCTACCAATCGCCTTTTATAGGTATGCATAAGATCATTCATGTCAGTCTTTCTTTTAAAGACCCACTTACACCCAATGTGTTTAATTCTCTCAGGTGGATCAACCAAAGTTCATACTTGGTTAATGTACATGGATTCCATTTCGGACTTCATGGCCTCTAGCTATTTCTTAGAATCTGGGCTCATCACAGCTTCTTGATAGAATATAGGCTCGTTCAACTCAACAAGCATAATGTCATCATGGTCAGACAAGAGAAATGAGTATCTCTTAGGCTGACGACGTATCCTATCAGATTTGTGAAGAGGTTGGTCTACTTGAACAGGTTGTTGCTCCACAACTTCTTGTGCAACAATCTCATGATCCACAACACTTTGTGATGACTGTTCAATGCCCATCAAGATCTCAGTATTATCTGCATCTTGAACTTCTTCAAGATGGATTTTACTCCCACTATTTCTTCTAGAAATAAACTCTCTTTCGAGAAAAATATCATTTCTAGCAACAAACACTTTGTCTAGTATAGGATTGTAGAAGAAATATCCCTTCATTTCCTTGGGATATCCTATAAAATAACACTTATCAGATTTGGGCCCAAATTTATCTGAGACTTCACGTTGAACGTAAGCCTCACAACCCTAAATCCTCATAAAAAACATTGTGGGACTCTTTTCAGTCCATATCATATATGATGTCTTTATGACGACCTTTGATGGAGCTCGGTTAAGTGTGAAAAGAGCCGTCTCTAGAGCGAATCCCCAGAAGGAAGTAGGAAGATCTGTTAGCCTCATCATCGATCGTACCATATCTAATAGAGTACAATTTCTCCGCTCGGATACACCATTCCATTGTGGTGTTCCAAGTGAAGTGAGTTGGGATATGATCCCACACTCTGCTAGATGGTCATGAAACTCTTGGCTAAGGTATTCACCACCTCGATCTGATCGAAGTATCTTAATACTCTTGCCAAGTTGGTTTTGTACTTCACTCTTGAATTCTTTGAACTTTTCAAAGGATTTCGACTTGTATTTTATTAGATACACATAGTCGTATCTACTGACATCATCAGTAAAAGTGACGAAGTACTGATAGCCTCCTCTAGCTGCGACATTAAATGGGCCACATACATCAGTATGTATGAGTCCTAACAAGTCTGTCGCTCTTTCGCCGTGTCCACTAAATGGAGTCTTGGTCATCTTACCTAGAAGATCGTTTTGTACTTCACTCTTGAATTCTTTGAACTTTTCAAAGGATTCTGACTTGTGTTTCATTAGATACACATAGCCGTATCTACTGACATCATCAGTAAAAGTGACGAAGTACTGATAGCCTTCTCTAGCTGCGACATTAAATGGGCCACATACATCAGTATGTATGAGTCCTAACAAGTCTATCGCTCTTTCGTCATGTCCATTAAATGGAGTCTTGGTCATCTTACCTAGAAGATAAGATTCACATGTCTCATATGATTCAAAATCAAATGAGTCCAGTATCCATCCTTATGGAGCTGGGATATGTGACTCTCATTTATATGACCTAAGCGATAATGCCAGAGATATGTTTGGTTCAAATCATTTGTTTTGAACCGTTTGATATTTATGTTATAGATTGGGTTCTCTAAGTCTAGAACATATAGTCCATTCATAAGTGGTGCACTACAATAGAACATGTCATTTAATATTATAGAACAATATTTGTCCTTTATGATAAATGAAAATGCTTTCTTGTCCAAACAAGATACAGGAATTATGTTCTTAGTTAGTGCAGGTACATAAAAGCATTCCTCTAGTTCTAAGATAAGCCCAGTAGGCAAAGACAAGGAATATATTCCTACAACTATAGAAGCAACTCTTGCGTCATTGCCTACTCGTAGGTCCACTTCGCCCTTTGTCAACGATCTAGCTCTTCGAAGGCCCTGCACATTAGTACAAATGTGAGATGCACAACCGATATCTAATACCCAAGAAGAGGAAATAGATAGATTGACTTCTATAACAAAAATACCTGAGGCAGAAGTCTCACTTCTTTTCCTTTTTTACTTTCTGTAGGTAGAGTTTGCAATTCTGCTTCCAATGTCTGGTCTCACCATAGTGGAAGCAGGTCACTTCCTTAGGCACCCTGCCTTTGGCCTTCAGTGTAGTAGAGTTGGTCTTACCTTTGGCTTGGGTCTTACCCTTGCCCTTAGGCTTCCATTTGCCTTTGCCCTTCTGTACCATCAGTACATTACTGGTCTTGATTTTCTTGAGATTGGGTTCAGTAGTTCTCAACATGCTGAGCATCTCAGGCAATGACTTGTCAATTTCATTCATGTTATAGTTCATGAGAAATTGATTGTACTCTTCCGGCAACGATTGCAGGATAAGGTCCGTGGCCAATTCTTGACCCAGTGGAAATCCTAGTCTTTCAAGGTTCTCGACATACCCAATCATCTTGAGTACGTGAGTTCCTACGGGAGTTCCTTCTTGCATCTGTTGGGACCGGGTGCATGTTGACATGGATGCGGGTTCGTAATTTTAAAATTAATTATGTGCAGTGGAAGGTTTAGCATAAATAATTTCTCTAAATCATTTAACCACACATCTAAGCATGCAATTTTATCTTGTGTAGACATGATCATATATTTAAAATTTTACAGAAACATAAACTAATTTACGTATTACCTCGCGTAACTCGAAGGTGTAGGACCGGTGCCATCGATAGAGGGGGGGGGTGAATATCGACCGTTCAAATATTTCGGAAACTTCGTAAGACTTTCGATTGTCATTCTGGACTCAGAGCGTTAGTGCAACGGAAAAGTAAAGCAGAATGAAAATAAACAGACACAGGGACACTGCGGTATTTTTACTTGGTTCCCAACCCCCCAGGGTCAGTACATCCAAGGCCTATGCACGGGAACGCCCGTCCACTATTGGTCTCCTTCCCGGACTTTCCGGAGGCGGAGAAACCTGACTTACAGTGCAAGTTTACAATCAAAAGATAAATAAAATTAAGTGCGGAATTAAATAAAAGCAAACCAACAAGACAAAGTCTGAAGCTCGGCCGATCTGGACCTCCGAAGTGCCGCGCACTTCCTCCTGGAGCCTCCCGGTCGTAGAGCCTCATCTCTAGCATGTTGTCGTAAGTCAGAATGCTTGGAATCGCTCTTGGAAGTTGTTGTTGAAGCAGAGGGGTCGAAGCGCCTTATATAGCACTCCTGGGGGTGCCCCGATAAACCCGGTCAACTCTTATCCCTGCGCCGACCTCGCCGCAGCTGATAAGACTTTTGACCAGGGCGCCCTGGACCTCCCGGGCGCCCTCATGGAGGCTTATCTGTGTTTCGGACTCGAAACAGCAAGTATAGGTTTGAACCCGGGCGCCCAGGACGCTCGGGGCGCCCCGCTTGAAGTCTATTCTGCCTGCTTAACTTAAACTGCATTTTTCTTCTTTGTTCCGGGCACCCCCATCACTTTGGGCGCCCCCAATCAAGTTTTTAAACCCAAGACTGGGTTTTACCCTTTGATCTGGGCAGCCCCAACACTCCGGGCGCCCGGGTTGGCTGTTTTCCAGCCTCTTGCCTGCTTTGTCTCCAGTTCTTGGTACCTACAAGATACACAAACACAAAGCAAATATACATACAATATTAGGCTTACAGACTTGGTTCGGACTTCGGATTTCCACGAAACTCTAGGTCGAACCGGCACAAGTTCTCACCCCCGAGAACGTGCCTTTCACCTACTCCTTTCAGGAGACGGTTGCCACCCAATCCTTCGGGTGGACTTTTGCTTAGCTTCCGATACTTCCGGACCTCGAGACGCCCAAACCCTGACCCGTCTCTACTCCTATCCTTAGTCATCACTCAGCTAAGATGGTCAGTCCCTCGGACCAAGACTCCAAAGCCTAGTAGTCCTTCGCCAGGTGCCTAGCAGCCCTTCGCTAGGTCTTCATTCCCTAGCAGTCCTTCGCCAGGTGCCTAGCAGCCCTTCGCTAGGTCTTCATTCCCTAGCAGTCCTTCGCCAGGGGCTGCTCCAGGTGCCTAGCAGCCCTTCGCTAGGTCTTCATTCCCTAGCAGTCCTTCGCCAGGTGCCTAGCAGCCCTTCGCTAGGTCTTCTATGCCTAGCAGCCCTTCGCTAGGTCTTCTATGCCTAGCAACCCCTTCGCTAGGTGCCTAGCAGCCCTTCGCTAGGTCTTCTATGCCTAGCAACCCCTTCGCTAGGTGCCTAGCAGCCCTTCGCTAGGTCTTCTATGCCTAGCAGCCCTTCGCTAGGTGCCTAGCAGCCCTTCGCTAGGTCTTCTATGCCTAGCAGCCCCTTCGCTAGGTGCCTAGCAGCCCTTCACTAGGACTTAGGGTTTCGATACCTAGCAGCCCTTCGCTAGGTGCCCAATGACCCTTCGTCAGGTCTTAGGGTTTCGATACCTAGTAGCCCTTCGCTAGGTGCCCAGCAGCCCTTCGCCGGGTCTTAGTGTTTTGATACCTAGCAGCCCTTCGCTAGGTGCCTAGGTTAACTAGGACTTTTCTTCAACTTAGGTTACTTCTCCTTTGCTCCCCTTTGTCTGTTCATTGTATCACTGACTTAAGTGTATTGTCAAATATTAAAATACTTAAAGAGGAACATCATTGATGCAACTTGCACCAACAGAAGGAAGGGATGAGATCCAACCATAAGCGTCCCTTGCAAGCTCCGCCTCTATTCGCGTCCACGCCGAGTATCTTCGGGATGACTTCGTAAAGCCACGAGTTTCGTGTTCTTGAGAACTACTAGATTCTTCGAGAAAGCGACAAGAAAAACCAAGAGAGAAGTCGGAAGACTAACTGTTGATGCAGTCTGGCCCTGATTGTTGTTTTGGTGTTAACACCGATTTTAGTTTAGGTGGATGATTATTGATTATGATTAAGTCCTGGTCGGGGATCATGCATGGTATGGAAAATCCTAGCTTGGAGGGCTAGGTGTTGGAAAATCCTAACCTGGAGGGTTAGGTGTTGAAAATCCTAGCTTGGAGGGCTAGGTGTGTGAAAAGTCCTAATTCGGAAGAGGTGGGTGAAAAGTCCTAGCTTGGAGGGCTAGGTGAAAAGTCCTAACTTGGAGGGTTAGGTGCAAATTCCCATCTTGGAGAGTTAGGTGAAAAAGTCCTGGCTTGGAGGGTCAGGTCCTAGCTTGGAGGGCTAGGTTTCGAAAAGTCCTAATCCGAAAGAGTTGGGTGAAAAGTCCTAGCTTGGAGGCTAGGTGAAAAGTCCTAACTTGGAGGGTTAGGTGCAAATTCCCAACTTGGAGGGTTAGGTGAAAAATCCTTAGCTTGGAGGGCTCAGGTGGATGAAACCCTAGCTTGGAGGGCTAGGTTGGAGCCCCTGGATCGGTCTGGTGACCGATCAGGGAGTTGGCACGGTGCTCCTTCGTGGATCGGTCTGGTGACCGATCCAGCGATGACTGATCGGTCTGGTGACCGATCAGGAGTACGCGTTTCACCCATTGCTTTGCTCCTGATTGGTCTGGTGATCGATCAGGGATCAAACAGTGAGGTTGAGTTCCCTTGCTGAACTGCTCCTGATCGGTCTGGTGACCGATCAGGATCACTGTGCAGATCATCCTGGAGAACGATCCAGCATCGCAGGTTCCTCACTATGATCGGTCAGGACGGATCCTAATTGGACTGGTCACTACCTAATCGGTCTGGTGACCGATCAGGAGGTTTCCTGATCGGTCCTATGATCGATCAGGGGATCTGGACTGCGAAACTCAGAAATCGCCCGATAAAGGGGTGGATCGGTCGGGTGATCGACCCACAATCTGGGATCGGTCTGGTGATCGATCCAGGAGAGTCCCAAAGAAATTGCGATTTCTAATCGAGCATTGGGGACCGATCAGGACGGAGCCTGATCGGTCTGGACCCAGCCTGATCGGTCTGGTGACCGATCAGGAGGCTCTCTGATCGGTCCAGTGACCGATCACTTTAATTCAAAATGCACTGTCAGATGCTCTGATCGCGTCTGAACGTATCCGATTCTCTGCGCTTAACATATGATATATGATTTTCTATTTGATATGCTGCTCTAACACTCTGATTAAGCTGCAGGTGACAGGGGATGATTCAAACACTCAAGGAGAAGTCAATGGAGGCTTTCCTTGGAGCAGGTTTGTCCGTTTTCCATCTCAGGTTGCAATGGCCGGAGCTGCAGACTGGAGCTGCTGACTGGAGCTTGGCTGAGGGGAGCTCAGGAAGTCCAGGAAGGGCTCAGTGGTAGCTGGCGTTGGCAGGGAAGTAACTGGAGGCTGCAGGAGATGCTGTCACCTGGTGCTGAGTGGAGAAACAAAAGGGCGGAAGAAGGTTTCGATGAAGCAGAGTTCGCGAACTAAGTTCTTGCTGCGCCTTGTGTTCTCCACATCTAGCTTGCACGTTCTGAAGGTCATCATCTTGGGCAAGCAGTAGAATCTGAGAAGCAATCATCCATTACTTGAGCGCTTGAAGGAGAGAACAAGAGGCTTGGAGTCCGACAGCGGGAAGACACGAGGAAGGGTTTCTTGCGTGAGATCGCCGCTGGGTGGAGCTCAGGAAAGCTTGCTGTGTTCTTGTCTTTGCTAAGTGCTTGAGTAAGATCCTTCTTGTTGTTTCTTTGTGCTTAAACTTAAATCTGTGATTGAAATGCTGTGGAGAGGTTTCTCCACTGAGAAGGAGGTTGTCTTCTATCCGGTGATAACCGGAGCTTGATCTGCCAACGATCAAGGGATCGCCCACCTTAAGGGCACGCCAAGGAGTAGGGGCAAGTTATCCCGAACCTTGTAAACCCTCCTTGTTAGCGATCTTGCTAGTTGTAGTTGTTTCCCTTCATTTCCTGTTTCTGCATTTTCTGTTTCCATACTTCCGCTGTGCTACTAACAAAGTGAAGTGCAGAAATTCAATTTGTACCAAAGGTCAAAGTGATTGGCTATATTCACCCCCCCCCTCTCTAGCCATCCGGGTTCTAACAAGTGGTATCAGAGCTTGGGGCTCTGTTCACGGCTTAACATCCGAGGGCTATCAATAAGATGGCGTTAAGAGAAGGATTTTCCACCACCCGACCTCCTTTCTTTGATGGCGCTGATTTTCAATATTGGAGATCAAAGATGGAGTATTACTTCAAGATGGACATCAATACTTTGGTTCGCGGTGAAGGAGGGATTTACCCCTCCTAAGGATGATGAAGGCAAAGAACTTGAGTCGTGGAGATGGACTACTGAACAAACTCGAAAGAGTGAAGCCGATGCGAAGGCGGTTGTCACTCTACAATGTGGCATGAACAAAGACCAACTCATCAAGGTTGGTCCTTTCACAAGTACAAAGGACTTGTGGAACAAACTCATTGAGCTTCACGAGGGCACCCGAGACTCAAGAATCGCAAAGAGGATTTATTCCTCAACTAACTCCAAAATCTCTCTATGAAGGAGAATGAATCGGTAAGTGAGCTTCATAGCCGGTTCAAGGAAGTCCTCAATGGGCTTCATTCGATTGATGAAAAGGTCGAGAATCGCGACCTTGTGAGGTATGTCTTGAAAGCCTTTCCAAGGAATGCTTTGTGGTCATCCATGGTGGATGCCTACAAAGTTTCCAAGGATCTATCCATTGTAAAGTTAGATGATTTATTTTGTGAGATGGAATTGCATGAAATGGCTAACAAAGGCCCCAAGGAGAAGGGGATTGCTTTAGTTGCAGGGGACCGATCTAACAAGAAGAAGGAGCAGGAGGTCTCTTCATCTTCATCCTCTTCCGAATCCGAGTCCGATTCCTAGGAAGATGACAGTGGCTCTTCTTCCTCCGAGATGGCGAACTTTGTGCGAAGGATGATGAGAAGGGGTCGACGCTTCAAGAGTAGAGGTAACTCTAGTGAAGCTAAACTTGATAAGACTAATGCATCTTGCTTTGAGTGTGGTAGGAAAGGGCATTTCAAGAATGAATGTCCAAAACTAAAGAAGAAGGAGGAGAAATCCAAAAAGAAAGAAGAAAAATTCAAGAAGAAGAAGAAGGCCTTGAAGGCCACTTGGGATGAGTCATCCTCTAGCTCATCCGATGAAGAGAAGAAGGAGAAGAGCACAAGGCATGTGACACTCATGACATTGGGAGATCAAGAGAGCAGTGATGAATCTACCAACTCATCAAACGCGGCTTTATCATCTTCGGATGATGAAGAGGTAACTTCTCCCGAACTTGAAAAATTTTATAGAGCAATTGCATGTTTAACTAGTATGCTTAAGAAGTCAAAAAATAAGGTTAAAGCTTTGCAATTAGAAATTGATCAATTGAGATTATCTAGAGATGATAACATTGATGACTTGCATGTTGAATTGTTAGAAGATGAGATCAAATCTTTGAAACTTGAAGTTGAAAACTTGAAATCCTCTAGGGTTGAGGAAGTAGCTGACTTGCATGATGAGTTACTAGTAGAGGAAAACCAATCATTGAAGAGTGAAGTTGAGAGACTCAAGAATATTCTTGAGAAGTTCTCAACTAGCTCTAAAACCCTAGATATGATCTTGAATGCCCAAAGGGCGGTCTACAATAGGGTCGGTATTGGTTATCGACCCAAAGAACCCTCATTCGTGTCCTTGATGTCTAGGACTGATATGAGACAATCTAGGACACCCAAGGTTCAAAAGAAAGTTGTCAAGACATGGGTGCCTAAGTCTTGTTTAGTTGATGCTTTAGGTCCCAAGGTTTGGGTACTTAAAACTTCTATTTTTCGAATTATGTAGGTTATGATTGAGGGGGAGCATCTATCAACTTGGTTCGTTGATAGTGGATGCTCCAAACACATGACCGGGGATAAATCATTGTTACCACACTTCACAAGAAAAGTAGAGGTAATGTTTCATTTGGTAACAATGGTAGTCTTAAGGTCATAGGAATAGGAGACATTCAAATATCCGAATGTCTTAGAATCTCAAATGTCCTTCTAGTCAAGGGATGAAATTAATCTCCTAAGTGTGAGTCAATTGTGTGACACGGGTTACACAATTGATTTCCAACCAAGTCAATGTCTAGTTAGACAACATGACACCTTGAACACGGTACTAGTAGGAACAAGAGTAGACAATATTTATCAAGTTTCATTTAAAAGTGCTACTAATGTTTCTGCTAAGTGTTTCATGTCAAAAGAACAAGAGTCCACCCTTTGGCACCGGGAGGCTAGCACATGTGAACATGAAGAACATCCGGAAGTTGGCCAACAAGGGATTGGTTCGTGGCTTACCAAGCATCAAGTATGAGAAAGACAAACTTTGTGATGCATGTTAAATGGGTAAGCAAACAAAATCTGCACATAAAGGTAAAAGCGCTGTAAGTACTTCTATTGCATTAGATTTATTTCACATGGATCTATTTGATTGTAGTGCTATCATATCATTGAATGGAAGTAGATATTGCTTTGTGATCATTGATGATTTCACTAGATATNTTTTTGCCTAGCAGCCCTTCGCAGGACTTGGTTTTCGCCTAGCAGCCCTTCGCCAGGACTTGGTTTTCGCCTAGCAGCCCTTCGCCAGGACTTGGTTTTCGCCTAGCAGCCCTTCGCCAGGACTTGGTTTTTGCCTAGCAGCCCTTCGCCAGGACTTGGTTTTCGCCCAGCAACCCTTCGCCAGGACTTGGTTTCCTGACAGCCCATCGTCAGGTACTAGCAGCCCTTCGCTAGGACTTTGTTTCCCTGCACTCTCAAGCAGCATTGTTAGATACCAAACAACCCTTAACTTTGAATCCTTTGCCAATATCAAAACAAGGTTCGATCTGGTGCTCCCTGCACCAACAATCTCCCCCTTTTGATTATGGTAACACAATTCAAAGTTAAGGAAAAAATTACAACAGTTAAGAGCATAAGGTAAGCAGTGAAGCATAACTGAAGCATAACTGTAGAGTTGAGAGAAAAAAATTCTTTATTTTTCATAAAACCCTGAATACTTGTGTTATAAACTACTTAAAATACTTAACTTTGACCTTTCCTCCCCCTTTGACATATATCAAAAGCATACATGGGTTAGCAAGGTTTCTAATGGGGAGTTTTGAGTTCTACCAAAAATAGGTTTTTGACTAAGTATTTTTCAAAAAAAAGAGCAAAAGTATTTTGTATCCATAGACACTTTTTGAAAAGCAAGCTTAAACTTTGTTAAAAACCCTTTTTCTCAGACAATTTTGATTACTAAGGAAAATTTTATTTAAACAACATGCACTAAAAATAACTTCGAACCACTTAGAAATGCTTAAAATTTTTGAAATAGCTTAAAAATAAAATTCTCTTTCTCTCCCCCTTAATGTAAAACTCTTCTCCTTATGTTTTAGACCATTTTTAAGTCTAATATAAAAATATTTTGAGAGAAGTTTTAAGGAGAGCGTTTGTGTATCAGAGCCTATGAGTTTCGAAAGCATGAAAATACTTTAGTATAATTCTTGAAAGTATAGCAAAAAGTTTTTAAATTACACCAACAAAACTTTATTTGGAAAAGTATTGAAAAGATACTTTATATTTGTAGGCCAATTTTTTAGAAAATTCACGGCACTTAGAACAATATTGCCTTGAAAAATATTTATACTTTTGAAAACATTATTGCAGTACTTTTTGACAGATATTATGTATTTTTGAAGATATAAGTGCTTTTGAATCTTCAAAGTGCTTTTGAATCTTCAAAAGTGCTTTTGAAATAAATATTATGCATTTTTGAAAAATCTAAGTACTTTTGAAATAAATTAAGATTTGAAACACATAAGTACTTTTAAAAAGTATTTAGACTTTGAAAGATATAAGTAATTTTGAAAAGAATTAGACTTTGAAAAGTATAAGTAATTTTTGAAAAGAATTAGACTTTGAAAAGTATAAGTAATTTTTGAAAAGAATTATGCATTTTGAACACAAAATATTTTACTTGACTAGGTTTCTTTTCCAGTCTAACACAATCCTAGGAAACCTTGTTGACTACAAGGACATTTTCCTAAGTGTCCTGGAAAATTTTCTCCAACCCAAGTAAATATTATAAAATTAATTTCATAAGCCACAAGAATTTTGTAAAATAATAGTATTTTGACAGAAAAATTATTTAAGTTTTCAAAAGGATTTTGAACTTGCAGTGCATGAAAACATATAATTTTGAAAATGTTCAATAATTCTTTTAATTTCATCTCCCCCCTAAACTTGACCCAGTCCTAGGAAGCTTGTTGACTACAAGCGATCTTCCTCTAAGTTTTAGGGTTTGATTTAAATTATAAGAATTATCTAATAACTTCAAAACAAATAATTACCAAAAAAATTTCAGAAATTCTTCTTTTGAATCAAACTCCCCCTAATTTTGACACATCCTAGGAGTCCTAGTAGATCATGAAGTGGACCTTCCTCTGTGTCTTTAGGGTTTATTAAAAACAAAAGAATAATTTTGAATAATCTTCTGAGTATGAAACTTTCAAGGAGATAAATTTTTGACACCTCAATTTGAAGTAATAATAATAACACAGTTTTTTAAAAGAAATATTTTGAAATGATAATATTTTTCAAAGAGATAGTAATATACCAAGAATTTTGAGTAATTTTTGAAGGTCTTATTCTGAAATGATACTAAATTTTAGAGCATCAGGTTTTGAGAATAAATCTAAAAAGAACTCCCCTTGTATTCGACTTGTCTTAACTTTATCTAAGTGCTTGAAGGGTCTTTAGCATTAACTAGGTTTGACCATGTTTGACTCAGTTGACTAAGGTTTAACCATGTTAATCATGGTTTGACTATGTTGAAATTATTCTCTGAATGAAAACACAACATAAAAGAAATTTTAATTTGAACTTAATTTTCCTGTCTCACCCAATCTAGGATTTTCAAACAGTTAGCCTTAAAAGTTCTTGTGAGACAGGTTTGAAAGTAAAAATAATTTTAAAAAAATGTTTAACTTTGAAAAGAAAAAAAATGTTTGTTTTTGAAAAAGTATAATTGACTTCGAAGACAGAAAAAGAGTGATTTTGAAAAAGAATTTTTGAAAACAGGTTTGAATCTATAATTATTTGAAATTTGTGTTAGATTCGAATTTGACATAAGATAATTTGAATTTGAATTTCAGAAATTGGCTTCCAGGTCTTGGCGAGGCATTAGGCCTTCTTTGGCCGTAGCCTTATGGGATCATCCACCCTTTCCTTGACAAAGCCTTTTAATGAAATTTCATTTTCAAATTAAATTAGGTCATTTTCTGGTCCAACTAGCTTGGGTCTTGGATCGGTAGCTTCGGCTGGTTTCACCAGTCTAAAGAGACCAAGTAGACTTGATCTTATTAGAGTTGGTTTCCCCAACGTACTATCATCTCACCTCTTCCCAATACTATGTTGTCAACTTTCAACTAGTTGGTTAAGTCCTTAAGGTATCTAGTCCTATGAATAGCCAAGACAAAACTTCAGATAATGTCATAGTGAGGAGAAATTTCTGGATTTTCTAAGTTAGCAAAATTATTAATCAGTTTTTCTTGTATATCAATTTTAATTTTCAAAGTCTCATTTTCTTGTCTTAACATTTTGAATTTTGACTTTGCTAATATACATGATTTCATCAAGTTATCTAAGCATACATCCATATCTAAATTTGACCAAGGGAGATTAATTAAACTATCAGTATTCAAGGTAAAGAGTTGATTTGGATGTAAATTATAGTTACCCATTTTGGTTGGTTTCCCTGGATCTTTGTAACGTTTATCTGTGCATTCCTCTTTGTAATGCCCAAACTCCTGACACTTGAAGCATTGAATGCGACTCTTGTTCTTTCGTTCTTTTGGAGCTCGTTTCTTTGTTGTCGTCGGTGGTATCGTTTGAATCTTACGGGTAGGACACTTAGTTTGGTAGTGCCCTCTCTCCCTACATATGTAACAAATTATATGATTTTTAAAATTCAAATTTGTAATTTTACCTTTTGATTCCTTATTAGGAATCTCCCCCTTAATTGTTGCTGTCTCGGATCTAAATTCATCTTCTGATTCCGTGTCTGAGTCGGACTTGGGTACCGGTTGAAGCTCCTTCTTTGATGGTTCTCTTGGAGTTTTCCCTGCAAAAGTTATACCTTCCTCGACCATTGCAGTATCATCTTGATTATTTAATTCTAATTTAGAAAAGAATTTGAAATTGGTTACCATCTCAGTCAGTTCGTTGTCTGATTCTGCTGGTTCGATTTCGACTCTGGGTTCAGGTTTAGACTCTGACTCGGCTATCTGTGCTTGGACCGAGAGTGCGAGATAACTTACCTGATCTTCTTCTTCATCTGAGATTTCTTGATGAAGATTGATCAATTTCTCCCACATTTCTCTAGCACATCCAAATGAACCGACTAGCTTGAGTTGTTCGTTGGTTAGACCGCATTGAAGAATTGCAGTTGCTCTTGCATCAGTCTCAATTTGGTTGAGGGTTGGTTCATCCAGTTTGTCCCATGCAATTGATACTTCATCTTCTGTATGGAGGTGGAACCCTGTTTGAATGATCATCCATATGTCCATATGGGTCTTCAGAAGGGACTCCATTTGTCTTCTCCAAAAGCTAAAGTTCTCGCCGGAGAATAGCGGTGGACGGGCACTGTTCCACTCTTGGTTGGCCATAAAATAACCTCTTGCACACAAAAGAACTAACAGAATGTACCAAGACTTGGTCTTGGATTAGTAGTGCGGGAGAAGAAGAAAAAAAAATTTATCCAAAAAAATTGCACGAATTTCGAGACAGAATAATAATAAAATAATAATAAAAAATTTGAGACAAAATTTTTGGGAAATGAATATTCTGATTAATGGTGAAAAATAAGAGTTAAAAGATTGCTCGAATTAAAGTGGCACGAATTTCGAGAAATAATATTAAAATAATAATAAAAAAATTATGACAAATTTTTAAGAATTGTTCGTTTTATTAATTCAGACTTATGGTGAAAAGATGAAAATTCAAAATTGAAAAAGGCGTACGAGATTGAGTTGCGTTGATTAACAAAAAGAAAAGAAATAAAATTAAAAAATTCGTAAATCCGAAAAAACTTTCAAACTGGTGATTGCACCAAGTTTGAACTACCCCGCTCTGATACCACTTGTTGGATCGAGAAAGACCGATAGAGGGGGGGTGAATATCGGAAAATGTTCGGATTTAACAGAAAGAGCAGTTACGCAGCGGAATAAAATCAAACAACGCAAACACCAGTAGTTTACTTGGTTCGGAGCCTGGGTCGACTCCTACTCCAAGGCCCACGGTCGTTGACCGTTTACTTTGGGCAATTCTATAATGCGCAAAACGGTTACAGAGTAAGATTACAAAAATGACTGTAAATAGAAAGTTACACTTTGTATTACCAACTCCCGGTGTAGATCGAGTTTCGGTGCAGCGGGAGGTCGACGATGCTTCGGACTTGAGTTGGGAAGTTCCTGGAGCAGAGCGTAGTCGTCAGAGCGTTTGGAAGCGTTGAATGAAAGCAGTGTTGAAGCTAGGGGTCGAGGGGTGCTATTTTTAGCACCTAGGGGCGCCCTGGTCGTCGAGGGCGCCCTGCCACGTGTCACCCGATCCGTGCTTCGCTCGGTCAAGAGTTATCGCACCGGAATAGGGATGAGGTTTGACCTCTGGGGCGCCCTGGTCGCTAAGGGCGCCTTGGTTGACCCGGTCTTCTCGGCTGGATTGAGTTGAAGCTTCGCGGAGAGAGCTGGAGGCGCCTTGGCTGCTGAAGGCGCCTTGGCTGCTGAAGGCGCCTTCGCTGCTGAGGGCGCCTTGCCCAGTAAGCAGCTGAAGCCTATTTTGCTTCGCTTGGTTCTGGTTCACCTTGAGGGCGCCCTGGACACTTAGGGCGCCTTACTCAGCTGTTGCCTCACTCCTTTGAGGCTCTCTGAGTTGCAGACACACGTCCCTTTGGTCCTGCATCAAGGGTTAGTCCAAAACACAACAAAACAATAATTTTATACAGCCTTAGCTGTCTTGGTTCTGACTTTGGGTGTCCAAAATGGAGCCCTAGGTCGAACCGACGCCTAATGTTCCCTCAAGGGGAACGCGTCCTCACCTACTCCTCTTGGGAGAATTTACCTGGTGCCAACCGGATCCTCCAGTTGGACTTTTGCCCAGCAGCCCTTCGCCAGGTCTTGAGTTTCGCCCAACAGCCCTTCGCCAGGACTTGGTTTTTGCCTAGCAGCCCTTCGCCAGGACTTGGTTTTCGCCTAGCAGCCCTTCGCCAGGACTTGGTTTTTGCCTAGCAGCCCTTCGCCAGGACTTGGTTTTCGCCTAGCAGCCCTTCGCCAGGACTTGGTTTTCGCCCAACAACCCTTCGCCAGGACTTGGTTTCCTGACAGCCCATCGTCAGGTGCCTAGCAGCCCTTCGCTAGGACTTTGTTTCCTGCACTCTCAAGCAGCATTGTTAGATACCAAACAACCCTTAACTTTGAATCCTTTGCCAATATCAAAACAAGGTTCGATCTGGTGCTCCCTGCACCAACAAAATCTCCCTATGTGAAAAAAAAAGAAAGAGAGATAGAAAAAAAATAAAGATAAAAAAAAGTGAAAAAAATGAAAAGAATGAAAAAAAAAAATTAAAGAGAGAGTGGAAAAAAAAATTTTCCTCAAGCATTCGAGATTTTGTTAGTGATGAACAAAAAGAAATATTTTCTTGATGTGTACTTTTTTGATATTATTGTTTAGAGAAATTCAAGAGTTATGTTATAATCCCTACATGCAATTTGAGAGATATTGTAAGTGGTTGATGTGTAGTGCATTGAAAATGTGCAAGGAGAATTTTGAGTGTTGCAGGTTTGATTGAGTTATTTATTTTGGCCTATTGTTTGATTGTGTACATCATGTTAATTACCCCAATGCTCTCATATTCTCTTTGATCTTCTTTCATGCTCTCTATGATCTTCTTTATTATCTACCATTCTTGTTTTCTTGTAGCACTTGGTTTCATTATTATTCATTGAAAATCCCTCTTGATTTGTGTACATATGTTATAGTAGTGGAGAAGTAGAAGATAAGCAAGCATATGGTAGTGCAATGTCATGAATATTTTGAGAGAACTCCACTTCCATATCTATTATTTTTGTGAGCATCAGTGCATATATCCATCTTGTGAGGTTTTTGTCATGCTTAGTTCATTCAAGTTGATGAAATTACCATGCTTTTGACTTATGTGAGATTTGGAACCATAAATACATGGATTCTTGAGACTTAATGATCCTAAGTAACTTTCTTTTATTATTTCTTAAATTATTGATAGGGGATGTAATGTATGGGAGATATATTATTTTCTTTTAGTTTTATTTACTTGCCCGAGACGTGCAAGAATTAAGTGTGGGGGAGTTTGATAACCATCATTTTGTTGATTATTTTCGGCTCTAAAATCCATGTTTGATCCACATTTTATATGCTTAAGTTTGCAATTTTATTAGGTTTCATGTATTTTCCTTATTTTGGCTTTTAATTCTAATCTTTGTATATTTGAGATATTTTTGGCACTAAATTTGAATATCATTTTGTAGGCTTCAATTGATCATGGACCTAGATCAAATTGGGTCAGACTTGAGTCAGGATTGGATCCAGATCAAAAGGATCAAGCATCGGATTAATAGGAGCCGTCCATTCCAGAGAACGGCTAGATCTGAGCCATCGGTCAACTTCTGGTCGATCTGAATCCAAGATAGAATCAATCATGGCCATAGATCAAGATCTGAATATTTCAGCCAGATCGGAAGAGATCTGACCGTTGGATCAAGCTCAAGATGTTCTAGACCATCCATTCAAGAAAAGGGAAGATCTGGACCATCCGCCACTGATCTGGTTAATCCGAGCTGGGGATAGGTAGATCAGGACCATTGATTGGGATCTGTGGAGTTTGGTTCAGATCTGAAGAGATCCGACCGTTGGATGAAGTCAGATTGATCTCAGCCGTCCGTTGCTAAGTATTCAAGTTCTTCTTCTCCCAAAGCTGGCTAAACCAAGGCTGAGTTGAGTTGACTGGACCGAACCCAGGCTGGACCGAACCACCCTCTAAACTGTTGGGCTGAAGAACTGAACCCAAGCCAAGCTCAAGCACAAGCCGAACTCAAGTGCTTGGCTGAACCAAAGAACTGAACCCTGGGCTGAATCTTGACTGAACCGGATTGCTGGACTGAACTCGAGTTGATTGAATTGAACCGCTGGGCTTGACTGACTGGACCAAATCTAAGGTTGGACTGAACCCACGCGCGGAAGGACGGGAAGAGAACAAAAGGGATCATCACCGCGCGATCTAGGGCATCGACTCCACACGCAGGCTCGCGGCGATTCTTCTTCTCCTCCATCTTCATCGTCGCCGCAACTAGGGTTAGGGGTTCCAACCCTAGTCGGCCGAAGCTTCGATCAACCGAGTTTGAGGGGTTCCCGACTCGTTCATCCACCTTCACCGCCGGAGATTGAATCGATCAGTTTGAGGGGTTCCCGACTCGATCCGATCAACTCCATCCGCTTTCCACTTCATCGCCGCCGACCGACAGCATTCTCTCGAGTTTGAGGGGTTCTCGACTCGATCGAAGCAGTCATCTACATCACCACCGCAGTGCTAGGGCTCAGGGGTTCCGAGCCCTAGTCGACTCCACCGCCGGTGATCCCATTTTTCAGCAGTTTATTTCTTTCCAGCTATTTTCTTTCCAGTTTTTCGATCAAGTGGTAGCAGTTCAATTCATTTCACAGCAATTCAATTCCTCTTCACAATTTTCTTCCCAGTTTTTCGATTCCAACAGATTTCATTTCCAGCAGCTTAATTTCCTTCCCAGCTTTCTTTCGACAGAATTTGTTCACAGCAACTCAATTCCTGTTTTTCTTCTTCACGGCAGTAGTTTCATTTCCAGCCAGCAGTTCTTTCTTCAGCAGTTAAATTCTTCACAGTTTCAATTCCAACAGTTTCAATTCCAGCAGACTTCATCTTCACAACAGTTCTTCAAATTCCGTATCACTGCAATCCCAGCAGTTGGCAACTTCTTCACAGTTTCTTTACAGTTTCTTTACAGCAGTGTTGAATTTGAATTTGCGTGTTTCAAATTGATTCGGTTATTGATTGTTTTGATAGATGTTTGTTTGAGTTAAATGAGGAATGGTTGTTATGTGTTGATGTTTGTATTAGATGGATCTTCCCCTATTCGAATGGCACGTACCTTTGTCATTTTAATCCATGCCCATATGTTGTTTGGTTAAATGCCTCTTCGAAATGATTACTGTAAATTGGTTGATTAACTCTTGTTTTGTATTGCTTTTCCATTACTTGAAGTCTCATGTCTCCATTTAAATGTGATTAAGATAGGTCAGATTAGATTTCTTTCATGCTATAGGTTTTACTCCATGCCTAGGTTTCATTGATGCCCTATTTCTTGAATGCTTCTTTTGCATTGCCTTTTCTTTTCATGCAATTGTAGTTAGGTTAATTTAGATTTCCTTACCTGCATTGTCCTTCCTTAATTAGAACTAGATTTCATATTTGCTCTGCTATTCATTTCGTAGTCCTAGCTCTTAAATCCAAAACCCAGTTTCATATCCAAAACCCAAAAGCAATAAAATACGATTCTGAGAATTATCATGCATCAACTACATTCATTGGGAGACGACTCGAGTTACTCTATGCTACATTAGTTTAGAGGAATTCGATACTTAAATTGTATTTGAAACCGTGACACGACTGAAGCGGTTATCAGTTGTCAAACAACAAAAAGGGGGAGATTGTTGATGTAGTCTGGCCCTGATTGTTGTTTTGGTGTTGACACCGATTTTAGTTTAGGTGGATGATTATTGATTATGATTAAGTCCTGGTCGGGGATCAGGCATGGTATGGAAAATCCTAGCTTGGAGGGCTAGGTGTTGGAAAATCCTAACCTGGAGGGTTAGGTGTTGAAAATCCTGGCTTGGAGGGCTAGGTGTGTGAAAAGTCCTAATTCAGAAGAGGTGGGTGAAAAGTCCTAGCTTGGAGGGCTAGGTGAAAAGTCCTAACTTGAGGGTTAGGTGCAAATTCCCATCTTGGAGAGTTAGGTGAAAAAGTTCTGGCTTGGAGGGTCAGGTCCTAGCTTGGAGGGCTAGGTTTGGAAAAGTCCTAATCCGGAAGAGTTGGGTGAAAAGTCCTAGCTTGGAGGGCTAGGTGAAAAATCCTAATTTGGAGGGTTAGGTGCAAATTCCTAACTTGGAGGGTTAGGTGAAAAATCCTTAGCTTGGAGGGCTAAGGCGGATGAAACCCTAGCTTGGAGGGCTAGGTTGGAGCCCCTAGATCGGTCTGGTGACCGATCAGGGAGTTGGCACGGTGCTCCTTCGTGGATCGGTCTAGTGACCGATCCAGCGATGACTTATCGGTCTGGTGACCGATCAGGGAGTACGCGTTTCACCCATTGCTTTGCTCCTGATCGGTCTGGTGACCGATCATGGAGCAAACAGTGAGGTTGAGTTCCCTTGCTCAACTGCTCCTGATCGGTCTGGTGACCGATCAGGATCACTGTGCAGATCGTTCTGGAGAACGAACCAGCATCGCAGGTTCCTCACTATGATCGATCAGGACGGATCCTAATCGGACTGGTCACTACCTGATCGGTCGGGTGACCGATCAGAAGGTTTCCTGATCGGTCCTGTGATCGATCAGGGGATCTGGACTGTGAAACTCAGAAATCGCCCGATAAAGGGGTGGATCGGTCGGGTGATCGACCCACAACCTGGGATCGGTCTGGTGATCGATCCAGGAGAGTCCCAAAGAAATCGCGATTTCTAATCGAGCGTTGGGGACCGATCAGGACGGAGCTTGATCGGTCTGGACCCAGCCTGATCAGTCTGGTGACCGATCAGGAGGCTCTCTGATCGGTCCTGTGATCGATCACTTTAATTTAAAATGCACTGTCAGACGCTCTGATCGCGTCTGAACGTATCCGATTCTCTGCGCTTAACATCTGATATATGATTTGCTGTTTGATATGCTGCTCTAACACTCTGATTAAGCTGCAGGTGACAGGGGAGGATTCAAACACTCAAGGAGAAGTCAATGGAGACTTTCCTTGGAGCAGGTTTGTCCGTTTTCCATCTCAGGTTGCAACGGCCGGAGCTGCAGACTGGAACTGCTGACTGGAGCTTGGCTGAGGGGAGCTCAGGAAGTCTAGGAAGGGCTCAGTGGTAGCTGGCGTTGGCAGGGAAGCAGCTGGAGGCTGCAGGAGATGCTGTCACCTGGTGCTGAGTGGAGAAACAAAAGGGCGGAAGAAGGCTTCGATGAAGCAGAGTTCGCGAACTAAGTTCTTGCTGCGCCTTGTGTGCTCCACATCTAGCTTGCACGTTCTGAAGGTCATCATCTTGGCCAAGCAGTAGAATCTGAGAAGCAATCATCCATTACTTGAGCGCTTGAAGGAGAGCACAAGAGGCTTAGAGTCCGACAGCGGGAAGACACGAGGAAGGGTTTCTTGCGTGAGATTACCGCTGGGTGGAGCTCAGGAAAGCTTGTTGTGTTCTTGTCTTTGCTAAGTGCTTGAGTAAGATCCTTCTTGTTGTTTCTTTGTGCTTAAACTTAAATCTGTGATTGAAACGCTGTGGAGAGGTTTCTCCACCGAGAAGGAGGTTGTCTTCTATCCGGTGATAACCGGGGCTTGATCTGCCGACGATCAAGGGATCGCCCACCTTAAGGGCACGCCAAGGAGTAGGGGCAAGTTATCCCCGAACCTTGTAAACCCTCCTTGTTAGCGATCTTGCTAGTTGTAGTTGTTTTCCTTCATTTCCTGTTTCTGCATTTTCTGTTTCCATACTTCCGCTGTGCTACTAACAAAGTGAAGTGCAGAAATTCAATTTGTACCAAAGGTCAAAGTGATTGGCTATATTCACCCCCCCCCTCTCTAGCCATCCGGGTTCCAACACTAACCACAAAAGGATGGCCGGGAAAGAGTAGGGGCGGCCGGCTAGTGCTCCTTCTTAGGGCTGGTTGGCGCACGGCAAGAAGGGGAGAAGAGAAGGAGAGAAAGAGAGGGAGAGAGCCTATGCCTTCATCTCTATGATTATCACCCAAGCCTTGCCTTGGGTCCTTTATATAGTGGCCTCTCAACCATCAAGCCTCTCAAATATGGAATAACTTATTCCATCATGCCAAGTTTGATTTTATATCATGGTTAAAATCATATTTTAATCCATGATAAAAAATCAATCAAGTCTCTTCTCTCCTATGGAATAAATTTCCTTATCATGGTGAATCAATCCATGATTGATTTTATAAAATAAACCAATCCATGGTTCATTTTAATTTCCATGAAAAATAAACCAAACCTTGGTTTATTATATAAAAATTTATATCATCTATAATTTTATAAAACAAACCACACTTGGTTTATTTTATAAATTGAACCAAAAACTTGGTTTTCTCCCTTTGTTGTGGCCGGCCAAGCAAAGAGGATGGAGGCCCTCTTTGGCCGGCCCATCCAAGCCAAGCCCCAATGAATTAACCTTATTTAATTCATCTATTAAGTCTTCAAAAGACTTTAGTCATTTTACGCTTCCGATGCGTCTCTGAAAAATTCAGATTCGACTTATCGTATGGATCAATCAAACCTAATCTCTCTTGATTGGAAAATCCAATTTTCAACTCGTTTTAAATCCCTCGGATTACTCGTAGTGTGTGTGACTAAATAGACTTTCGATTTATGTTGGCCGTCTATAATTAATTAATTATAGAACGATCATGAGTGACACCTAGTAGTACATCATGATCCCCAATTAATTGAAATATCAACGGTTGACCTCAGAAACAATTCTGAAACCCTTCAGCAGCTATAATGAATCGTGCCCCATTCCCTTCACCATCTTATACCCACTTGGTTCAGGACATGGTCTATGTGTGTCAGTCCCCACTAGGCTGACTACGTCACACCTAGCCCAAGTAACGTTTTCTCGTCCTACGGATTCTAATTACTCTCATATATTTAAGAGATTCATACTCTGAACATGTCATGCTCTGGCCAGAGGCTTCGAGTAACAATCCGACGATAGGCCTCGGGTATATATCTCCTCGCAAGGAGTGGCGAATCCTTTGTAGGATGTTCAAACACATTCAGACACTTTGGCTTATACCCAATCATCCTGGGTCCACACCTCCTTGGAGATGCTTGCTTAAGATGTCAAAGTATAAGTCTCCATGACCAAGATGACTTGAACACCGCAAGTTAAAGGAACATCGCACTTAAGCTGCAGTAAGAACTTCACTGACATATCTATATGTAGACTACCATATGAAGTTTTACAGCCAGTCACTCCAATGAACTAGTTCCCTTAACTAGCATTCATGTTTATCTCCGGACATCTCAATGTCACCAGCCAGTGAGAATCAGCTGATTAGAGAATAACCCATGCTAGTCTCAACAGAATTGATAGTGTCCGTATTTATCAATTCATTGACTAGGGACAATTTTAATACTTCACAATTGCACATGTAGAGATAATCACTAGTTGTGAATTCATCACAAATTCTCTCATGCTGTGAATTGTATTGCGGACATTCAGTAAATGAGTTTAAGATCTCAATCAAATACACAAACATGTATACTCAAATAGTGAATATTCATTTATTAAAATAAATGATTACAATCATAAGGCGATTGCCTTAGGACACTTCTCTCATATCACTAACAACATCTTGCATCCAAATATGGTCTTAGACACCTCAAACCGCTCGTGCCTAGCTTGCCCTTGATATAGTTGTTTTAAGTGCTCAACCATATCATGTGCATCCATGTTCTCATGTTGCTTCTGAAGCTCAGAGTTCATGGTGGCAAGCATGAGACATGATACATTAAGTGCATCATCCTGATGCTTCTTGTAAGCATCCTTTTCGATGTGAGTGACGATAGTGATAGGTGCTTCTGGAAGAGGTTGCTCTAGGACGTAGAGTTTTCATTCTTGTTTGATGAGGATCCTCAAGTTTCAGTACCAATCCAGACAATTAGCTTCGTTGAGCTTGTCCTTTTCAAGGATGGATCGCAGAGAGAGAGAGTATTTGACATGTTAGACGACATGGTGATCTACAACAGTAAAATATACAGAAATAAGTATCATATCTAGATCATTTAATTAGGTATTTAATTAAATGACACTCCCACTGAATTGTAGAGCTTTGGTAGAGGCTAGTCATAGATGTAAGCAAACTCAATTTGCCCACACTACTAGCTCTAAACCAAATAACGACTACACTCATGTGAGACAAGATCCATATTATACTTCATCTTGAGTTAGCTTTGGCTAATCGCCCAAGACTTAGTATAATTAGGAAGGTAATATTTTACCAATTACATCTTAAGCAACTCTTGAAAACAAAGGGTCAAGATTCACATTACACATCATCTTGAGTTAGCTTTGTCAAATCATCCAAGACTTTATATAATTGTTCTCTTACCCAATTTTTCCAACTTTTGGGATATGCCTCTAAGTTTCTAAATCCAATTGAGGTGACCTAGTTAAGTCTCACCCAAAGTTTGATAGCGGGACATCACAATTGTCCTCTCGTACTCTACCAAGATAAAATATGTCGCTTTGCTTTGGTAAACCCAATAATAAATGATCGAGGTAGTTTATGAGCACCAAACTTTAGTAGGTATATCGAGTTGACTTAATTAAGACAAATGTTTATCTAATCATGCATCACATACACACATTACATATATCAACATATAAGCGGTAAAATGTGACATGGTTATGACCCGTATACTACGGTCTTCTCAAGCTAATGAGAAAATCGATGGTCAACCTAGGGATAACATCTTCTCCAAGTGCATCCTTCGGTCGTCATGTGACGTCGGCTTTCTTCTTGTAACTTCATTCTTCAATGGACATTCCACTCCTCATTTAGTACATTATAAATTAGGAAAACTCAAGTTACATTCGAGTCTAAATCTATTTTACAACTAGAAAAATAAAGATAAGGCACGACACGTAGGTCGTATTATGAATTACATTACAACATGCACACACACACATATACATCCACTCATATTGGGGTTAAGGCCATAACCATGCACCATGTCATCAATCACACACAATAAATTTAGGATATCAATTTTTATTATGATTGTAAAATGCTCATGAGCCGAAACCATAGGTTATAAAATTTGTTGAGTACAATCGGGTCATAACACACTTTCATATTCATATGATAATGCTATGGACTTTTAGTTTGATCAACACAAACTTTTGTATCTCAACAAATGCTCATACATTACACAATCCATAACAAAATTATGTCCTACTTCTATATCACATACACATGTTTTTCTAAACTTTGTATGATCTTTCGCAAGTGGCTCTGATACCACTGTAAGGATTGTAGGATCGAATGTGGTACGCTAGAGGGGGGGGTGAATAGCGTTTCGCCGAATTCTTGCTCCTATACGGTTAGTTTGCACAGCGGAAATAATAGTAAAACAATAATAAAATCACTAACCAATGCTAACACGACGATTTTAGTTGGTATCCACCCCGGTCGGGTGACTAATCCAACAATCCGTCGGTGGATCAATCCCCGGATAACCTCCGGTTAGAACGTGTTGCTCCTTGTGGGTGGAGAAACCTCTCCACAATCATCAAACACTTTCCTGAGCACACAAGACTACTACCTTGCCTTAGCCAAGCAAGATTCGTCAAGAAACTCAACCACCACGACGTCCTCTTTAAATAGGACTCGGGGCTGATTTCTCGCTACCAGTCGACTGCCCCAAGGGCAGTCGACTGGTGCCAGCCAAATTCGACCGTTGACACTCCCAACGTTCGAATTTGCCAGCTCACCAGCCACCTACCAGTCGACTGCCCCCAGGGCAGTCGACTGGTCCCAGGCTAAGATCTTTCTGTGAGTTCCATCAGTCGACTGCCCCCAGGCCAGTCGAATGGTCTACTCACCCACCTAAGGTCACCCTTCCTGAGTACATTCCACTCCGCACTCAAACCCTAGGATTTCCCGAGTACAATCACACAGCACTCGTACCCTCACGACTCGACTGACTCCTCTTCAGCAGCTTCGATTGTTGCCTTCGCGCCCTCTTCATCTTCGGCTCCCGTCCTTCGGATGCACGCAAGCCTCCGCTTGCCTCCATGCCATCCTTCACGCATGCTCGAAGTCCGCGCCATCACCATCGTCCTGCTCCAAGTCCTCGGATGCACGCAAGCCTCCTGCTTGCCTCCATGCCATCCTTCACCGTACCGAGGCCGTCCAGTCAAGTCCATATGCGTAACCTGTACAACCTGCACACTCAACATACACATATCAAATACAAGGGTAAACCTAACTTAAACCCTTTGCCCAAACATCAAAACCCATGGTCACTCCGGACCATCTTAGGGCCGATTGCTCCAACAATCTCCCCCTTTTTGATGTTTGGCAATCCGTTTAAGTTAGGAAAGCAAGATAGTAGTAAATAGCAAAAACAATGCTAAATGAATGCATATGCAATGCATAACTGGATCCTATCCCAAGGCATCCCATACCTAACCCTCCAAGTTAGGAATTTTCCAACACCTAGCCCTCCGAGCTAGGACTTTTACCACCTAACCCTCCAAGTTAGGATTTTCCAACACCTATAACTCCAAGCTAGGACTTTTCCCACCTAACCCTCCAAGTTAGGATTTTCTACCAAACCAGGATTTTTAAAGCTTCTCCAAAGCTCCCCCTCCATTGGACTTACAAAGGCTTTTTAAGAACCTCTCCAAGGTTCCCCTTACGCCAAGAATGGAGCAACCATGCTCCCCCTTAATCTCAACTCCCCCTAAACCTAGGGTTTCTTGCAAAGGAGTGTTTGGTTTCCCAACTTAAACTAACACTTCTCCCCCTTTGCCTAACATCAAAAAGAACCCAACAATATCCCAATTATCGGTTCTTTTAATCCCCAATGACCATAAACAATATGCACTAGCCCCCCCATACACTTGTTTTGCATCATTTGGACCCCAAACCAGCTGATGATACAAAAATCAGCCTTGACCAGTCGACTGCCAAAATGGCAGTCGACTGATACTCTGAAAGTCTGAAATTTCAGCATTTCTGACGAAATTCAGAAATGCGCCAAAAATTCCACAAATCTCCAAAAATTTCTAAATTTTGTGGAGAGGTTTGTGGTACCCATATCTACTTGGGAAAAATACATTCCAAAATGTATCTATCACCATTCCCAAGTTTGACACAAAACCCAAAACTAGCTAAAAAGTTCAATAGAACCTTGACCTAAAGTCCTAGTTTTTGTTTCCTCTTGATGTCTCTGCCCATGCCAACCCACAATACATCCCTAGCATTGATTTACATGGCATTTATACATCAAAAACCAATTTTCATGCAATATGACCCCAATGTCATATTTCCATGCATGAAACTCAAAAACACCGTGCCAAAACCCAAGAATTGAGACTCAAGTCCGTCTCCAATTCTTTTGGCACACTCCATGGTCCATCTAGACCTCTAGGAGCAACTCTCCCAAGGTCCATTCACCATATATCCTAAAGGCTTCTAGAACTCCCCCTTGAGCTCTTAGCCCTAGCCACCTCCCTAGGTGACTCAACCATCACTAGGCCACACCGGTGTGCCACCGGTGACTCTTGGCCTACAAAGTTGACCTTTTTAATCTTGGACACCTTGTCCTTGGTTAGGTCACTCTTTTTACCCTTGGATGGCATCCCCTTGCCATCCTTGGACCTTCCCTCCTTACTAAGATTGTATGCTTTCCCAGTATACTTCTTTCCATTGCCCTTGGAGGTCTTAGATCGGTACCCCAATCCCGATCTATCATAGTTGGGTTTTATACTACCCAACACCATGTCTAACCCCTTAGATCTAACCGTGAATCTTTCTAGGGCTTTTTCTAATGTATCAAGCCTTGCCCTCAAGGCTTGATTTTCCCTCTCTAGACCTTTAACCTTGTAGTCCATATGGCCACTTTGGACATTCCTAGAACTACCCATTTTCTTAGGCATTTGTTTCCCTTCCTTGAGGTTAATGCCTTTAGCCTTGGATACACAGGTCTTAGATTTACCATGATGCATGCTTTTCTTAAGATATGTGTCTACCTTGTTATCCTTATTCCTATCATGATATTTAAAACCATGGTTATGCACAAAAAGACAATTTTCATGAAATCTAGCATGCATGGATGAATGATTTGCATTATTTCTAATATTCATGGATGGGTAATTGGCATGATTCTTAGCATTCATGGAGGAACTTAAATATGAATGACAATTTAATCTAGGATCAGGAATTACCTCCCTTACCCTTATAGTCCCTCCTTGATGTGGGCTTCTTTTCTTTTTTCTTTCTTCTTTCTCCCATCTCCTTAGATGCTCCATTTTCTTTATTTCACCTTTCTTTGGGCACTGGTGTGGTAGTGCCCTAGCTCACCACATGTGAAGCATCTAATCTTCATTTTTCTCTCTTGGGCTCCTCCATTCCTACAATTCATGTTAGATTTTAATCGAATGGACCCGAGTTTAGAGAGTACCTCCTTTTTACCTTTTGGGCACTTATCCTTGTAGTGCCCCTTTTCATTGCAACCAAAGCATATAATGTGATCTTTGTTCCTTACTTTGGTGGAGGTTGAGACTTCTTCAACTTTTGATGATGTGGATGCCTCCTCTTGATCCGGCATGGAAGTGGATCTCTCCTCCCCCTCAATCCTTGAGGTGGAGACCACTTCCTCTTCTTCTCTTGAGGAGGTTGATGATTCTTCACTTTCTTCTTTCTCTTCTTGAATCACGGGGCTTTTCTCCTTAGGCTCTTGAATTTTTGTAGGAGTCTCATGATACTCTTTCACCTTGCTCCATAATTCACATGCACTTTGATATGACCCTACACAACTCAAGATGTCGTTAGGTAATATATCAACCAAAATATTTGTTACCTTCTCATTGGCCCGGAATTGTTCTTGTTGCTCTTTGTCCCAATATCTAGGACGAAGCTTCTTCCCGTGCTTGTCCTTTGGAACTTCAAAGGGCTCTTCAAGCGCAATTCGGCATGCCCAATCCATTCCGAACCACTTCTCGATCCTCGCCTTCCAATATGCAAAATCTTCATTGTCGTAGGCCGGTGGTGTGTAGATCTCGTCCCCAAGTGGACCTTCACCTTCCATTTCCTCTAGCGTATGCTCCCTCGGCGGTTAGTCAGATCAAGAGCGGTCCTTGCTCTGATACCAATTGTAGGATCGAATGTGGTACGCTAGAGGGGGGTGAATAGTATTTCGCCGAATTCTTGCTCCTATACGGTTAGTTTGCACAGCGGAAATAATAGTTAAACAATAATAAAATCACTAACCAATGCTAACACGGCGATTTTAGTTGGTATCCACCCCGGTCGGGTGACTAATCCAACAATCCGTCGGTGGATCAATCCCCGGATAACCTCCGGCTAGAACGTGTTGCTCCTTGTGGGTGGAGAAACCTCTCCACAATCATCAAACACTTTCCTGAGCACACAAGACTACTACCTTGCCTTAGCCAAGCAAGATTCGTCAAGAAACTCAACCACCACGACGTCCTCTTTAAATAGGACTCGGGGCTGATTTCTCGCTACCAGTCGACTGCCCCAAGGGCAGTCGACTGGTGCCAGCCAAATTCGACCGTTGACACTCCCAACATTCGAATTTGCCAGCTCACCAGCCACCTACCAGTTGATTGCCCCCAGGGCAGTCGACTGGTCCCAGGCTGAGACCTTTCTGTGAGTTCCATCAGTCGACTGCCCCCAGGCCAGTCGACTGGTCTACTCACCTACCTAAGGTCACCCTTCCTGAGTACATTCCACTCCGCACTCAAACCTTAGGATTTCCCGAGTACAATCACACAGCACTTGTACCCTCACGACTCGACTGACTCCTCTTCAACAGCCTCGACTGTTGCCTTCGCGCCCTCTTCATCTTCGGTTCCCGTCCCTCGGATGCACGCAAGCCTCCAGCTTGCCTCCATGCCATCCTTCACGCATGTCTCGAAGTCCGCGCCCATCAGCTCATCGTCCCTGCTGTCCAAAGTCCCTCGGATGCGCACGCAAGCCTCCAGCTTGCCTCCATGCCATCCTTCACCGTACAGAGGCCGTCCAGTCAAGTCCATATGCGTAACCTGTACAACCTGCACACTCAATATACGTATATCAAATACAAGGGTAAACCTAACTTAAACCCTTTGCCCAAACATCAAAACCCATGGTCACTCCGAACCATCTTAGGGCCGATTGTTCCAACAAGGATCTATAGGCAAAAATATTCAAACAACGCAGCGAACATAAGAGATCCCACAAGCGATCCATGAGAAAGAAAACTCATACAAAGTTAATTTACAAATTCCTATCGTATAGGTATACCTTTGGCGCATGCCCTATTCTTATCCCGCTTGTCCGAGATATGTCCGATCTCTTGCACGTTCAAGTGTTCATGCCTCTATGCGTATCCACACGAACACGATCTCTTAAGTTTCGGAAAAGAATCACCTTTGTGGTGCTAGCCACAAGAGGAGATTCACAAAGTAAGAAGGAGAGGGAGAAGAGGTATTTTGGCCAAGAGAAGGAAGGGAAGGAAGAATGACAAGTTTTTCATCCAAATGATAAGAAAAACTCTTTTATACTCATCCTATGAATATGAAGATTTTTTGTCCCTTTAGCTTCCCTCCATTAATGCTAATAAAAATCCACTTAGAGCACATTTTCTCATGTGGCTCTTCAACTTCTCTTCATCCAATGAAGAGAAACTTTTCATCTTCCTCTATTATTAATTTATTAAACATTTTAATAAATTAATATCTCATTTAAATGTGATTGAGTATGATCTAAATGAGTCAAACTCAAATTAGATCTCAATCCTATAATCCAATTGGATTCACTTGAGTCTAACTCAATTAATCCAATTCGGATCAAATCTTAGTCAAACTAAGATCAATTAATCTCCGAAGCATCGTGCCCTTAGTGGGTGACCCAATATATTCTCATAATGTTGGCAATATGTCTAAACCGCTTTTGACACATAAGCAATGAGCGGCATCTAGCAATGCATCATTGCTACCCAAGTGATGAGAAAATCGAGATCCGACTTAACCTCCGTGACTATGACAATATATGACCTTGTCCTTCCATCCTCGGTATCTAGATTGACTAATGAGGCATAGACCGTGTCATCCTCAATCAATCTTTGTATTTCTTGATCCCCGAGTAGACTCACTCAAACAAATGAGCTCAATATCTCATATTGACTCATTTGAGCATGACCATGCGTTTTAGTAGTCCTACTCGATCAAGAGGCCTACTGATATCACTTCCGTCATATGGGAGGGATAGATCTCATCTACATCACTCACATCCCTCCGTATAATTCATTACATACCCAGTGATCGCCTTTATAGTCATCCTGTTACGGATGACGTTTAACGATACCAAAGTACATAACTCCTTATGTAGGAAACCGTAGTGACTTCAGGTCTAAGGACTATTCATACTAATAGTCACATGAGAAAGTTTATGACACTCATATGACAATCTATGAAACTTTCCATGGCGGATCAATTCAGTACATATTCTCTAATGTATACTCATGTATCAACTTGATATCATATATCTATGATTTGTGAGCTTAAGTCATCAATTGACCTACATGTTAGTCTCCATGCATTAATATTGTCCTTAAATATTAATTGTTAACTAGAAATGGTTTAGTATAGTGCTCTCTACATCATCTCACTATCGATTCAACCAATTGATATAATGTAGATAAGAACCTACTACCCAAAGACATTATTACACTTAGTTATTTGACACAAATATAAAATATAATAATTAAACATGTCTTTATTAATGATAGAATATGATAAAAAAGTTCCTAGTCAATCATCACATAATTAACTCTAAAACTCATACTAACACAAACCTTATATGAAAATGGATGTGTTTAGATATATGTATCATTTACTATTATATGTGCAGATTGGATATGTGTGTATTGAATGTATGTGAATTGGATATGTGTGGATTGGATTGGATATATGGTTGAATTAGATTTGTTTATATTGATTTGTATATGTGGATTTTGTTATATATTAATTTGTATTGAATGTATATATGGGGATCGAATAAAATAGGGGAGGCGCTAGGAAAATAGTATCGTAAATAATGACGGATTATTTTTAAATCCGACACTAATAGCGATGAATAAGTAAAATATCCTTCGCAATTGGTGATGGTTATTGGACTTGCCTGTTGGTATTAGCGACGGAAATTATTTTCCGTTGCTGATGTAAAGTAAAATAAGGGGTTGTTGTATGCGAATTAGCCAAGGATATATAAGTCAAATATTCGTTTATATTAGCGACAGATAAGTCAAATATCGATCTCTATTAGAGACGGATAAGTCAAATATCCGTCTCTATTGATTTTCCGTTACAAATAGCGATGAATATTTGACTTATCCGTCGCTAATAGCGACGAATAATTGAATTTCCATCGCTACTCTGCTGAAATAAAGAGGTTTAGGATTTAGATTCTGGTTTAGTTAGCGATGGAGAACAAACTCTTTCTCTATATATTTGCGACGGTACATTTTTTATTCGTCTCTATTTATTTGCGGATTTAGATTCTGGTTTAGTTAGCGATGGAGAACAAACTCTGTCTCTATATATTTGCGATGGAACATTTTTTATTTGTCTCTATTTATTTGCGACGACGATTTAATATCCATCGGTGTTAGCGACGGATAACAATAGTTGCATCGCTATTCTCGATAACGATGATACTCAAATTGATGATGTTTCTTCCGTCGTTAATCCGTCGGTGGGTTTAGCTACGGATTTTTTCCGCGCTAATGTGTATTTTTTTGTTATGGCTATAACGTGTCCAACCAGTTTAAAAATTAGATGAGTGATTTATGTGGGAGATAATAATATTAATAAACAATATTGAATTAAGGACAATTAAGTAAATATACATGGTTGAATAGTGTCCTGGGGTGTCTTTCTGATAAAAATATTAAAATGAAACATTCCTTTCATTTGAAAAAAAAGTCACCTTCTTGATTTGTGGCCAACATATATTTTAAGTATAAATTAATACCATCTTAAAACTTTTTATGTATGAAATAACACTGCCTTAAAATTATTTATACAAAATAATTCTGAAGTGGAATCTTTTTTATAAATATTATCACCTCTGAACTATTTTGTAAAAATAACTTTAAGATTAAAAATATTATGCTCTTTTAATTTTCTAAGAAAATATTTTAATTTCTTCATTTAAAGATCTTTAACATATAATATTTAATTTATTTATAAAAAACATTTAAAACATTTAAATATTTAACTAAATTAAAATAATTAACATTACAAGAAAATAAGATTTCAGAGAAAAAAAACATTTGTGAAAGTGTCTTCGTGGATTTTGAGTTGGAAATATTCTGTCTCTTATATAAAAAATGAATTTGAAAGGGCCGATGGAGACTCTCGTTGAAGGCCATGGGGCAAGACCGGTCAATCATGTGGATTAATTGGGCACAAGCCTGGATATCCCTTGTAAATCCAAAAAAAAAAAGAATTAGAAAGCTATTTAATATAAATATTATTTTTAATTTTATCTTAAATCCATCGTTAATATATGATATTAAATCTAATAAATAATCAATTGTTATAACTAATATCGAAGTTAATTAATTTGTACAAAATTAATATTATTTTTATATTTTAAAATTGATTACTTACATTAAACTCAATTTCTACAAATCCAAAGATAATAAAATTAAAAAAATTATAGCAGGAAAAATAATTTATTACAAAGTGTTAATTTTTATTAAATTTAAAAGGTCACATGACCTACGTATTCATAACTATGCTTATTTTAGTTTTTTCATCCATATTAATTGAAATTTAAAACCCTTGATCAGGTCTTTTTCATGAGACTATTGATGAACTATTTTCTTTATGCCAAGCATCGCTGATCACATCATTATCTTTAATTTATCTTCCCTTCTCGTCCTATGGCAAATAAATGCATATAATATATACAATTTAATAAATACAATTTGGAGATAAATATATTAATACTTACTTATCCTATATGAAAGATATTGATAATGAAGTCATGAAGCTATTTCAGAAATATATAGTTGTAACATAATCTACAATTCACGCATCAGTATTTCATTTAGTATTCTGTCAAGTTCAGGTATTGTACATGTTATCTACATGAATCATTATTCAAGTAAATATTATATAACTCAATGATTTATTCAAATTGTATATCATTAGCAAAAATTAAATATACATACTCATCAAATATTGTAAGAGATTGCCATAACTAAAAGATAATGCATGCTACAAAGATTTTATTATCGAAGAAATAAATATAAAATGAATTTCATATGAAAATATATTTAACATATAAAAATCGACAATTTACCAAAAGGCGTACCTAAGAATTGAAAATTATCAATTCTGTATCATAGTTTCTATTTTACCAAAGGGCGCATGCCTTTATGTGAACTTCCTTTTATACCCCTCCTTCTAACTGCTGTCTTTCTCATTCTCTCTCTCAGCAACAAATTTCGAGACGGTAGCACGTGACTTTTATTTTAAAATAATATATTATGAAATCGACGCTAAAAACGTAAGATAAAAATTAAAAAAATATTTCAGTTAAAAATAACTCATCCAACGTGATTTAAAAATATAAATAAATAATTTTTATATTTGATTAATAAAAATTAATATATTAAATAATATTTAATAAATATATTAATATATATAAAAAATTCAAAAAAAACGTATGCTGCAGCAATAAAAAAACAAAAAAAATTCAAAAAAAACGAATTCAGAATAAAAAAAACGTAAAAAAATTCAAAAAAAAAAAGAATTCAGAAATCAAAAAGAAAACGCAAAAAAAATTCAAAAAAAAAACGAATTCAGAAATTAAAAAAAAAAGTTGCTGTAGAAATTAAAAAAAAACCTGGGCCTGAAATATTTTATTTCAGGCCCACGTTGGGCCTGAAATCTTTTGATTCAGGCCCGACGTGAAATCAAAATTTTTTTATTTTAAAAATATATTAATATATAAAAAAACCTATCAAAACACTTAATTTGAAATTAAAATGCAGGGTCTGAAGTCACGCTAGGAGGGCCTGAACATAGATGTGATGTCCATCAGTGAATTTTGGTCAAAACCCACTGATATTTCTAAACTACTCCTATTTGATTTGTGATATCTAATATATAGATGTTTGGACACCTAAAACATCATCTCCTACCTCTACCCTCTCTATTCATATGGAATTTTCAGAAATCCAGATATGGAAGGTCCATCAGTGGGTTTTGGTCAAAACTCACTGATATTTCTAAACTACTCCTATTTGATTGGTGATATCTAATATATAAATGTTTGGACACCTAAAACATCATCTCCTACCTCTACCCTCTCTATTCATATGAAGTTTTCAGAAATCCAGATATGGGAGGTCCATCAGTGGTTTTTGGTCAAAACTCACTGATGGACCTCCCATATCTGGATTTCTGAAAACTCCATATGAATAGAGAGGGTAGAGGTAGGAGATGATGTTTTAGGTGTCCAAACATCTATATATTAGATATCACCAATCAAATAGGAGTAGTTTAGAAATATCAGTGAGTTTTAACCAAAACCCACTGATGGACCTCCCATATCTGGATTTCTGAAAATTCCATATGAATAGAGAGGGTAGAGGTAGGAGATGATGTTTTAGGTGTCCAAACATCTATATATTAGATATCACAAATCAAATAGGAGTAGTTTAGAAATATCAGTGGGTTTTGACCAAAATTCACTGATGGACATCACATCTATGTTCAGGCCCTCCTAGCGTGACTTCAGACCATGCATTTTAATTTCAAATTAAGTGTTTTGATAGGTTTTTTTATATATTAATATATTTTTAAAATAAAAAAAATTTTGATTCCACGTCGGGCCTGAATCAAAAGATTTCAGGCCCAACGTGGGCCTGAAATATTTTATTTCAGGCCCAGCGTGGGCCTGAAATAAAATATTTCAGGCCCAGTTTTTTTTTTTAATTTCTGCAGCAACGTTTTTTTTAATTTCTGAATTCGTTTTTTTTTTAATTTTTTTTGCGTTTTCTTTTTGATTTCTAAATTCGTTTTTTTTTGAATTTTTTTATGTTTTTTTTATTCTGAATTCGTTTTTTTTGAATTTTTTTGTTTTTTTATTGCTGCAGCATACGTTTTTTTTGAATATTTTATATATATTAATATATTTATTAAATATTATTTAATATATTAATTTTTATTAATCAAATATAAAAATTATTTATTTATATTTTTAAATCACGTTGGATGAGTTATTTTTAACTGAAATATTTTTTTAATTTTTATCTTACGTTTTTAGCGTCGATTTCATAATATATTATTTTAAAATAAAAGTCACGTGCTACCGTCTCGAAATTTTTTGCTGAGAGAGAGAATGAGAAAGACAGCAGTTAGAAGGAGGAGTATAAAAGGAAGTTCACATAAAGACATGCGCCCTTTGGTAAAATAGAAACTATGATACGGAATTGGTAATTTCTAATTCTTAGATACGTCTTTTGATAAATTGCCTTATAAAAATAAATAACCAGATCTTCGTTAAGGTGGAGATGTTCACTTGCTTTTAAAATATTGTACATCATACAGACTCTTTAATCATGTACACTCATAAGAAAAGGTATTAGTCAAAGGGTAAATTTTCATAAACTCCCCACGTACTAATTCAATTTTGTATGTAATCTCCACACGAATTTTTCTTTGCATGCAGTCCCTGATTGGATTGACAAGACAGTTTGGTAAGTATTATTTGAAGAAAGTTGAGTATAAAAGTTAGAAAATTGAGTATGTAAGGTTGCATCCACCATATCAATAACTTGTGCGCTCAATTTTCACTCTTTTATATTCAAGTTTCACTCTTTTATACTCAATTTTCACTGATGCATACTCAATTTTCACTCTTTTATACTCAATCCATCAGGAAGTAAATGCAAAGAAAATCTCACATGGAGAGTAAATGCAAAGAAAATCTCACATGGGGGAGTGCATGCAAAGATCAAATGGCTATTGGGGAGTTTTCTGTAATTTACCGTTAGTCAAATGCTTAACTATTATTCGATATATAAAATAAAATAATTCAATATTAAATACAATAATTATAATAAAAAAAGTCTTACAACAAATATATTCAATTATAATTTTCCATTCACTAGTATTACTATTAGAGTCATGATCTATCTTGCGTTTCTTCATCTGATTCAAAATCTTCCTTCGGTTATTCACCATCTACATTAATAACTTGCTTACTATTCATAAGACATCAAAGCTCCCCAATTTCTACTGAATTTATCTCCGCTTCATCAACATCAAAAAGAATCTTAACATCGCCAATATATGTATATGTGAAAATAGGATGTAGAGTGGATATATCTTGATAAGCAACCTCAACAAGTTGTATTGCCTGCCATAGAATCAAATGGAGTTATTGCCTACCCATATTATGTAACAATACCTTAAGAGTATGTTTGGTTCAATGTTATTGTTGATAATCTTGATTATCTATCTAAGGTTATATTATTTAACCTTGTTTGGTTTTGATAATGAGTGATTCCCACATAAAGAAGCATGCACGCTACGGTCAACAAGTGGAGACATAAACTCGGAATTTGATTACCTCGGGAGTGTTAAGTTTTAGATGATTACAAGGTTAACAAATTTTTTCCCCAAAATTAACCTCTGATTCTTACATGATTTACAACGGCCGCCAGCCTTCGCTCCGAGGTCTTTGCTGTGTTTGTTGACCATCGTCTCCACTAGTTGTTGCTCGCTGACCACGACCACAAGTGTGGCTCTCTAGCAGCGATGACATGGTTTCAGTGACCATAATCCTCACCGTCGTGACCAAAACCCTCAGGGAGAATGGACTCCAATGGAAGACAAAGGGCAATGTGTTTTAAATTGTGTTCTCTAGCAAGGCTCCACAACGTCCTCAGGTGTCAATGAAGGGCGACGTGGTTTCGAGTGGAAGGGTGGTGAGGTGGGAGCCAATGAAGGAGGCATCGTCAGTGAGGACATAAGCAATTTGGGAAAAGATGAGGAGGGTCGACTCCTGGAGGTGAGGGGAAGCGTAAGAGGCGGAGACCGCGTGGAAGAGGAAGGGAAGAAGATCGGGCCAATCTAACTTGGGTAGGAGGGAGACAACGAGGGTGGAGATGGTGTCAGCGACCTTCTTGGCAGTGGAGTAGTTGGGCTCTTGGTTGAGGATGGTGAGGAGGGACTTGAGGATCTGGGAGGATGGGGAGGGGATGTTGGTAATGAGATCATGGGAAACATGGATGGTTACCATGTTGCTTATATCTGATAAGGATAAATTACCCTTTTATCCCTCTGGTTCCCCATTATAAAAAGGTGTCCAAGTCATTCATTGAGGAACACACTTCATTCGTTGGGGAATACGAGAGAAGGAAGAGGCAAGAAGAGCATTCGTGTCGGAGAAAGGGATTTGGTTTGTGGATCATACGAGAAGGTTCGTCACTATAATCTTTTCGTCGACGACAACAACGGTAATTTCTCCGTATCCAATTGCTCATGATTTGTTGGAGATTCACTGTAAGCTTTTATAGAATTTTATTCTGTGTTTCATGCTTTATAATCTATAATGGTATCAGAGCTACGTTAGGCTCTAAGTAGCATGAAATCACATTTCTTGGAAATCACGATTTTGTGTCGGCGATTTTTTTACGAGTCGAAAAATAAATAATAATAATAATAAAATTGTTAATTTTTTTTTGTGATATAGTATAGCATTAAAAAAACAAAGATTAAAGTTTTTTTAATGGATAATGTCGAACAGAATAAAATATTTATATGTTTTATCATGTACATGATAAAGTTGGATTTGAATTAACTTGGATTTGGGTCTTATTTAATTAAATAGGTTGGATCGGTAGTTTTTTTTCGAGTCGACAAATAAATAATAAAAAAATTATTACTTTTTTTTATGATATAGTATAGCATTAAAAAAATAAAGATTAAAGTTTTTTTTAATGCATGATGTCGAACAAAATAAAATATTTATATGTTTTATCATGTATATGATAAAGTTGATTTGAATTAAATTGGATTTGGATCTTATTTAATTAAATATGTTGGATTTGTTCTAATAGATCAGAATTAATTAAATTAGATTAAGTTGGTTCATTTGAACTAGACCAAGTTGATCCAATTAGACCTAAATCGAGTTCAAACTATTAGTTGGTTTGATCAGACATAATTAGTCCAATCAAAACTAATCCGATTCAAATCATTAGTTGGTTTAATCAGATTAATCTGATACAAACTAAAGTCAATTTGTTCAGTTTGATCAATAAGTATGACTCTGATTTTGATGAGCAAAGGTTTAAACAAGAACAATATAGGTAAGTCATCCCTATCCAATTAAATTGGTTCTAATGAGGAAAATAGACCCAACAAAGGATTCAATTTCATAATCGATCATACCGGTATATTAGTAGTCAAATAGAGCTCCTTAAATTAAGAAAATTTATTTTTCTTATCTGTTTATGACTCTATGGGTTTATGCATATATGTGAATTGAATTGAACCAGTTTTGTTACTGGTTTGTTGGTTCTGTACTGACATTGTGATTTTCAATTCTAGATGCCAAGGATTATAATCACGTTTGAACTGTCATGAGGTGCGACGGAATGAGCTGAGGGAGCATATAAAGGAGAGAGACTACAACCCAAGTCTTGGAATCCAAGGACATGTGGGAAGGTTGGATCGATTGTTTCGGAAACACGAGCAGGAAGAGTTTCTAGTCCTAGATAACTACAAGATTAGGGCATTGGTTCGTTGATTGCCGAGGCATGGTAGAGTAGCTGCAAGATGTATATGGGGATGTGACGAATGTGGGTCTTAAAATTTAGATATGTGTAAAGCTGGAAACCATTTTTGCTAGCAAAGATGAAAACGTAGTAAAGGGGCCACAGGTCGTATTTTTCCTAGGGCTAGTTGAGGGTGTTTGATTCTAGCTCAAGTTTATGTGTCGTCGAATAATTTTTGGGTTTCGAATAAAATCTGGGTTTGGTTTCAATTAGAAATGCAAACACAATGCAAAGAAATAAACTTAACTAAGCAAACTTAAACTAGGTATGGCAATTGATAACTCAATCAATGGGAAACCTACTCAACTAAGGGAATTTAACTGAATTTTGGAAAATAATTCTGATGTCAAATGCAAACCAAATGCTAAGCAATGAAATCAACACAGTAGCTGAATTTCGATTGAAACTAATGCAAAGACTTGCTTCAGGAATTACTACTCCAGACAAACCAAATGCAAGGCAATCTATAGCCAAAGTGTTACAAAAATCAGTACCAAAACCTCACTTGATACAAGTTGCAGGAATGAACAGCTTAAATTGCCGAAAAGAATATTGCAATTCAGAAATAAACTGAATGCAAAGGAGGCTGGTTTTAAGCTCAAAAACACACTTAAAGGTATGTTGAAACTTGATACAACATGCAAAATTGCAGCCACCTTAATATGCAGAAAAGGGAAAAAAAACTAACGTGCCAAACATAGAATTGAAACTTGCAGACATTGTAATTGGCAATGCAGAAATAAACTGATCACTTCAGCTGGGAAGGTGAGGCTATAAGTGAAGTGCTAAGCATGAATTAGTGAAGAAATTTAAAAGCCGAACACTGATAAATTCAGAAACACACCGAAGACAGAACTGATACGCAGGAATGCAGAAATGAAATGTATGAAAGCAGAACTCGCAGGCACAGATTCAGTCTTGATTCGAATGCAGAAACAAGTAAGCAACTGAGATTAATTGCACCATCTAATGTTCATACACGATGTAGAAGATCTAAGAGTCACTTGACACAAACTTCAGGGACTTGTAAACCGAAACTTGCAGAATTGGAACTAAAACTTGCAGAATTGGTAATTGAAACACAACAAGCTGAGATTAAGTACTCAATTCTAATGTTTAGATTCAATTCAGACGAAAACTAAGCTCACTGATTCGAAATTCAGAAATGCTAAACTAAGAATGGCAGAAATGGAGATTGAATTGCAGAAATGATGAGTTGATACGCTACAAGAGGGAAAACTGATAAGCTACAAGCCAAGTGAAATGCAGAAAAGAAACTTAACTACGAAACAAACTAAACTAATTGCAATTGCTCACTAACAAACTACCTATCTAATACTTGCAAACTTGAGAAACTAATAAATGCAGAACCGATTAAGATCAACTGAATTCACTGATACAATGTTCGGAAGCTGGAATTAATATGCCGAAATCGAAATTACAGCTAATAGCAGAATTGCATAAAGAAAACTATCATCAATCCCTCTCTTAGCTCAAGAACTCCTTGCCGTCACACAAGGGTGAGCCTCGAACCCGTAAGCTCCACAAATCACTGGGAAAACTGAATCTGCGATCAAATCCAACTCAGCTTGCTCAAATCCGAAGACCCCATTTGATCAGCTCAATCCGGCTGTGTATGATTGCGCTGAAGCTTGTGGATGATCCGAGCACTCCAGGGAACCCCTCCAGATAGCTCAGATGGATGAAATGGTGCACAACCGATCCAAGGAAAGCAAATGGCAGAGTTGAGGAAACCTCTCTCAACTCTGTTCTTTGGGTAGTTTGAAGCTGGAAACTTCACGGATAAATCTTCCTAATGACCTAGAACTTGCTCTAAGATCGGAATTGACGTGGTCACGCCTTCGGATGAAGAAATTTGCTGAAGAAAAATGAAGAACAATCGAAAGAGATGAACTGCGGCGAGGAAGACGCGACCAGCTGCCCTGTGGAGAAAATTTGATTAAATACTTTGAATCCAACGGCAGCGATTGCTTTGGATGAATCCAACGGTCGGAGCTGCTCTGATCGAGCCCAAAATTTGATGATGTTGATCAAGGGTCAGGATCTGCCTCGAGGTAGCTCGGATCTTCTAGATTTGCAATGAATGGCCCAGATCAACCTGATCTTCGAATGGACAGTCTAGAGCCCTCTGAGCTTGATCCAACGGTTGAATGATCTCTGATTTGGATGAAAATCTCAGATCTTGACCTGAGTGCTTGATCAGCCTTAACCCTAGCTCGGATTGCCTCAAAGGTTTCCAGATGGCACAGATCTAGCCATTTTTGAGTCGGACGACCCAGATTTGTCTGAAGCTTGATCACTCGATCTGGGTCCACTTCCGACTCAAATTTGACCTAGCATAACCTAGGTCCATGATCCTTCCATGCCTACAAAAATAGATCAACAATTTAGTGGCAAAATAATTTAAATGTATCGAGATTTACAATTAAGTCCAAAATAGCAGTAATTTCTAGAACCTAGAATAAATGCAAGATTAAGCAAGTAAAATATGGGTCAAACATGGATTTAATAACCTGAAATGATCAATAAAATAACACTTATTAGGATGCTATGAAGGGCGTATCTCATATACCGAGTTGTGTAGAGAACTGTTTCGCCAAAAATTTTCAAAAGAGGATCTAGAAGATTCTGAGGACGATCTGGAAGAGGATCCTAAAGAATTTGAAGAGTATCCAGAGGAGGATCCAGTAGAATTCGAGGAGGATCCTGAGGAATTTGAAATGGATCCAATTGTAGAATTCAAGGAGGATCCTGAGGAATTCGAGATGGATCCAATTAAAGAAATTGAGGAGGATCCAGAAGAAGATCCTATAGAATTTGTAGAGGATTTTGAAGTTGACTTATTTCATATCAAGTCTGGGATGAAAAGGACGGTGTTTACTGTTGGTGCTTGGATGGCTATAGAGGGGGGGGTGAATGTAGCCAGACACTCAAATCTTAATCTTCGAACTTCTTCTTCTTCCTGTGATCAGATTAGCAGCGGAAACACAAAACACAGAAAGAAAACAGACAAGGAAAGAAAACAAACCGACGCTAACACAAAGGATGTACAAGGTTCGGGGATAACTGTATGGATCGTTCTAGACGCTAGAGGGGGGGGGGGTGAATAGCGATTCTTCGATTTGTTGGCTTGTTCTTCCTACGTTGTTAGTATGCGCAAGCGGAAACAATAATAATAAACACAAACAACAAAGAAAGCACCGCTAACAAACCGATTTACTTGGTATCCACCCCGGACGGGTGACTAATCCAAGGATCCGTCGGTGGATCACTCCCGGGATAACCTCTGGCTAGTCCTTGTCACTCCTTGTGGGTGGAGAAATCTCGCCACAGCACCTTGACACGATCAGGACTCTAGAGACTACTAACAAGCCTTAACCAAACTTGTTTCGTCAAGAGTCTCAGCCCAAACCGAGTTCTCTTTAAATAGAACTCGGGCTGAAAACCCTCGCTGGCAGTCGACTGGTCCCAGGGCAGTCGACTGCCACCACTCAGATTCGACCGTTGACAGCCCCAACGTTCGAATTCTGCCAGCTCACAAGCCGCTACCAGTCGACTGCCAAAATGGCAGTCGACTGGCCCAGGGTCCAGAACCTACTTTGAGTTTCTGTTTGCGCTGGCAGTCGACTGTTATAACACCAGTCGACTGCCCAGCCTCTACAAACACTCTTCCTCACTCTCTTGACCATCGTCGACATGTGCCTTCAAGCATTCTCCCTTGGCTTGCTCCTTGAAGTCCTCTTCCACCGGCTATCGTCCCTAGGATGCGCACGCAAGTCCTCACCTGCCTCCATGCCACCCTTCACGTGTGCCCTTTGAAGTCCACTTCTCAGCTTGCCCTTGGAGTCATCTTCCCTCGGCTCTTGTCTCTTGCATTAGCTGACTCTTCACCAGCAGCCTTGACTATTGCCTTCGCGCCCTCTTCATCTTCGGCCCTCATCCCTCGGATGTACACAAGCCTCCAGCTTGTCTTCATGCCATCCTTCACGTACTCCTCGAAGTCCGTAGCCCTCGGCTCATCATCCCTGCTATATCAGATCCCTTGGGTGCACACAAGCCTCCAGCTTGTCTTCATGCAACCCTTCACCATACCGAAGCCGTCCAGCCAAGTTAATATGTGTAAACCTGTACAACCTACACACTCACATACACATATTAGTACACAAGAGAAAGCCTAACTTAAACCCTTTGCCCAAACATCAAAACACATGATCACTCCGGATCACAGATTGCCTCAACAATAACTTGCCCCTACTCCTTGGCGTGCCCGTGAGGTGGGCGATCCCTTGATCGCCGGCAGATCAAGCCCCGGTGACCCGAATAAAACAACGCCTCCTTCTCGGTGGAGAAACTTCTCCACAAGCATCTCAATAGGATACAAGATAAGCTCACGAGACTAAGGAGGAACCTCTCACAAGACAGTAGCAAGAAAGCTCAAGAGAGAAGCTACACAAGGAGCACAACAACAACAGCGAAACCCAGAACCACACTTGCATGTTTTCCTGTTCGTTCTTCTTTCTCCTCTGCTTCTCATCTTCCTCTTAAGCTCCTGCTCCATCGCCAGGCTCCATCAGCATCCCCTGAGCACAGCCTAAACCCACTGACCTCCCTGAGCACTCAGTCCACTGAAGACCTCTTCAGCTGAGCCTCCGTTAGTCGCCAGCCGTGCCTCAGAAGCCGTTGAAACTTGAGAAACGAAAACATCCAAACCTGCTCGATGGAAAGTCTCCCTTTGACCCTCCTTGAGTGTTTGAATTCTCCTGTATCACCTGCACACTTAGCAGACCCTTAGAAATGAATATCAAACCATATCAGCAGTGTATCAGTGTATCAGACGAGAAAACAGACGCGATCAAAGTGTCTGATAGCGTATTTGAATTAAAGATGCAGCTACTAATCGATCACCAGACCGATCAGAGAGGACCCTGATCGGTCACCAGACCGATCAGGTATAGTCTGATCGGTCCACAGTGAGAAACTGGAAATCGCGGATTCTTGTGATCGGTCACTAGATCGGTCACTAGATCGGTCACCAGACCGATCCAGAAATCTACTTGCCACACCCCGCAGGAATTACACGGCTGATCGGTCACCAGACCGATCAGGTTGTGGCTTGATCAGTCTGAGGACCGATCAGGGCACTCCCTGACTGATCAGGCTCCAGCCTGATCGGTTATAGTGAGGAGCTCATGACATTCGATCGTTCACTGGAACGATCAGGAGGTCTCCCTGATCGGTCACCAGACCGATCAGGAGCCAAACAGAAGCCAACCAAGAATTTTCTGTTCTCTCCCTCATCGGTCACCAGGCCGATCAGCCTTCTCTGGATCGGTCACCAGACCGATCACAACAGGGATTTCGTGCCAACTTCCCTGATCGGTCACCAGACCGATCTAAGGACTCCCATGTCAACTCTAAATCAAGAGAACGACCCTCCTAGCCTTCTCTGACTCATCCTGGTCCCCCGGACCAAGATTCCATGCCCAGCTTCACTCACCGGGACTTCATTCAACCTAGCTTCCCAAGCTAGGACCTGGCTTCACTCACCAGGATTTCAATCATCTAGCTTCCCAAGCTAGGACCTGGCTTCACTCACCAGGCTTTCATCAACCTAGTCTCCCAAGCTAGGACCTGGCTTCACTCACCAGGATTTCATCCAACCTAGCTTCCCAAGACCAGGCTTTCATCCAACCTAGCTTCCCAAGCTAGGACCTGGCTTCATTCACCAAGCTTTCATCCAACCTAGCTTCCCAAGCTAGGACCTGGCTTCATTGACTACGCTTTCATCCAACCTAGCTTCGCAAGCTAGGACCTGGCTTCACTCACCAGGATTATAACCAACCTAGCTTCCCAAGCTAGGGCCTGGCTTCACTCACCAGGCTTTCTGTTGGTGCAGACAGCACCCAAGTTGAACCTGAGTTTTGATAATGGCAAAGGGTTCAAAAGTTAAGATATTATGTTGGTTTAACATGTTCACTAAGTGTACAGGAAAAGAAGCCCTAGGTACACTAGGCACGAAGTCCTGGTCAAGGACTGGGCACGAAGCCCTGGCATGGAGCTGGGCATCGAAGACTTGCTCGGAAGGTGGGCACGAAGTCCTGGTCGAGGACTGGGCACGAAGCCCTGGCAAGGAGCTGGGCACCGAAGACCTGTTCGGAAGGTGGGCACGAAGTTCTGGTCGAGGACTAAGCACGAAGCCCTGGCAAGGAGCTGGGCACCGAAGACCTACTCGGAAGGTGGGCACGAAGACCTGGTCAGGTGCATCGGGCAAAAGTCCAACCGGAGGAGCTGGTTGGCAAAAGGTAAATTCTCTCGAGAGGAGTAGGTGAGGACGCGTTCCCCGTCGAGGGAACAGTAGGCGTCGGTTCGACCTAGGGTTCCATTTTGGAGACCCAAAGTCAGAACCAAGACAGCTACGGCTGTAAAATTCACTAACATGCTTGCCTTGCTTTGTTTGGTACTAACCCTGGATGGAGGACCGAAGGAACGAGTTTCTACAGCTCAGAACGCCCCAAAGGAGAGGGGCAGCAGCTAGGTTGGGTGCCCGGGAGGTCCCCGGCGCCCTAAGTCAAAGCCAAACAAGAGTTGAGCAAGAAACGCTTCGGAAGCACTCTGGGTCGGGCGCCCCCACGTTCCCGGGCGCCCCGTGGTCCCGGGCACCCCGGATGCCTCGGGCGCCCTGGGTCCAAGCCAACGAAGCGATAGAAGTTATCCAGCCGAGAAGCCTGCTGAACAAGTCAACCCGGGCACCCCCTGCTTCCCGGGCGCCCCCGTCAAACCCTGAGCTCGATCCTAGAGGGATAAGGGTTGACCGAGTTGCGGATGAGGGTTTGCGGATCGGGAGACACGTGGAGGGCGCCCCCAAGTGCACTATATAAGGGGGTCGACCCCCAAGGCTTTTGAACAGATCATTCCAACGCCAATACGCTCTTCAACTCAAGCGCTCTGCTCTGGAAACCTCCCATCTCGAGATTCAAGCGCCGCCGCCGACCCTCTGCTCCGAAGTTCGATCCACACCGGGCGTCGGTAACGAAGAGCTTAATTTTCAGTTTACTGTACTTCAACTGTAATCTCTTTCTGTAAACATTTGCGCACATATAGAATTGCCCACAGTAAACGGTCAACAACCGTGGGCCTTGGAGTAGGAGCCGACCGCGACTCCGATCCAAGTAAAATGGCTTGAGTTCTTGTGCTGTGTTTTTAATTCCGCTGTGTATTCTCTTAACCTCGAATCCGAAAAGTGTTTTACGATATTCACCCCCGCTCTATCGTATTCTCTCGATCCAATAAGTGGTGTCAGAGCGGGGAAACTCAAATTTGGTGCAACCACCAATTTGAAAATTTTTCAGATTTTCTTCGAATTGTTTTTATTTCTTTTATCGAAATTTTATCGTAAATCGAGGTTGGTGCAACACCACTCAATAATTGTTTTCTCTTTTACCCGCACTGCTAATCCAAGACCAAGTCTTGGGACATTTTTTTCTTTTCTCTCTCTTTCAGTAAATTCTTAATGGCTATGCAAGAAGGCTTCAGCACCGCCAGACCACCGCTCTTCAGTGGGGAGGATTTCTCCTACTAGAAGAGTAGGATGGAAGTGCACCTGAAAACTCAGGTGGACATGTGGAATATAATCCAGTCTGGACTGGAAATTCCAAAGAATGCTGACGGAGTACAACAGTCCTACACTGAATGGGACGCAACACTCAAAAAGAAAATTGAAGCCGATGCCAAAGCAACGCAAACACTTCAATGCGGCCTAACCAAGGAAGAGTTGAACCGGGTGGGTCCATTCAATAGCGCAAAGGAACTCTGGGGTAAGCTAGTTGAATTACACGAAGGAACCTCCGACACCCGAATCAGCAAAAGGGATTTACTACTGAACAAGCTGTATACCATCAAGATGAACGACAGCGAATCTGCAGCTCAGCTCCACGCCAGAATTCAGGAGCTGATGAACGGTCTACACACCATCGGTCACAAGGTAGAGAACCGTGACCTAATCAGGTATGCTCTTAACGCCTTCCCTAGAAATACTTTGTGGGCATCTATGGTAGATGCGTACAAAGTTTCAAGGGATCTGTCTAAAATTAAACTAGATGAACTATTTTCTGAACTAGAATTGCTTGAGCAGACTAACTGCACCCTGGTCGAGAAATGCATCGCTTTTGTTGCAGGTAAAAATGCAAAGGTAACCAAGAAGAAGTCTCAACCTGCACCCGAGTCTGATTCAGATTCAGACTCAGAAGACAGCGAAGGAGATCGACCCAAGTTGGTCCGACTTGCCGGGAACTACTACAAGGAATTGAACAATCAATCCAACAGAAGAAAAGCCAGCCGAAAGAAGGAAGATCCAGCTGAATCAACTAGGAACAAATCAAGTGTGACTTGCTTCGAATGCAACAAAAAGAGACATTTCAAATCGGAATGCCCTAGCCTAAGAGAAGCCAAGAAAGCAAGAAGAAAGAAGGCTCTTCAAGCAACGTGGGACGAGTCTTCCTCTGAAGAAGAAGAAGAGGCCCCACAGTCGAACTTGCTCGCACTAACCACCTCAGAAGAAATCGAGACCGAGTCAGAATCGGAACCGGACGACGGCAAACTCACGTTTTCAGAGGATGGCGAAATCACTGTAAGTGGTTTTTCTAGAAGTCAGTTATACGAATTAATTGCCTATATTTCTCGAGACTTGGCGAAAGCCAAACTCCAAGTCGAATCTCTCCGACAGGAAGTAAAACTCCTGAAAGAGGGAGCTGACTCTGGATCCTTAACTGAGAAGGTTCAAGAAGGAACCTCTACTCAAGTTGAAAAACTTGAGAAAGAGAACTCCTCCTTGAAAACTCAAGTCAAGGACCTCAGAACAGCCTTAGAACGATTCACTTCTGGTTCCAAGGGTCTTGACATGATCCTTGGAAAATAGAAGTCAATTCTAAATCGATCCGGATTAGGCTATAGAACCAAGTCTAGACAAAGATAATGTTATGCTGTACTGAATCATTCTAGATATAAAATTCAGGCATGGGTACCCAAACTATGCCTGAACAACCAAACTGGGTCAAATCAATATTGGATCCCCAAGGACAAGATTCACATTTTACCGAACCATTATCGTGGCTTTAGTCCAGGGGGAGTCAATTTAAAAACAATTTTTATAGTTAAATGAATTTACTTTCGTGTTTTAAATTGCATGATTGCTTGTTTATTTAATTTCTGCAATTTACCATACTTAGACTTAGGATTGGTTAGTTTAAGGACTGAACCAACTTAACTGAAATCTGACAACATAGTATTAGGCGGCGGTGAGATAATAGTACGTTAGGGAAGCCTCTTCTAATAAGGTCAAGTATACTCTACTTGGTCACTTTAGACTGGTGAAACTAGTCGAAGCTACCAATCCAAGACCCAAACTAGTTAGACCAGAATTTTTCAGAAAGTAATTTTAAAAATGAAATTTTATTAAAAGGCTTTGTCAAGGAAATGGTTGATGATCCAATAAGGCTACGACCAAAGAAGGCCTAGTGCCTCGCTGATAACCGCTTCTGTCGTGTTACGGTTTCAAATACAATTTAAGTACCGAATTCCTCTAAACTAATGTAGTATAGAGTAACTCGAGTCGTCTCCCAACGAATGTAGTTGGTACATGATAATTCTCAATATCGTATGTTATTGCTTTCGGGTTTTGGATATGAAATTGGGTTTTGGATTTGAACGATTATACTACGAAAAGAAATGAAAAAGTAGGTATGAAATCTAGTTCTAATTAAAGAAAGACAGTGTAGGTTAGGAAATCTAATTTATCCTAACTACAATTGCAGAAAAGAAAAGGACAACTGGGAATTAAGCATTAACAAAACTGAACACAGAACATAAACCTACAGCATTAAAGAAATCTAATCTCCTAACTTAATTGCATTAAACTGAAGACAAGAAACCTAAAGCATTGGAAAGAGCAACACAAAATCAAAGTAAGCAACTAAGAAACATTACAATGAAAATTACCAGTTCTAAGCAACATTTAATCAAACACATGAAAGGCATACTAAAAATTGCTTCAAGTACGTGCTAATTGATAGGGGCAAGATCTATCCAATACAAACGTTCAACAATCTATCAATTCACTACATCAGACATCAAACCAAGCTTGCGGAAGAAATATTATAATCCGGATTAGATAAAGAGGCTGCCAAAAACACATCAACTGCAACAAATGAAGCATGAATTAAAGCATGAATTAAACTAAGTTAACTGCCGCAAATGAAGAAACCATTGATTGAAGAAATTCATAGAACAGTTAACAATGTATCAAACTGAGTCAAAATTGCAATCAACTAAACATGGGAGATCAACAATTGATGGATGAATTAAACACACAATGGAAACACATCAACTACAAATATTCAACAATCAAACACACATAACATTCGAATTAAACCAATATCCAATTATGATGAAGCTACTGCCGGAAGGAAGCTGTGAAGGGCTACTGAAATTGAATTGCTGTGGAAGAAGCTACGGAAATTGAATTGCTGAAGGAAGCTACTGCCACTCGACTTTGGAAAGGAACTTCTATGAAGGAAGAACAATCTGCTGAGAATTCAAGCTGCTGAATCTGACGAAGCTATACAAAAATAGAAAATCTGCTGAAAACGAATTGCAAGGAACTGAATTGCTGTGAAGATCTGCTGCTGGAAGAAGAAGAACTGCTGGAAGAAGCTGCCGGATCTGATGAATGCTGGACAAAGACGAAGCTACGAAGAAATAAACTTGCTGAAATTAAAGAAATAGCTGCAATGGAAAACAAATGAAGGAACTGCTGTAAGGAACGGGTCGCCAGCGGTGAGGTCGACTAGGGCTCGAAACCCCTGGGCCCTAGCTCTACGGTGATGATGTGGATGAAGCTTGATCGAGTCGGGAACCCCTCAAACTCGAGAGAAAGCTGTCGATCGGCGGCGATGAAGTGGAAAGCGGATGGACTTGATCGGATGGGAACCCCTCAAACTCGTCGATTCAATCTCCGGCGGTGAAGGTGGATGAACGAGTCGGGAACCCCTCAAACTCGGTTGATCGAAGCTCCGGCCGACTAGGGTTGGAACCCCTAACCCTAGTTGCGGCGACGATGAAGATGGAGGAGACGAAAAATCGCCGCGAGCCTGCGTGTGGAGTCGATGCCCTAGCCTTCGCGCGATCTGCCCTTTTTGTTCGTCTCTGCTTGTTCGGTTTGTCTCGGCTGCACGTGGATTCAGATCACTTCGGCCCTGGTTCAGCCGAGCCACAGCTTCGGTTCAGCTCAGAAAATGGTTCAGTCCTTACTCAGCCCACAGCTCAGCTTGAGTTCAGCCCAGTTCTGTGGTTCGGTCCAGTCAAACCAGAGCAGTTGGGTTCAGACCCCTTGGTTCGGCATAGCACTTGGTCCAGCCAAATTATGATAGAAGCAGCAAACGGCTGAGATCAATCTGACTTCATCCAACGGTCAGATCTCTTCAGATCTGAACCAAACTGCACAGATCCCAATCAATGGTCCTGATCTACCTGTTCCCAGTTCGGATTAACCAGATCAGTGGCGGATGGTCCAGATCATCCCTTTTCTTGAATGGATGGTCTAGAACATCTTGAGCTTGATCCAAAGGTCATACCTCTTCCGATCTGGCTGAAATTTTCAGATCTTGATCTATGGCCATGATTGATTCTATCTTGGATTCGGATCGACCAGAAGTTGACCGAAGGCTCAAATCTAGCCGTTCTCTGGAATGGACGACTCCTATTAATCCGATGCTTGATCCTTTTGATCTGGATCCAATCCTGACTCAAGTCTGACCCAATTTGATCTAGGTCCATGATCAATTGAATCCTACAAAATGATATTCAAATTTAGTGCCAAAAAATATCCCAAATATACAAAGATTAGAATTAAATGCCAAAATGAAGGGAATACATGAAACCTAATAAAATTACAAACTTAAGCATATAAAATATTGATCAAACATGGATTTTAGAGCCGAAAATAATCAACAAAATGATGGTTATCACTCGCCAAGACCTGGAAGCCAATTTTTGAAATTCAAATTCAAATTATTTTTTGTCAAATTCGAATCTAATACAAATTTTCAGTCGGTTGTAGATTTAAACATTATTTTTAAAAATAAACTCAAAACAATTGTTTCAAAAACTAATTTAAGTCTTTCAAAACAAATTATAATTTTTTCAAAATAATTCTACCTACTAAAACCTGTCTCACAAAAACCCATAAGGCAAACTTGATTGACAACTCTAGAATGGGTGAGAAGGTAAAAATTAACTTAAATTATGTTTATCTTTATACTGTTGGTAAATTCTGTAGCTTAGAATGGACTTGATTATTGCTTGATTAAATAATAGTCAAACCATGGTCAAAATAGTCATACCATGGTCAAAATAGTCATACCATGGTCAAAGCAGTCAAATCATTGTCAAAGTAGTCATACCATGGTCAAAATAGTCAAACCGGTCAACAAAACATCAAGGTTGTCAATTCCCACCTGAACCGGGCGCCCCCCACATCTCTTTCACTTCGTTCAAGGCAGAAAAACTGCCATGTCTCCCTAGCTAGGGCGCCCCGGTCCTTACGGGCGCCCCCAGGACCGGTCAAAAGCAGAAAAGCTGCTATCCTTTCTGACCGGGGTGCCCGAGCCATCACGGGCACCCTAGTCCAGCAGTAGTTCACTGCCAAACGCAGTAAACACCTATCCCGAGCGCCCGGGAGCTCCCAGGCGCCCAAGCCAAAACCCCTATATAAGCCACCCGAATTCCATTCATTTGCCACATCCAAAACCCTTCTCCTCTCTAACTCTTTTCCTTCCAAGGCAACCAAGTGACGTTCTTGCTCCCTCAACCTCGACCATGCCTCCCCGAACGGCTACTCAGTATAATTTTTGTTTCCTTTTTTTTCTTACGCATTTAAAATTATTTTTCTTGAATTCCTTTTCTTTTAAACGCATGCTTCTTATCTTAGAAAACGCCGAGCAAACCAATCAAACCCCGGTACCGAACCTAGTCCCGATCCTAGGTTTCCTACCTTGGAACTTTGTAATAAATTCGCTTGAACAATTTATAAACCTATCAAAACGAGTTATCTCAATCGACATTTCGTTACTCAATCTTGTCCATTGGCCATGAACGTCATCAATTTTTACCAACTAGACAACCTTGTATTCTGCACTCATCCCATCAACACATCCATATGTGCAGAATTTTATAACAACATAATTCGACAAGACGATCTTATGTTTGTCACCACCGTTCAAGGGATGCCCTTGACAATTTCACCTTCGTTGCTCAACCGATTTCTTAGACTACGATTCTCTCAGTCCACCTTTTGTTGTTACCCTCCTAGGGATCCTCCTTTTGATGCTCCTTACTCTCACATCGACCTAGACACTCTATACTCCTAGTTCTATAGGGATGCTAGATACCCTTTGGCCATACGATTTCAGTCTGTTGACATTCAAGTCCAGGACTACGCTCTTTATAGAGTTCTAGTCCGCTGCATTCTGCCTTTATCTACTAGAGACGCCGCTACCATGCGACCATTTCACACTTTCCTCCTATACGCATTGATTCATCATCTTGATATCGACATTGGACTCCATATGTTCCACATGATTCTGCATGCGTCCAGTGTTACCACTCAGGGGCGGGTTCGCACCTCCTATTGCCACATCATCACCTCCATTCTTCATCATCACAGTCGTAACATCACAGATGGAGAGATGACCGCGATGACTGATTTCGATGAGATAGGTTTTAGGAACTTTTCCCTAGCTGGTATAGAGGTTTCGGGTACCGGGGTTTTGTTGTGTAGGCGTCAGAGAGCCGGACCCCAGATCGACTCCGATGAGGATGTTGAGGTCGATGTCGCAGATCTGGCAGCTGAGGTTTGAGAGCACATAGACGAGCCCCCACCACCGACACTCTACAAGAGAGTGACACGACTTGAGACACAGGTCCAGAGCCTCCGGGAGGAAGTAGAGGCAAATCATGCTGAAGAAATGGAGGCAAATTAGCTCATTACACTGACTATATGAATGCCCTTAGAGCCAATAGGGAGACCAGCGACGCACGGTATCATGAGATGATGGCGCTATTTCGATCTTGGCAGCCCAGCTCATCTGATCATCCAGGTCCCTCCTCCTAGATTAGTTTGGCATTGTATGCTTGACTATTTGACTACCCCTACTGAGTAGGGTTGACCTGTATTTGACTATGGTTGACCTGTATTTGACTATGGTATGACTATGCTGGTTCTCTGTTTTACCAGCTGACTTATGGAGTTGACTATTTGCTTCTGTTGATTATCTGATCTTTATCAGTGATTATGCTTGGTAGAATAGGTTAACTCTACTTTTGTTTTTTTTGCTTCACTTGAGTTTAAATCAGCTTCTAAAATAATTTTAAAAACTGCTTTACTTGATTTTCAAAATCTTTTTACAATTTCAAAATCAATTTTTCGACTTAGTTTTTTTTGCAAAAACTACCCCCTTCAAAATTATGGTTTTTCGAAAATGGACTTAGCTTAGGCCCTAACCCTAGAACTGCATGCACCTATAGATCTAGAAGCCACCATCTCACAAGCACCTTAGGGTACTTTTGATTGATAACCTAGAATGGGTTGAGATGCTTAGGTCTTTGTCTTAATTCAAGATGCTTTAAGTCAGTGCATCTGCGAAAACTTAATCCTAGCGAAAACTACTGTTTATAACAGTTAGTAAGTAGTCAATTGGGTTAGACAGGACCCTACAGAGATAATTCAAATTGATTTGGTTCAGTTTATATCTTGAATTGGTTTAGTACAGCACCTTATTGTTCTGCTATAGTCTTATGTAATTCTTTCTGCTATATTGCTTATTTTTTTGATATATGGCAAAGGGGGAGAGAAATGGAAAGGAGAGAAGGTAGAAGGTTTAAAAAAAAAAAATTTCAAAATTTTTTTTATCCCTTCTTCAAAAAGTCCTTTCTTCAAAAAGTACTTAATTTAATCTAAGTAGCTTTCAAAATTTTGTTTAAAACTGTGTCCAAGTACTTGACTTAAACTGTTTTCAAAAATTTCCAAGTACTTGACTTAAACTGTGTTCAAAAATTCTAAGTACTTTGCTTAAACTGTTTTTAAAAAAATTTCCAAGCACTTAACTTAAACTATTTTAAAAAATTTCCAAGTACTTGAACTGTTTTAAAAAAATTGCCAAGTACTTGACTTACTTAACTTAAACTGTCTTAAAAAATTCCAAGTACTTGATCTGTTTTAAAATCTTGCCAAGTACTTGACTTAAACCAGTTTCAAAATTGTGTCTAAGTACTTGACCTAAGATGCTTGCAATCTCTAAGTACTTACTTTCAAACCTTTCTAATAGAAAAGTTTCTAAGTATAAACCTTCTAAAGTACTAAATGGAGTGAGATTTATTGATTTGAAATGTAAAACTTCTAAATTTTCAAGTGCCCAAAATTTTTTTATAAAACATCTTTTGAAAAATGTTCTAAGTGTCGAATAATCGATTCCATCTTTAAACTTAGAAATTTTTTTTAAACCCCACGAACTTTTGAAAAACCTAGGGGGAGATTCCTTCAAGGGGGAGAAAACTAAACTAATATTTTACTTGTTTTGATTAACTTAACTTTTTGAATCGGGTTTCCATAAATCAAAAAGGGGGAGATTGTTGGTGGAGACAGCACCCAAGTCGAACCTGGGTTTTGATAATGGCAAAGGATTCAAAAGTTAAGATGTTATGTTGGTCTAACATGTTCACTAAGTGTACAGGAAAAGAAGCCCTAGGTACACTAGGCACGAAGTCCTGGTCAAGGACTAGGCACGAAGCCCTGGCAAAGAGCTGGGCACCAAAGACCTGCTCGGAAGGTGGGCACGAAGTCCTAGTCGAGGACTGGGCACGAAGCCCTGGCAAGGAGTTGGGCACCGAAGACCTGCTCGGAAGGTGGGCACGAAGTCCTGGTCGAGGACTAGGCACGAAGCCCTGGCAAGGAGCTGAGGCACCGAAGACCTGCTCGGAAGGTGGGCACGAAGACCTGGTCAGGTGCATCGGGCAAAAGTCCAACCGGAGGAGCCGGTTGGCAAAAGGTAAATTCTCCCGAGAGGAGTAGGTGAGGACGCGTTCCCCGTCGAGGGAACAGTAGGCGTCGGTTCGACCTAGGGTTCCATTTTGGAGACCTAAAGTCAGAACCAAGACAGCTACGACTGTAAAATTCACTAACATGCTTGCCTTGCTTTGTTTGGTAACTACCCTGGATGCAGGACCGAAGGAACGAGTTTCTGCAGCTCAGAACGCCCCAAAGGAGAGGGGCAGCAGCTGGGTTGGGCGCCCGGGAGGTCCCGGGCACCCTAAGTCAAAGCCAAACAAGAGTTGAGCAAGAAAACGCTTCGGAAGCACTCTGGGCCGGGTGCCCCCACGCTCCCGGGCGCCCCCGTGCTCCCGAGCTCCCCGGATGCCTCAGGCGCCCTGGGTCCAAGCCAATGAAGCGATAGAAGTTATCCAACCGAGAAGCCTGCTGAACAAGTCAACCCGGGCGCCCCCTGCTTCCCGGGCGCCCCCGTCAAACCCTAAGCCCGATCCTAGAGGGATAAGGGCTGACCAAGTTGCGGATGAGGGTTTGCGGATCGGGAGACATGTGGAGGGCGCCCCCATTGTCCCGGGCGCCCCTAGGTGCACTATATAAGGAGCTCGACCCCCAAGGCTTCTGAACAGATCATTCCAACGCTAATACGCTCTTCAACTCAAACGCTCTGCTCTAGAAACCTCCCATCTCGAGATTCAAGCGCCGACGACGACCCTCTGCTTTGAAGTTCGATCCACATCGGGCGTCGGTAACGAAGAGCTTAATTTTCAGTTTACTGTACTTCAACTGTAATCTCTTTCTGTAAACATTTGCGCATATATAGAATTGCCTGCAGTAAACGGTCAACGACCATGGGCCTTGGAGTAGGAGCCGACCGCGACTTCGAAATAAGTAAAATCGCTTGAGTTCTTGTGCTGTGTTTTTAATTCCGCTGTGTATTCTCTTAACCTCGAATCTGAAAAGTGTTTTATGATATTCACCCCCCCTTTATCATATTCTCTCGATCCAATACTTTCCACCTAGTCCCACTAGGTGTGCCTAGTCCCACTAGGTCTTTTCCCATGTCAGCGTGCGATTTCCCAGATCCACCTGGACTTGATCCAAATTCATTCAACCAAACTTAAATCATTGTCAACACAAAAACAACAATGGGGCCAGACTGCATCAACATTTACCACTGCGCTAGTGTTTGTCCTCGTGGGAGTGGTGCAAGCTTATCTAGTTTATTAGAGTCTTGTCTTTATTACTGTTGTTATGTATAAACAGTATTTGCTCATTTAGTATTTATGAATCATGTAGTGGTTATTGTCATTATGTATGAACAACTTTATTTTATAAAAAGTTATGTTATGTATTAACAAACTTGTTAATGATTAATTTATTTCATTTAAATGATAAATTCATTAATGATTAGTTCATATGATGGGATGTATGTAAAATAACCAATCAATGTTTATTAGATTGGATATACGAAGGATGAGTAGGAACGTAGTTACCACTTGATTTTGTAAATGAACTCTAATTTTCAATGAGTTAATTATTAATTACATGTATATGAGTTACACTGAATAACTAAATAATACGTTTATTTATGTTAGATCATGACAACGAATAATATAATAGCTGAACTCAACAAAGGAGAAAAATTAAACGGGGACAACTACAAAATATGACACCTTAAGATACAGTATGTACTTGAGGAACAAGAAGTTCTAGAAGCTATAAATCAATTTATGGTAGAACCTACAAATGGTTATACTACCTAGCATAGACATGATCTTGAGGCCTATAAGGCATGGAAGAAAAAGGACCCCACTGCTAAGGGTATTTTGATTAGTTCAATGGTAGATGATCGGGTATATGAGTATGAGGCATTACCATCAGCTCATGCTGTCTGGGTTGCCTTGAGAGATAAGTACAATGGAGTTAGCTTGAGAAAGTTTCGCCAGCTGACAATCAAGTTTGACAGCTTTAAGAAACACTCGAATGTCTCCATGACCCAACATCTGAGGGAAATGGGAAATATGATTTGAGGGCTAAAAACTATTGGTCATGAGTTGACTGATGATCAATAGGTTCAGGTAGTTATCCGTTCCTTTCCTGATTCTTAGGAATCAATGAAACAGAACCTTACACATAGTGAAAGTATTAAGACTTTTATTGATGTCTCATGCCATGTTGAATTGGAGACAGAGAGAATATAATCCGCAAGGATTTTTAGACAAGCTTTTGTAGCTGAAGGCTCTGGATCCAAAAATAAGAAAAGATCGTTCAAGAAAGGAAAAGGAAAGGGAAAAGGGAAAGAAGCTATTGCTGTTGGGCAAGGCCCAATCAAGATGAATGTTAAAATAAAGAAGTATGGGCAGAAACCTAAGAGCAAATTGTCTTGCTATAACTGTGGCAAGAAGTGTCATTTTGCTCGGGAATGTACTGAGTCGAAAAAGATAGATCCATATTTATCTTCTTTTTATGAGCATTATGTTGCTAGTTCAGTGTTGTTAGCCGATTCTTATCCTTTGTGAATTATAGATTCAGGAGCAACGAACCATGTAGCTCGTTATCGAGCTACATACATGGAGTACCATTGAATACTATCTAGCAACAAATGAATATATGTGGGAAACAATGCAAGGATTGAAGTCAAAGGAGTTGACACTTGCAAGCTCAACTTACGTGATGGACATATCTTGTTTCAACATGATGTCCTTTATACTCCTGAGATTCGACGGAATCTAGCTTCAATAACTAGTCTTCTTGATTTAGGCTATTGTTTAAACTTTTACAGTTGTTGTGTGGAACTTCGTATTAACTCTGTGTTAATTGGATATGGTTATGTAATGAATGATTTCATGGTTCTTGAAGTAGAATAAAATATTAATTGTGGAAGTAATAGTTATTTTTCAAACATTGCTCTTACTAGTGATGCTAATATTAATGAGGAAGTTTGGCATGCTAGGCTATATGTAATGAATCGATTAGCTAAAGATGGTCTATTAGGCACTCACGCTAAGATTAATTTGTCTATATGTGAGCATTGTCTTGCTAGAAAAGCAACTAGGAAACCATTTGGTAAGACTATTAGAGCTGATTCACCATTGCAATTAATTCATTCAGATGTATGTGGTCCAATGAATGTGAAGGTCAAACATGGAGGTTCCTATTTCATTACATTTATTGATGACTTCACATATTTTGGTCATGTGTATTTGATTTCTCATAAATATGAAGCATTAGGTTGCTTTAAGCATTATTTGAATGAAATTGAGAATCAATTGGATCGTAAGGTTAAAACCTTAAGTATAGACCGTGGAGGCGAATATTTATCTGATCAGTTCAGGACAACATGTAATGAGAAAGGGATTATTAGGCAGCTAACAATCCCTGAAACTCCACAACAAATGGGGTTGCTGAAAGAAAAAATCGAACTCTTCTAGATATAGTTATGTCTATGATGACTCAAGCTAATTTTCCAATTTCCTATTGGAGAGACGCATTATTAGCTGCCACCTATATACTTAACCGAGTGCTTTCCAAGTCTGTTCCATCTACTCCATATGAACGTTGGATAGGCAGAGAACCAGATTTGAGCAATCTAAAACCTTAGGGGTCAGCTGCCTACGTTCATGATAAGACTCACAAATATGAAAAACAAGGATCAAGAGGTAAAAAATATATCTTTGTAAGGTATTTTGATACTTCTAAGGGTTATGTATTCATTGGTGAGAAACAAGATAAAACCATCTCTGAAATAGAGTCAAGAGATGCTATTTTTCTTGAAACTGAGTTTCCAACAAGAGGTGAAGTTGATAAGTCAATTCCTGTATTTGCAATAGAGGAGGAGGATATTGTTCCTTGATCAACAAATCAAGTATCACAAGAGAAAACTGAATCTAGTCGAACCAATGGGAGTGATTTTGCCAATGAATGAATCAGTTTCAGTTTCTAAATAGTCTGACCTGCGAAGGAGTAGTCACAAGATTATTCCTCGAAGAAGGTTTGACATTGAGAATGATGCATTAATGATTCTCCCTATTGACGATAAGGAACCTCAAACGGTTGAGGAAGTATTGAGATGCTCAATTAAAGAAAAATGGAGAATTACAATGGATGAATAAATGGAGTGTATGAGAAAGAATAAAATTTGGGATTTAGTCGATCTTCCTCCGGGCCGAAGGACTATTGAGAATAAGTGATTCTCAAAAGTATATATCCTAAGACTCCTGATGAGATAGCCGACATGAAGAAAAAAAATCATATGTCAGTGTCATTAGTAGTTTAATGAACACTATGTTGTGTACACGTTCTGATATCATCTATGTTGTTGGCTTGGTTAGTCGTTTCTAGTTAAACCAGGATCGAGACACTGAAAAGTGGTGAAGAGAATATTCAGACATTTTAAAGGGATGACAGATTATTGTCTTTGTTTCCAAGGATAAAAGTTGAGCTTGAAGGGCTATACAGATGTAGATTGGGTAGGATACCTTGATGACAAAAAATCCACATCGGGTTATATTTTTTTGCTGAATAGTGGCGCCTTCTCATGGAACAACAAGAAACAGATTTATGTAGCTTTGTCAACAAAGGATATGTGAAGTCTTTGGGATTTCGTAAAATGTAACACATTGTAAAATAATCAAATATATGAAAGTGTCATGATTTATTCAGTATATATATTGTTAGGACCGTGACCGTCAAGCTAGAGGGGGGGGAGTGAATAACTTTTCTTCAATTTTTCTTCCCACAAAGTTAGTGCACAAGCGGAATGAACAAAAACTAAAACTAAACTAAGAGGAACACACCTATTTATGTGGTTCGGAGATAAAACTCCTACTTCATGGTTGTCTGTAAGGTGGACGATCCCTAATCCGTCGGTGGATGATTCCCCGGAGCACCTTCGGCTAGCTCTCGTAGCTCCTTGTGGGTGGAGAAACCTCACCACAACTTCTGGACACTCCCTGAGCAAGATAGGCTACTAACAAGCTTTACCCAAGCAAGTTTCGCCAAGGAGAAAAGGCCTTAAACGAGCTCCCTTAAATAGAGCTCGAGGCTGAAAGTGACTGTTACCAGTCGACTGCCCCTGGGACAGTCGACTGACCTTTCCTGAATTTGAATTTTCACAGCTGTCCTTTCGAATTCTAGCCACACCACTCGACTGCCCCTGGAGCAGTCGACTGGTCCTTCCCTAAGCCTAGGCTTACCCTTCCCGAGTACATTTCTCTCCACACATGAACCCTCCCGGCTTAGTTCCCGAGTACAATGCCCTCAGTACTCAAACCCTCACAACCTGGTTGACCCTTCGTCCACCAGGCTCGATCTGTTGCCTTCGTGTCCTCTTCGTCTTTGGCTCCCATCCCTCAGATGCGTACATAAGCCCTCGGCTTGCCTCCATGTCATCCTTCACGCATGCCTCGAAGTCCGCGTCCCTCGGCGCATTGTTCCTGCTCCAGCAGCCTCGATTTGCTGCCTTCAAGCCCTCTTCGTCTTCGGCCCTCATCCCTCAGATGCGCACACAAGCCCTCGGCTTGCCTCCATGCCATCCTTCACGTACGCCTCAAAGTCCGCTTCCCTAGGCTCATCGTCCCTGCTTCGTCCATGGTCCCTCGGATGCGTACACAAGTCCACGGCTTGCCTCCATGCCACCCTTCACCGTACCTGAAGGCATCCAACCAAGTCTATGTGTACGTACAAACCTGCATACTCACATACACATAGTAGAACACAATTAAACCCTAACTCAACCATATTGACACATATATCAAAACCCATGATCCTCCAGATCATACTTGGGCCGATTACCCCAACAATCTCCCCCTTTTTGATGTGTGGCAATATGTTTAAGTTAGGTAAAACAACACCAATTGAAAATTATAGACATAGCAACAAACAAGAGGCAGCCTCCCCCTTAACCTATGCCCTCCACATCATTTTCAACTTTTCACAACACCAAGTTAAGTCAAACCTAACTTAACACCACAAATTCTCCCCCTTTGACACTATCAAAACGATTGCCCCAAGCAATCTTGACCCTAGTGCCAAAAAGAACCCAAACTATTTCTGAAAACCCCTCAGAAATCACATAGCCGAAAGATCAGTCGACTGATCCAACATCAGTCGATTGCTCCCTTCATTACGCAAACTTACCGAAACATCAGTCGACTCCCCCAAGAGCAGTCGACTGATACAATCCATTTATGAAATTCCAGCTGAATTTCAGAAATCCTTAGAAAATCTCACAAAATTCGGAAAAATGTAAAACTTTACAAGCATATTTGTTAGGATAAAATCTACCCTAAAAAATATAGTTTCATGAAAAACACCAAATATGATTGACTTTTGGTACAAACTCCAATTCTTTCAAAATGTACCATTTTGTATCAACTTTCAATCCCTTATTTGATTTTATGTGTTTGCCAAGCCTATCCATTACCATTTTACACATAGAATTGACCTCAACTCCCCCCTTTTTCTTATATATTCTCAAGATGATAAAGTCTCTCCCTTCTTATCCCTTAACCCTAGACATATACATATATAAACCTTGCTTTGTGCCCATAATAGTAAAATTATATCATCATCCAATATGAGCAATCTTTGCAACTATATAAACAAAATAATCTGAAATTCATCCTGTATATCATACATACTTCACAAATAAAGAAAAATCATTTCATATAAGCAAATATGAAAACATAAATTCAAGGTTTCATACAAAGCTCAAATTAAAGCATAAAGAAGTCACAAGGATCGTGACCCCGAAGTCATCAAATATTGCATAATCAAAATAAGTGTTTGAGAGATAAATATAAAAACCAAGTTATACACTCTCAACACTAAAACCATCAAATCAACCTAAGCTGCATGTTGTCACCTGTAGGAGGAGGAGGAGGAGGACCCTGGTATGCCAGATCCCACTGTTGCATCATCGCGTACATATCTGCCTGCTGCTGCTGCATATCAATCTGCCTCTGCTGAAAAGTGTGGAAGTCCTCCCTAAGCCCATGTACCTCGGACTGTAGCTCGGAGAACTGCTCCTGTGTAACCCTTGGAGCAGCAGCAGGCGCGACCTCCTTATCATCATCTGAGCTCGAAGAAGCAGGACAACGACGCCAGATCATCACCCCCTCATGTTTCTCTATCCCAGCTAAAGAGAGTTGTCAAGACCTTATTTGGTCATAGTCCTTAGATAACTCATGAACCTGACCCTTGGTGACTCTAACCCCTCTAGACCGAAAGAATTCGGTCAAAACATTACCGAATGACATGTACAACTTCCTATTGACATCATGGGAGAAATAAACAATGGATACAAATACCTGGCGGGCTATGTCGATGTCCACTCTCCTCTCTAAGGCATACATCATCACCAGATAGGGAAGTCGAATCTTCGACCGTCCCTTGGTGACAATCGGAAGAATGCAGTCTAAGACAATCTTATACAAGACATTACTAACCGGGCTCATGTTTTTGGCTACAAAGATACAGTCTCAAGTACATCGAGGTATGTTAAAATAATACCGATGGATCTGATCTATGGTGACACCTGGTAAAGTTAAAGGCTCAATAACTGTGGGGAAACATGTAAACTGGCTATTTGAAACTCTACATCCTAAAACTGACCGTAACACATCAGGTGTGAATGGAATGGTAATCCCTTGTACCATTGACTCATATACCTTGTTCTAGGCATCAGTAGATGTAAGGTTGGCATAGAATTCCTTACATAAGTTAAAATTGATAAAGTGCTGACAATAGACCAGTTGTTCTAACCCAAAATATGCAATGATCTCAATGTGGGGGGGGGTGATATCCTGGAAATATGATCTGTTGAGGTAGCGACAATTCATTAAGATGAAAGCCGCACTCTCAAAAAACTTTCCGACACTCCTCGGAATGAAACCGAGGTCCCTCCAGATCCACCTGACCTTGGTGAGATGACTCCTCACCCTTTTGCCTTTTATGTGTAACCCTAAGATGTGACATACCAATGCATGTACCAAAACCACTCCATAAAGAGTAAAAACAAGGAAAACCAAGCAAAATAAGGCAAATTAGTTCCAAATCATGAACTAAATGAAAAAAAATCAAACTATACCAGTCATTACCATTTTCCTGCTCGTTTCATAATGACGGTTGATGAAGATCGATTTGAGAGGAGAGGTTTTACTAATCCTAGGTTTAGATCTGAGGTAGGAGGAGGCTAGGAAAGTGTTTTTAGGGCTTGGGAACTCCTTAGATTGTAAGGAGAGGTCAGGGAAGATGCAAGCTTGTAGGGGTTGGCACTGAAAACCCTAGGTTCGGCCACCCCCGCGTGGCCTTTCTTTTCAAAACCGTCGCATACCAGTCGACTGCCCCTGGGGCAGTCGACTGCGAAACAGAACCGAAAGTTCAGTCGACTGCCCTGGGGGCAGTCAACTGGTAATTTTAAATTTTTGATTTCTGATTTACACTTGGCCAGTCGACTGGTTCTGAACCAGTCGACTAGTACCCTGATTTTAGTTTTCCAGTCCTAACTTTAGAAATGCATAATTAATTTCATAAATCTCCAAAAAATTTAAAATTTCGTGGAGAGATTTATGGAACCTATGTCTACTTAGGAAAAATATTGTTCGAAATTAATCTATTACCAATCCCAAGATTGACACGAAATTCAAAACTACCTAAATAGTGTCATTGAAACTTAACTAAAAGTTCTAATTTTGATCTCTTCTTAATGTCTCTTCTCATACTTAACCACAATACATTCCTGACACTTATTTATATGATATCTACATATTAAAAACTAATTTTCGTTCAATATGTGTCTATTTTCATCTTTTCATCCATAAACTTCCTTTTTAATGTGCCAACTCCCTAGGATTAAGACTCACACTAGCCTTCCAAACCCTTTGGCACATTCCATAGTCCATCTACTCTCCTAGGAGGAATCCTCTTGAGATCCATTGACCCTGGATCCCATTTTGACTTCTAGAGCTTTCCCTTGAGCTCTCCTTAGTCACCTCCCTAGATGACTCTTCTACAAAGGCAAGCTCACATCGGTGTACCTCCGGTGCTTCTTGGCCTTCAACTCTCACTCTCTTGACCTTGTATATCTTTTTCTTGGTCAAGTTCTTCTTTTCCCCCTTAAATGACTTTTCCTTGCCATTTTTGGTCTTTCCCTTGCTATAATCATATGACATCTTTGTATATGACTTTTCCTTACCACTTGACTTCCTAGATTGATATCCTAGTTCCGGTCTATCATTTCTAAGGTGGTGACCATCCGGTACCATACCTAACCCCTTGGACCCCCTAATGAGTCTATCTAGATTCTTTTCCAATTTATCAAGTTTTGCCCTCAAAGCTTGATTTTCCCTTTCTAACTTCTCAACCTTATTGTCACCACTTTGGGTATTCCTAGGTCTACCCTTCCTAGGTCTATCCATTTTTCTAGGCATGTATCTCCCTTTCTTAGGGTTAATGCCTTGGTCCTTAGGTCTAACATTTCTAGATTGATCATGATACATAGGTTTCTTAGAATTTTGGCACGCAATAGTAACTTTATTTCTATCATGATACTTGAAACCAAAATTACATATAGGTAAGCAATTTTTATTATTCATAACATGAATTTTTAAAGTTAGGGATTATCTCCCTTACCCTTGGAGCTCCCCCTTGATGTGAGCTTCTCTTCTTCTCATTCTTCTCCCATCTTTTTAATTGCTCCATTTTCTTGAGCTCTCCTTTTCTTGGACATTGGGTGTGGTAATGTCCTAGCTCCCCACACGTGTAGCACCTAATGTGCTTCTTTTCTTTCTTTTCCCTACAACCCATGTTAGATTCTAAATAAATTGATTTGGGTTTAGGGTTTACCTCCTTTTTACCTAATGGACACTTGTCCTTGTAGTGTCTCTTTTTGTTTCACCCAAAGCATATGATGTGGTCTTTGGTTCTTGCTTTGGTGGAGGTAGGAGCTTTTTCTTACTCCGGTATGGAAGTGGGTCTCTCCTCCCTCTCAATTCTTGATGTGGAGACCTCCTCTTCTTCCCTTGATGAAGTGGATGATCTTTCACTCTCTTGAGCCACTTCACTTGATGCAATGGATGACTTTCTTTCCTCTTTCTCTTGTTGGACCATTGAACTTATTTCTTTTGGCTCTTCCATTATTTGGGCTTGTGTAGGATTTTCATGAATTGCTCCCAATTTGTTCCATAGTTCATATGCATTTTTGTATTCACCTACACCACTCAATACATTCTTAGGCAAAATATCAATTAATATTGCAATTACCTTCTCATTGACCTTTGATTGACTTTGTTGCTCTTTAGTCTAATATCTAGGTCGAAGTCTTTTCCCATGCTTATCTCTTGGAATTTCGAATGACTCTTCTATGATCATCATGCATTCCCAATTCATGCCAAGCCAAGTCTTCATTCGCATTCCTCCAATAGTTGAAATCTTCGCGATCGTAGGGAGGTGGAATGTTAACGTCATCACCCAACTTGTCTTCAATCGTCATTTCCTCTAGCTTGTGCTCTCTAGGCGGTTAGTCCGTAAATGAGCGACCTTCACTCTGATACCACTTGTTAGGACCGTGACCGTCAAGCTAGAGGGGGGGTGAATAGATTTTCTTCGATTTTCTTCCTGCAAAGATAGTGCGCAAGCGGAATGAACAAAAACTAAAACTAAACAAAGAAGAACACACCTATTTACGTGGTTCGGAGATAAAATTCCTACTCCACGACTGCCCGTAAGGTGGACGATCCCTAATCCGTCGGTGAATGATTTCCCGGAGCACCTCCAGCTAGCTCTCGTAGCTCCTTGTGGGTGGAGAAACTTCACCACAACTTCTGGACACCCCTTGAGCAAGATAGGCTACTAACAAGCTTTACCCAAGCAAGTTTCGCCAAGGAGAAAAGGCCTTAAACGAGCTCCCTTAAATAGAGCTCGAGGCTGAAAGTGACCGTTACTAGTCGACTGCCCTAGGGCAGTCGACTGACCTTTCCTGAATTTGAATTTTCACAGCTGACCTTTCGAATTCTGGCCACACCACTTGATTGCCCCTGGGGCAGTCGACTGGTACTTCCCTAAGCCTAGGCTTACCCTTTCCGAGTACATTTCACTCTGCACACGAACCCTCCCGGCTTAGTTCCCGAGTATAATGCCCTCAGTACTCAAACCCTCACAACCTAGTTGACCTTTCGTCCAACAGCCTCGATCTGTTGCATTTGCGCCCTCTTCGTCTTCGGCTCCCGTCCCTCAGATGCACAGACAAGCCCTCGACTTGCTTCCATGTCATCCTTCACGCATGCCACGAAGTCTGCGTCCCTCGGCTCATCGGTCCTGCTCCAGCAGCCTCGATCTGTTGCCTTCAAGGCCTCTTCATCTTCGACCCTCGTCCCTCAGATGCACACACAAGCCCTCGGCTTGCCTCCATTGTTAGTGACATGAGAGAAGTGTCCTAAAGCAATCGCCTTATGATTGTAATCATTTATTTTTTTTAATAAATGAATATTCACTATTTGAGTATACATGATTATTTGATTAAGATCTTAAGCTCATTTACTAAATGTCCGCAATACAATTCACAGCATGAGAGAAATTGTGATGAATTCACAACTAGTGATTATCTCTACATGTGCAATTGTGAAGTATTGAAATTGTCCTAGTCGATGAATTGATAAATACGGACACTTGACGGACCCGGAATAGACTAAGTTAAGTTGTCACGGATGTGGGTCCATCAGAATTTAGAATTTGTATATGAATAAAATGCTGGAAAACCTTTTTGCAATCAAAGTATGAAAACATAATAAAGGGGCCACAGGTCGTATTTTTCCTCGGGACTAGTTGATATTGTGTGATTCGAGTTTGTATTTATGTGTCGTTTATGAATTTCGGGTTTCGAATGTGAATTGGATCTGGTTTCAAATAGACATGGAAATGCAAGGAAAATAGAGGAACTTAGCTAATAAGCTAAACAAGTCATGGCAATCAATAACTCAACCAATGAACAATTTATCCAACTAATGCAACCTTGTCCAATTGGGAAATCGAAACAGTTATCAAATCAATCCAGATTCTGATTGATACTGATTTAAAGAGCTGCTTCAGGAATTACACATCCAAACAAATCAAATGCAAATCATTCTATAACCAAACAGCTACAAACTTAATGCCAAGCCTTTACTTGATACAAAAGTGCAGCAAAGGAAAACTTGATACCAAGAGGAAGCTGATGTGCCAAAACGAACTTGATACTAAGTGCAGGATGTATGACTGATCAAATCAGCTTAAAAGAGCTAGGTTATCAATGAAGTTTCCTGCCAGAAGGAATGAAGACATTGAAGAACTAGGCTGATCAAGGTAGGAATAACTCAACTCAGAAATGAGCTGCAGAAAAGTGAGCATATATGTAGAATTGGAATGCGGCAACAAAGAGGATGCAAAACTCAAACAAAATAACTGACTTCTACTGCAAAGGAACTCTAATGTAGAGCTAAAGTGAGACAAAACCGTGCCAATCATGCTTGATATGCAGGGGAAAACATTTGTGCTAAAATTGCTACTTTTGTGCCAAGAGCTGAAATTAATGATAAAGCTGTAACCTATCAATGCAGAATGGCTAATCGATTTAGAACCATTGCAGAAACTGGAAGGAAAAAATGCAGCAACTGATTGGAATGCAGAACTCCAAAACTCTAATGCAGAACTAAGCTGCAGAATTGCAGAAATTTGGCTGCAGGGATGCAGTGTAGTAATTCAGAACCCGGAGATTGACATCAGAAATCAACTGAATTCATACATCACAAAGTAACTAAATCAAGTAGCAAAACCAACGTTCATTGAGGATTAGGAAGGACTGATATCCACTTAACCAAAATTCAGAATCGAAAAAAAACTAAACATGCAGAAATGACAATAATTGCAAGCTGAAACTGAATTGCTACAAACCAACTGCTGAGAAGAAACTTAACTACACGCAAGCTTGGAAATGTATTAGCTCCCTAGATTTTGTCTTAATCTCAAGAACTAAACTAGACCTAAACTGAAAGCCAAAATAACTAAGGGTTTAGAAACTAAGCAAAATTGCGGAAAAGAATTGATACACTGTTAAACAACTGATACGCAAGCTTAAACATTAAACGAACTGAAACTGAAAGTAATTGTGCATAAAACAGCTCACTAACTACTTAACCATGAGGAATTAAATCCTAATTATGAAGGAACAATTCGGACAAGAAAGCTACTGCTAATACACTGAAATTAACTACTGAAAACTAATCCTCAACCCTTCCTGAGCTCAAATCCTCCTTGTTCGTCACGCAAGGGTGAGCCTCGGACCCGCAAGCTCAGCAAATCAATGGAGAACAGCTTCTGCGATTCAAATCCAGCTCAAACTCTGCTCAATCTGAATTTTCCATTTGAATCCTTCAATCTCGCTGCGTCCAACTGCGATGGTGATTTGGGGATGGTCAGAGCACTCTAGGGAACCCCTCCAGATAGCTCCAAGTGATGCAAATGGAGCGCAACTGAGATCAAAAGCTTCAAACAGCAGAGCCACGGAAACCTCACAACAGCTCTGTTCTTGGGCAATTCTCAAGCTGTAATATCACCGAGAAGTCTTCCCAATGATCTAGGATTCAATCTAAACAAGGAATTGAGGGGTCGCGCCCCTTAGATGAAGAAAAACATGAAGAAAAATGAAGAACAGCTGAAGAAGAAATGTTGCGGCGAAGAAGACGCGACAAGGAAGACTGGGGCGCGTTTCTGATTAAATAGCTAGCCATGGACGGCCCAGATTGATCGGATGAAATCCAACGGCTGATCTTGCTCTGATTTGAGCCAAACTTTGAGGATGTTGATCAGGGGTCAGGATCTGCCTCGTGGTAGCTCGGATCCTCCAGATTTGCAATGGATGGTCCAGATCAACCTAATCTGTGAACGGACGATCTAGAGCCCTCCGAGCTTGATCCAACGGTTGATTGAGCTCTGATTGGGATGAAACCTTCAGATCTTGATCAGTGTGCTTGATCAACCCTAACCCTAGCTCGGATTGCTTCATATGGTCCCGGATGGCTCAGATCTAGCCACTTTTGAATCGGACGGCCCAGATTTAATCCTAATCTTGATAACTCGATCCGGGTCCACTTCTGACTCAAGCTTGACCCAGTATGCCCTAGGTCCATGAACCTTTCATGCCTACAAAAATAAATCAAAAATTTAGTGGCCAAATAATCCAATTTTGTGCAAATTTGCAATTAAGTCCAAAATAAAAGGAAGTTCTAAAACCTAGGGTAAATTCACAATTAAGCAATAAAAACATAGGTCAAACATGGATTTTAGCAATTAAAATAATCAATAAAATGGTACTTATCAACTCCCCCACACTTAACCTTGAGCGTCTCGCGAAACTACTAGGTATGTATCCCCTAGATTTTCTTAAGCATAATTAGAAACAAATGAAAAGAAATTACCTAAGGTTGTCAATTCTCAAAAATCTAAGCTCTATGGATTAGAATCTTGTCCTTTAATCAACAACTTAGCTTTTTCATCCATCATGAGTCATTGAGATGAATTTAAATCACTAGCCTTTTAAGGAAAATTTTGGTGGCTCTCTCCTTAAGTTCTAACTTGATGATGGAAGTGGAGCTCACTCAAACACACATGCTTCTTGCACTACCATAGGCTTGCTTGTTATCTAATCTCCACCATTATTCATGATTAGGATCAACATCTACAAAAGCCAGTGAAAACATGGAAAATGGTAAGAAATGGAATAAAAGCAAGAAAATAGAAAAATGGATGAAGTGGGAGACTTGGTTGCTCAAGAATGTTTCCAATGTATTTTTCCCTCTTGACAGTCCTCTAGTGATCTCAAAAGTGTTGTGAAGTCAAACTTGAATAATTGCCTTTGATTTGGATGAAAACCCCTTCCTTGACCTCATTGTGCCAAGTTGTGCTATTGTGTGCCAACCTTGCTTTCTCCATTCTTCTTTCCTGATTTTTCCTCTTTTTCTTTCTCTCTAGTAAGGTCAAATATGTAATGGAACAAGGCTTTAATTCGGATGAGAAAAACTTCACTTGATTTCATGGTGCCAAAATTCCATTTGCGTGCCACCCTTGTTTTTGTTTCTCTCTTCTCATTTTTTTTTCAAAATGTTTTTCTTTCTCTTTTTTTTTCTCTCTTAATCTTCTATTGGAGCACTGTAGATCAGATTTAAATCATCAAAGAACTTGAGGAATCAAGTAACATAGATACTCAACATACAACTTCCACTAAACAACTCTTGCAACTCTTCTTGATACACTTCACCTTAAAGTTGGCACACTACTTTCACTTCTTCTTCTTTCTTTTTTTTTCAGATTCCAGCTCCACTTCAGTTCATTTCAAAATCAAGAAGCTGATTTCTCAAACAATTAACATCAATAGAAGCTTGCATCGAATGGAAAGTGAAGAATTAAATGCTCACTTGGTATTTCGGCACTACACTACCATTCCTTCATTATCACCTCATTGCTGATTTCATTTAGCAGTTCAAATTCTGCTCCCAAGAAGTTTAGTTCAATCAAAAACCATTCTGCAAGTTCTGTTAAGATTCGGCAAGGCACTGCTGATTAAGAAAGCACAAGTTCAACTTAAAGTTGGTACAAATCTGCCTTATAACATTCTAACTGATTTTTTTTCTTTTCAGCAGATTCACATCAGCTCTTCAATAGATTCTCTTTCAGCACCTTACAACTTCCCTTGCATTCAGTTTGTTTAATTTCAGTAGCTCCAAATTCAACACTCGGCAGCTTACAGCTCAGATTTTGCAATACTGCTACAATGCAGTTCAGATTTGGGCAGTTTCAGAATTTTTTTCTCAGCTTTTGATCAGTCTTCACTCAGCCTCAACTCAAACTTCCTGATTCCGCATAGCTGTAATTCAGATTTTCAACTGAGTGGCCGATCAGCTTCCTAGCAAAGAAAAGCTGCAATCAATTCAATCCCTGATCAAAACATGCTTCACATCAACTCTTGGTATTCTTGGCACAGATTTTTTTTCAGATTCTCAGCTTATTTCCACTTACCTTCAGCTTGTCTTTTGGTTTGTACAGCTGCATTTCAGGCCTCTAACAAAGTGTGGCTGATTCCTTTCGCAAAGAACAGCTTCAATCCCAACATTTCTGCCCAAAATGTAGATTCACAGAATTTTTTTTTCCTTTTTGGCACAAGTTTTCTTCATTTGGTGCCATTTTTCTCCTCATTGCAGATTTTGTCTTTTTTTCGTGTGGGTCTTCAAAGAATGATGAGAATTCTAAATGCCTCAATTGCTTTCATACTCAACCACTCCTTCTTGGAATTCAAACTCACTCAAAATGTAATTGTTTCCATCCTTCCATTGCAAAAAAAAATTTCTTTTTGGATCGAAATGCCTTCTTGATACAAAACTTTTCCAAAACACTAATCACTCCCCCACACTTAAATCTTTGTCCGTCTCGGGCAAAGTAGCATCAAGAAAACATCCCAAGCAAACAAATCCATAGAAAAATGGGGTTAAGAGTAGGAGAATAGAAAGGAAAATTGAAAAGAGTAAGTATCAAGTATGATCATTGCTAAGAATAATATGGAAAAGGGAAATAAATTGATTAACCTCCATAGATGTGATCCAATCACTGAAATATGGTTTTGAAAGAACCTAAGCAAGTTCTAGAGTTCAATAACATATGTGTTCCACAAAAAAATAAGGCTAATTCTCTCTAGGCAAAAATAATTCATCTCAAGTCCTCAATTAAGAATCTAAAACCAAGTAGTACTCAAGCATCCAAGAATTCATCCATTAACTCAAACCCTAAGTTTTAACAACCAAATTTAATTTATTTTCAAAAGACTCTAAAATGCTATGGAGATAACCTAAGAGGATACATTTATTCCTAGTCATGCAAGAAAACAATTTCCAAGAAAATCAAAATGGTATCTACAATGACTCCTAGTCATTCTACTCTACTCATGCATTTATTAGCAAGGACTCAATTTAAAAGAAAATTCTAAAAGTCAGAAAAATGAAAGAAAATGCAAGAAGGAACAAACTCCCCTTTATTTCTGGTGGACGAAGCCTATCAAGAAGTAGCCTCCATCGTGGTAGTGGAGGAACATAGGTGGCTGAGAGAATTCGGACTCCCCCACACTTGAACTTCACAAAAAATTGCTCTGGTGGCCTAAGGCGATTCAGGTTCAAAATCCATTGAAGGAATGGAGTGCTTCGAATTAAAGTAAAATCATCTCCTCCTTCTTTATGCCTTTTAGAAGTCCTTCCAGGAGGTTGAAGTCTGTTCAGATGGAGCACCCACTCCTGAAGTCTTCTAGACCCTGCAAAACAATGTAATACCTCTCTCAAGCGTGCAGGGCCAGAAAGAAATGATATAAATTCAGTCTTTGCATGAAATGTATCCAAAACTGCATCACATCCAATTAAATCAATTTGTGGTGCCTCAATAAATTTTTCACAATTATTTTCTATGAAATTGGCATCCAAAAACTTATCACAAATAATAAAATCAATCCTTGGCACTTCAATAGAAATTTCACAATTATTTTTTATCAAAGATGTTTCAAGTAATGTGTCACAGCCAATAAAATCAATTTTAGGTGCCTCAATGAATTTTTCACAATTATTTTCAGCATAAGATATATCAAAAGACTCATCACAATAATTAACATCAATTTTAGGCACCTCTAAAAATTTTTCACACTCAGCATTTGCATCTAATGTAACACCACATGCTTCAAATTTAGCAAATTCAACACTAGGTACCTCTAGAGATTTTTCACAATCAAATTCTACAAGAGATGCATCCCTAAGTATATCACAGACAATAAAATCAGTTTGAGGTACCTCAATACAATTTTCAGAAAAATTAGGAGGAGTATTTACCTGATCATGCTGAAAAATACCTGAAGGTTCTACAAGAGTAGATGTAACCATGTTCTCCTCCTGGTCAAGTAAATGCTCTACTTCAGGCTCTGGTTCTGGTGGACACTCAACTAAAACAGGTGATCCTTGGGTTCTTGCTTCCACCATGCAAGTCCCTACACTTTTTGGTAATTTGTGGTGGTCCCTGGGGCTTAGTGCAATCTCGTACACCTATGGAATCATCTCCCATGCATGTTTCCTCAACCATTCCTGTATCAACCAAATTAGAAAAATTAGGATCATTAACAACTAAATCATCACAAGATAAAAGTATAGAATGATCCTGTAAAGTTTCAGAATTGAATTCAAATCTATCACAAGCTCTACTATCAATCCCCTCCAATGCCTCTAAATCAGTAGGAATGAGTGATTCTTGGGGCTCAGTGCAATCCCCTACACTCTCAATCCTATCCTCTGAATCTTCTGATGTATCAATCAATGTAGGTGGTTCCTGGGGCTCTGTGTAATCCCCTACACCTGTAGATTCATCTGATTGTCCTGATCTTTGAGCTTCTGATTCCATTGATCAACCAATTTTGCAAGGCGTTGTTGTTGTAGTTGAAAAATTTGCTGTTGTTATTGTTGAAAATTTTGCTGTTGTTGTTGTTGAAAATTTTGCTGTTGTTGTAGAATTTGTTGCAACATCTCTATCATCCTTTGTTGTTGTTCCTCACTCCAATCAGGATTCTCAAAGCCTCCTTGGTTAGTGTGGCACTCTTGTTGGTCTTGAAATGTAACATAAGGCTGCTGAAGACCAAGAGTAGGCTGTGCATTCTGAAATGGAGACTGTGGGGGCTGATCAAATGAATGAATGGACTGATTTAACTGCTGAAAACTTGACTCACAACTTGGTGGAGATGGCTGAAAATTTTGATTCTGGAAACTCTGATCATAGGGCAGAAATTGTTGGTTGGAAGTTTGGATTGGTTGCTGAAAATTCTGATCCTGGAATTGAAAACTCTGAAATGGTTGGGACTGAAAATTCTGGTTTTGAAATTGAAAATTTTGATCATATGGCTGTGAATGTTGAAATCCACTCTGATTTTGATTCTGGAAAACCTGAAATGGTTGGAACCCTTGCTGAAAATTTTGACTTGGTTGAAAATCCTGCTGAAATTGTTGAAATTGTGGCTGAAAGGATGGTTGAACTAGCTGAGAATTACCGCCCTGAAAATTCTGGTTTTGAAGTGGACATTGCGGTAGTGAGGACTGAAATGGAACGGGCTGGAAACTCTGATTTTGTTGCTGGAAATTCTGGTTGCAAGGCTGAAATTGCTGTGGAAATTGATATGGTTGTTGGAAATTCAAATTATCTTGGTACCCTTGCTGAATTCCTTGAAAAGATGATTGATTTTGTTGATAGGGTGGCTGAAATTGCTGAATTGGTTGCTCAAAACCCTGGAATTGTGGCTGCCCAATCTGAAAATTCTGACTTGGCTGAAATTCTTGCTGAAATTGTTGACATTGTGGCTGAAAAAACTGATTTGGTTGCTGATTGAAAGGTTGGTTCTGCTGTTGAAATTGTTGACACGGCTGCTGGTAAGTAGATGAAAACATTTTGAACTGGCAGTCCTGTCACAAAACAAACAAGAAAAATGGCAGCAACCGTATACAAAAGATAAAGCAAAATAAAATAGAACCCAATGATATGTCCAAAAGCACACAAACAAAAAATCAAACAAATCAACTAGTTGCTTCCCCGGCAACGGTGCCAAAAATTTGACGGACCCGGAATAGACTAAGTTAAGTTGTCACGGATGTGGGTCCATCAGAATTTAGAATTTGTATATGAATAAAATGCTGGAAACCCTTTTTGCAATCAAAGTATGAAAACGTAGTAAAGGGGCCACAGGTCGTATTTTTCCTCGGGACTAGTTGATGTTGTGTGATTCGAGTTTGTATTTATGTGTCGTTTATGAATTTTGAGTTTCGAATGTGAATTGGATCTGGTTTCAAATAGACATGGAAATGCAAGGAAAATAGAGGAACTTAGCTAATAAGCTAAACAAGTCATGGCAATCAATAACTCAACCAATGAACAATTTATCCAACTAATGCAACCTTGTCCAATTGGGAAATCGAAACTATTATCAAATCAATCCAGATTCTGATTGATACTGATTTAAAGAGCTGCTTCAGGAATTACACATCCAAACAAATCAAATGCAAATCATTCTATAACCAAACAGCTACAAACTTAATGCCAAGCCTTTACTTGATACAAAAGTGCAGCAAAGGAAAACTTGATACCAAGAGGAAGCTGATGTGCCAAAACGAACTTGATACTAAGTGCAGGATGTATGACTGATCAAATCAGCTTAAAAGAGCTAGGTTATCAATGAAGTTTCCTGCCAGAAGGAATGAAGACATTGAAGAACTAGGCTGATCAAGGTAGGAACAACTCAACTCAGAAATGAGCTGCAGAAAAGTGAGCATATATGCAGAATTGGAATGCGGCAACAAAGAGGATGCAAAACTCAAACAAAATAACTGACTTCTACTACAAAGGAACTCTAATGTAGAGCTAAACTGAGACAAAACCGTGCCAATCATGCTTGATATGCAGGGGAAAACATTTGTGCTAAAATTGCTACTTTTGTGCCAAGAGCTGAAATTAATGCTAAAGCTGTAACCTATCAATGCAGAATGGCTAATCGATTTAGAACCATTGCAGAAACTGGAAGGAAAAAATGCAGCAACTGATTGGAATGCAGAACTCCAAAACTCTAATGCAGAACTAAGCTGCAGAATTGCAGAAATTTGGCTGCAGGGATGCAGTGCAGTAATTCAGAACCCGGAGATTGACATCAGAAATCAACTGAATTCATACATCACAAAGTAACTAAATCAAGTAGCAAAACCAACGTTCATTGAGGATTAGGAAGGACTGATATCCACTTAACCAAAATTCAGAATCGAAAAAAAACTAAACATGCAGAAATGACAGTAATTGCAAGCTGAAACTGAATTGCTACAAACCAACTGCTGAGAAGAAACTTAACTACACGCAAGCTTGGAAATGTATTAGCTCCCTAGATTTTGTCTTAATCTCAAGAACTAAACTAGACCTAAACTGAAAACCAAAATAACTAAGGGTTTAGAAACTAAGCAAAATTGCGGAAAAGAATTGATACACTGTTAAACAACTGATACGCAAGCTATTAAACATTAAACGAACTGAAACTGAAAGCAATTGTGCATAAAACAGCTCACTAACTACTTAACCATGAGGAATTAAATCCTAATTATGAAGGAACAATTCGGACAAGAAAGCTACTGCTAATACACTGAAATTAACTACTGAAAACTAATCCTCAACCCTTCCTGAGCTCAAATCCTCCTTATTCGTCACGCAAGGGTGAGCCTCGGACCCGCAAGCTCAGCAAATCAATGGAGAACAGCTTCTGCGATTCAAATCCAGCTCAAACTCTGCTCAATCTGAATTTTCCATTTGAATCCTTCAATCTCGCTGCGTCCAACTGCGATGGTGATTCGGGGATGGTCAGAGCACTCTAGGGAACCCCTCCAGATAGCTCCAAGTGATGCAAATGGAGCGCAACTGAGATCAAAAGCTTCAAACAGCAGAGCCACGGAAACCTCACAACAGCTCTGTTCTTGGGCAATTCTCAAGCTGGAATATCACCGAGAAGCCTTCCCAATGACCTAGGATTCAATCTAAACAAGGAATTGAGGGGTCGCGCCCCTTAGATGAAGAAAAACATGAAGAAAAATGAAGAACAGCTGAAGAAGAAATGTTGCGGCGAAGAAGACGCGACAAGGAAGACTGGGGCGCGTTTCTGATTAAATAGCTAGCCATGGACGGCCCAGATTGATCGGATGAAATCCAACGGCTGATCTTGCTCTGATTTGAGCCAAACTTTGAGGATGTTGATCAGGGGTCAGGATCTGCCTCGTGGTAGCTCGGATCCTCCAGATTTGCAATGGATGGTCCAGATCAACCTAATCTGTGAATGGACGATCTAGAGCCCTCCGAGCTTGATCCAACGGTTGATTGAGATCTGATTGGGATGAAACCTTCAGATCTTGATCAGTGTGCTTGATCAACCCTAACCCTAGCTCGGATTGCTTCATATGGTCCCGGATGGCTCAGATCTAGCCACTTTTGAATCGGACGGCCCAGATTTAATCCTAATCTTGATAACTCGATCCGGGTCCACTTCTGACTCAAGCTTGACCCAGTATGCCCTAGGTCCATGAACCTTTCATGCCTACAAAAATAAATCAAAAATTTAGTGGCCAAATAATCCAATTTTGTGCAAATTTGTAATTAAGTCCAAAATAAAAGGAAGTTCTAAAACCTAGGGTAAATTCACAATTAAGCAATAAAAACATAGGTCAAACATGGATTTTAGCAATTAAAATAATCAACAAAATGGTACTTATCAACACTATCAATTCTGTTGAGACTATCATGGGTTATTCTCTAATCAGCTGATTCTCACTGGCTAGTGACATGGAGATGTCCGGAGATAAACATGAATGCTAGTTAAGGGAACTAATTCGTTGGAGTGACTGCCTGTAAAACTTCATATGGTAGTCTACATATAGATATGTCAGTGAAGTTCTTACTGTATCTTAAGTGTGATGTTCCTTTGACTTGCGGTGTTCAAGTCATCTTGGTCATGGAGACTTATACTTTGACATCTTAAGCAAGCATCTCCAAGGAGGTGTGGACCCAGGATGATTGGGTATAAGCCGAAGTGCCCGAAGATGTTTGAACAGCCTACAAAGGATTCACCACTCCTTGCGAGGAGATATATACCCGAGGCCTATCGTCGGATTGTTACTCGAAGCCTCTGGCCAGAGCATGACATACTCAGAGTATGAATCTCTTAAATACATGAGAGTAATTAGAATCCATAGGACGAGGAAACGTTACTTGGGCTAGGTGTGACGTAGTCAGCCTAGTGGGGACTGACACACATAGACCATGTCCTAAACCAAGTGTTGGGACCGGGTGCATGTTGACATGGATACGGGTTCGTAATTTTAAAATTTAATTACGTGCAGCGGAAGGTTTACCATAAATAATTTCTTAAATTATTTTAACCACGTATCTAGCATGCAACCTTAAGTTGTGGAGACATGATCATACATTTAAAATTTTTGCAGAAAGTAAACTAATTTACTTAATACCTCGCGTAACTCGTAGAAAGGGACGAGATCCAACCGTAGCGTCCCTTGGAAGCTCCGCCTCTATTCACGTCCACGCCAAGTTCTCTTCGGGATGACTTCGCAAAGCCACGAGTTTTGTGCTGACAAGAACTACTAGATTCTCCAAAGGCACGACAAGAATATCAAGAGAGAGAGATGGAAACTAACCACCAAGTAACGGAATCAAGATTCCGGGGAAGGAAGGAGTTGCGACCCGCTTCTTCTTCTTCTTCGGCACCTTCTTGGTGGATGTGGCTCACGGCAACTAGAAGGGGCGCCGGCCCTAGAGGAGGGAGAGGGCGCCGGCCCTAGAGGAGGTAGAGGGCGCCGGCCCTAGAGGAGGTAGAGGGAGAGAAGGAGAGAGAGAGGGCTTGCTTCTTAATCTCTTGATTGGAATTCAAGTCTTGCCTTGGTTCCTTTATATAGTAGCCTCTCCATCGCCAATTCTCCCTTCTAACGGAATAAATTTTCATAAGAAATTTATCTTATAAATTTTCTTATGAATTATTCCGTTATGCCAAGTTTTATTATAACTAAGTTTATAATAAAAACAAACACATCTCCCCTTTTATTATGGAATAAATTTTCACAAGAAATTTATTATATAAATTTTTCTTATCATGGAAAAATCAATTCCTAATTGATTTTATAAAATAAAATAAATCAATCCAAGGTTTATTTTATTTTCCGTGAAAATAAATCTCTTTATATAAATTTCTTTATATAAATTTCTTTATCCATAATTTTATAAAACAAATCGCGTTTGATTTATTTTATAATTTAAACCAAATAATTTGGTTTCCCTCCTCATTGTGGTCGGCCAAACCAAAGAGGGTGGGGACCTTCTTTAGTCGGCCAAACCAAGCCGTCTCCTTGCGAATTAAACTCATTTAATTCGTCCAATAAGTCTTCAAAAGACTTAGCCATTTTAAGCTTCCGGTGCGCCTCTGATAAATTCAGATTCGACTTATTTCTCTTGATCGGAAAATCCAATTTTCAACTCGTTTTAAATCCCTCGGATTACTCGTAGTGCGTGTGACTAAATAGGCTTTCGATTTATGTTGGCCGTCTATAATTAACCAATTATAGAACGATCATGAGTGGCACCTAGTAGTACATCATGATCCTCAATTAATCGAAAGATCAACGGTTGACCTCAGAAATAATCCTGAAACCCTTCAGCAGCTATAATGAGTTGTGCCCCATTCCCTTCACCATCTTATACCCACTTGGTTCAGGACACGGTCTATGTGTGTCAGTCCCCACTAGGCTGACTACGTCACACCTAGCCCAAGTAATGTCTTTCTCATCCAACGGATTCTAATTACTCTCATGTTTCTGAGAGATTCATACTCGGAACATGTGATGCTCTGGCCAGAGGCTTCGAGTAACAATCCGACGATAGGCCTTGGGTATACATCTCCTCGCAAGGAGTGGTGAATCCTTTGTAGGCTATTCAAATATCTTCGGGCACTTCGGCTTATACCCAATCATCCTAGGTCCACACCTACTTGGAGATGCTTGCTTAAGATGTCAAAGTATAAGTCTTCATGACCAAGATGACTTGAACACCGCAAGTCAAAGGAACATCACATTTAAGCTGCAGTAAGAACTTCATTGACATATCTATATGTAGATTACCATATGAAGTTTTACAGCTAGTCACTCCAATGAACTAGTTCCCTTAACTAGCATTCATGTTTATCTCCGGACATCCCAATGTCACCAGCCAGTGAGAATCAGCTGATTAGAGAATAACCCATGCTAGTCTCCACAGAATTGATAATGTCCGTATTTATCAATTCATCGACTAGGGACAATTTCAATACTTCACAATTGCACATGTAGAGATAATCACTAGTTGTGAATTCATCACAAATTCTCTCATGCTGTGAATTGTATTGCGGGCATTCAGTAAATGAGTTTAAGATCTCAATCAAATACACGAACATGTATACTCAAATAGTGAATATTCATTTATTAAAGTAAATGATTACAATCATAAGGCGATTGCCTTAGGACACTTCTCTCATATTACTAACACCAAGTGGGTATAAGATGGTGAAGGGAATAGGGCACGATTCATTATAGCTGCTGAAGGGTTTCAGAATAATTTCTGAGGTCAACCGTTGATCTTTCAATTAATTGGGGATCATGATGTACTACTAGGTGCCACTGATGATCGTTCTATAATTAATTAGTTAATTATGGACGACCAACATAAATTGAAAGCCTATTTGGTCACATGCATAACGAGTAATTCGAAGGATTTAAAACGAATTGAGAATTGGATTCTCCAATAGAGATAGACTATTTTTGGTAAGTCCAAAGAATAGTCAAAACTGAATTTATTTCAGACGCATCGGAAGTATAGAATGACTAAGTCTTTTAGTGACTTAATGGGTGAATTAAATAAGTTTAATTCATTAAGGAATTTGATCCAAGGTGGTATTGTTTATTATAAGCTTAAAATAATCCATGGGATTATTTTATCATGAATTAAAATAAACCAAAGAGTTGGTTTGTTTTATAAAAATTTATAATAAATCAAAGATGACAAAATTTAATCCATTGGTGAGTTTTGAACCATGGACCTATGGTTTAGATGAAAAGTTGGCCGACTACTTGAGATGAATTCTCTTTTGTATAAATTTTGGCCACCACAAGTGGATAAGGCTATTTTGGTTTGTTTTATAAAATAGACCAAAGGTTGGTTTATTTTATAAAAGGTTATATAAATTTTATATATATAAATTTTTATATAATGAACCAATGGTTGGTTTATAAATTTTATATAATCATGCCAAAAGAAAGAGAGCCTTGATTATGAATTGATTGAGAAATTATTCCATAATCAAGAAGAAGAAGTTTGATCATGAGAGCCTTGATTATGGATTGATTGAGAAATTATTCCATAATCAAGGAGAGGTTTGCTTGGGCTCTCTCCTCTTCTTCTCTCCCTCTCTCTTGGCCGGCCATAGGCCTTCCTTCTTTCTTCTTGCCGTGAGCACAAGGAGAAGCATCAAGGCGACGAAGTTCTTCCTTGCGACGATCTTCCTCTTCGGCCAACCTTGGTGGTGAGTCTTTTGATTTGATTACTCTCTCGGTTTTCGTCATGTTCATGGAGAATCTAGTAGTTCTCGTGAACACAAAACTCATGGCTTAGCGAAGTCATCCCGACGATACTCGACGTGGATATGAATAGAGGCGGAGCTTTCAAGGGACACTAACGGTTGTATCTCGTCCCTTCTTCCAAGTTACGCGAGGTAATTCGTATAGTAAATTCCTTTTCTGCAAAAATTTTATATTACGATTATGTGAACACATTGCATGCTTAGGATATGTGTTAGAATAATTTAGGAAATTATTCATGCTTTTGTTTCTGCTGCATGTAATTATGTAACAATTACAATACGTGTCCGCGTCGGCATGCACCTGGTCCCAACAGTGGTATCAGAGCCGGTTAGTGTTCGACATAATCATATAATTGTTTTGTGGAAAACTTTGTCATGATCTCAATTTTGGAAAAATTTTCCAATTATGGAAACTTTCCAATTATAGTAAATTTCTGATTTAGGAATTTCAAGATTTGGAAATCCTTATGAAATTTCGCAAACTTTTGAAATATCTCTGTTTATGAAATTTTATGATAATTGTGAAATCTTTCTAATTTTGGAAACTTTCCAATTTTGGAAATTTCCTATTTTTGGAAATTTTCTAATTTTGGAAATACGTAAGTTTTCTTTGTACCAGAAACTTACAATTATTCTGAAAACCTTTTATTTTTGGAAACTTTCCATTTATGGAAAGCTCGTAATTTTGGGCACTTTCTTTTCATGAAAGTCTAGACATTTTATGGAAACATTAATTGACAATTAAATTCAAATTGGTTTTTAAATTATTAACAAAATTCTTTACTTTGGTGAGTGCCTCGGGGAGCCACCCAAATTAAAGTTAGTTGTTATAATTTAATTTTCTATTTTGAATATGAATTGTTAATATTGATTTGGGTAGGCCTTGGGGAGCCATCCAAATTATATTATTAACAAGTTCTTTAATTGTCAAGTTTAATTTGGTTATGCCTCGGGGAGCAGGCCAAATTAGATTTACAACAAATTTATTTTCTTTGGGGAGTGCCTCAGGGAGCCACCCAAAGTAAATTATTTGTTGTAATTAATTTTTCATAAATAAAATATGTGATCAAATCTTGGAAAATTTTGAGGTGATTCTCAAACGATAATTTCCTTATTTGATTTATGAGGTGATGCACTTACATATTATTGTCTCCAAAATTAATTAGGAAAATTGTTTCCTATAGAGACTATTTCCTTAAATAAGATTTTCATGAAAATAATATGTGGTTGAATTAAGGGAATCTGTCTCTTAATTTAATAAGATTTGATTTAGAGAAATCAAAGTCTTAAACATATTATTTCCGAAATTGATTATGACAATTTAGGAAATTGTTTCCCAAAACAATTCCTTGAATAAAGTATGAAATTAGAATTAGTAAATCCAGTTCCTAATTCAATTAATGAGACTTGATAAATTAAGTCACATACATACTTTATTAAGGAAATCGTTAGAACATGACATAATTATATGTCATGAATGTGCTTAAAAGAAAAGGATGAGACCTAAAACCCCTTACAAAATATTAAGGCCAACACCTTCCATTAATATGGTTAGAACTGGAGTTTTGTTTCTCGTTTGGGTTGATGGGCACATCCATGCCCGGCTTGAACCTCAACATGTTCAAACCATGGAATTAGTTTATGATTAATATAGTTGGAGTCAGAGGTCAATCCTTAGTTTTGGTTGTTAGACACATCTAAGCCTGACTAAATGATTGAATGAACTCCAACCATATTAAAACTATTTCTTGATTAATGGGTCAGCCTTAAACTTGGAGCATCGATTTGTTGTGCCACAGCCAAGGTCGATGTAAAGAGAGGTGCAGTTGGGTGCTATGTATATTGTTGCATACTTGTTAATGAGTTAACAACCCAATGATTTATGCAAACATTCAATTAGTTGATAGCATAATGTGATAGTTACATATGTATAATATGTAATCGGTATAATTACCTACCTTCATAGCTAAGAATAACTTGATGGACTCTAGCCATGGTTGTTCTTATCTATGGTTGGATATCAACCTATTTGGAGATGTTCCTACGATCTCCCGAATTGATAAAAAGGGTTATTCAATTCGAAAAATAAATAGGATTTAATTAATGTATATTGATGCATTCTTTATCGTTCTCATCACATAAGCTCAATTTGTATTTCTAGGATAATCACCTGATCATGTCTTCTCTGAATTTGCGTTCCATTTTGGACACCAATAATTTAACTAAGGCCAAAATGATTGAAAAGGCACCAAAAGGCACTTGCCATCACTGCGGCAAGGAGGGCCACTGGCGAAGAAACTGCAAGGTTTATCTTGAGTCCTTGAAGAAGAAGGCATCCGATGCCCCATCCTCTTCAGGTATCTTCGTTATTGAATGTCACTCTATTTCCTCGTACAACTGGGTACTTGATACTGGGTGTAGCTCACATATATGTAATGACATACATGGGCTAAGGAATAGAAGAAGACTCGTCAAGGGAGAAGCGAATTTGCGAGTTGGAAATGGAGCAAAGATTGCTGCTGTTGCCATCGGAACATATTTGCTAAAGCTCCCTACTGGACTTGTCTTAGAATTGGATAATTGTTATTTTGTTTCTTCGTTAATAAAGAACATTGTATCTATTTCATGCTTGAATGAAAAGGGTTATCATTTAACTTTTAGTAACAATTGCTGTTACATAACTTTAAATGGTGTTCTTTATGGGATCGGAACTTTATACAATGGTATCTACACTTTAGATTTATCTGGTGGCGTTTTCAATATCGAAGTTAGCAACAAACGTGCTCGAATAGATAATCAAATAGACTCCTATACGTGGCATTGTCGTCTTGGCCATGTAAGTAAGAAACACATGACCAAATTACACCGATGTGAAATTCTGGAATCATTTGAACCCGGTTCATTTGATACATGTGAATCATGCTTAAAAGGCAAGATGACCAAATTACCCTTTTCCGGAAAAGGTAAACCAGTGGGAGAATTACTTGGTCTAATACATACTGATGTATGTGGACCAATGTCAACTCTTGCACAAGGAGGTTATAACTATTTCATTACCTTTATCGATGATCACTCACGATTCGGGTATGTGTTCTTAATGAAACACAAATCTGAAGCTTTTGAGAAATTCAAATAGTTCAGAAGTGAAGTAGAGAAATAGCTTGGCAAAAGTATTAAGATACTTTGATCCGATCGGGGTGGTGAATACTTGAGTCAAGAGTTTCAAGATTATCTTAGGGACAATGGGATATTGTCTCAATGGACTCCGCCAAATACACCACAGCATAATGGTGTATCTGAGAGGCGTAACCGAACCTTGATGGACATGGTTAGATCTATGATGAATCATGCAACTCTTTCAAAATCCTTTTGGGGTTATGCGCTTAAGACAGCTGTTTACTTACTAAACAGAGTCCCGACCAAGGTAGTCTCTACTACTCCATATGAGACGTGGAATAGTAAAAAACCTCATTTAACTCACCTTAAAATATGGGGTTGTCCTGCTTATGTAAAGTGGACTGTATCAGACAAATTGGATGCTAAGTCTGATAAATGTCTATTTATTGGATACCCTAAGGAAACGAAGGGTTACCAATTCTATCATCCCTTGGAACAAAAGGTGTTTGTTTCAAGGCATGCTGTATTTCTGGGAAAAGAATTTCTTTTACAAGAAAATAGTGGGAGTAGCATTGAACTTGAAGAAGTTCAAGAAACTCTAATAGACATTATAGAGACACCTAGTCTAGACCCACAACCAATAACTCATAATGATGAGCTATCAGTTGAACCTAAAATAACATCACTTCTTCGTAGGTCTGATAGGACACGCAATATTCCAGAGAGATACGGATTTCTCATAAGTGAATCGAACGACGTGTTACTCGTTAACAATGACGAACCTATCAGTTATGAAGATGTTCTGATAAATTCAGAAAGGGATAAATGACTTGAAGCCATGAAGTCGGAAATGGATTTCATGTACGAAAATCAAGTATGGGACTTGGTTAACCCGCCTGAAGGGATTAATCCCATAGGGTGCAAGTGGGTTTTCAAGAAGAAAACCGACATGGAAGGTAATGTTGTTATCTTTAAGGCTAGATTAGTGGCAAAAGGATATCGTCAGAAACAAGGAATTGATTATGACGAAACCTATTCACCAGTAGCTATGCTCAAATCCATTCGGATGCTCCTGGCCATAGCAGCTCATTATGATTATGAGATATGGAAAATGTATGTGAAAACAACTTTCCATAATGGAAACCTGCTTGAGGATGTATACATGACACAACCTGAAGGTTTCACATCGGTTAATAAAACCAAAGTATGCAAGCTTCGACGATCCATATATGGACTAAAGCAAGCATCCAGGAGCTGGAACATCCGTTTTGATGAGACAATCAAAGAGTTTGATTTCTCACAAAATCCTGACGAACCTTGTGTATACAAGAAGGTTAGTGGGAGTGCAGTCGTATTTCTAGTGTTATATGTCAATGACATTTTACTTATAGGAAACGATATATCAGTCTTATAGTTAGTTAAAATTTGGTTGTCCAAAACTTTCTCCATGAAAGACCTGGGAGAAGCAACCTATATCCTTGGGATTAGAATCTATAGAGATAGATCAAAACGGTTCCTTGGTCTTTCGCAGTCTACATATATAGACCGAGTGCTAGAAAGGTTTAGCATGTCAGAATCCAAGAAAGGTTACCTTCCCATCAGGCATGGGATCAACCTTTCAAAGTCTATGTGTCCGCGCACAGAAGACGAGAGGATTTGCATGAATAAGATTCCTTATGCATCCGCGATAGGATCTATCATGTATGCTATGTTATGTACTAGGCCCGATATATCATATGCTCTGAGCGTCAAAAGCAGATACCAGTCTGATCCAGGAATGGATCATTGGGCGGCTGTCAAGACAATCCTCAAGTACTTAAGAAGAACTAAGGATGTGTTCCTAATATATGGAGAAGGTGATATGATAATACGTGGATATACAGATGCCAATTTCCAGACAGATAAGGATGACTCCAAATCTCAGTCCGGATACGTATTTATTTTGAATGGAGGCGTAGTAAGCTGGAAAAGTTCCAAGCAAGACACCGTAGCGGATTCTACCATGGAAGCGGAATATATTGCAGCTTCGAAAGCAGCAAAGGAAGCAGTCTGGATCAAGAAGTTTGTCTCAGAACTTGGTGTGGTTCCAACCATTGATGAAGCAATACCGGTTTACTGCGACAACAATGGAGCTATTGCACAAGCAAAGGAACCAAGGTCTCATCAGCGATCCAAACATGTGCTTCGTCGCTATCATCTGATCAGAGAGATTATAAGTAGGAATGATATACAAATTGAGAAAATTCCCACTGAAAGGAATTTAACGGATCCTTTAACTAAGGCCTTGCCTCAAAGTAAGTTTGAGGGTCATGTTAGAGCCTGTGGTATTGGGTACCGTAGCAATTGGCATTAGGCTAAGTGGAAGTTTGTTAGTGACATGAGAGAAGTGTCCTAAGGCAATCGCCTTATGATTGTAATCATTTATTTTTTTTAATAAATGAATATTCACTATTTGAGTATACATGATTATTTGATTAAGATCTTAAGCTCATTTACTGAATGTCCGCAATAAAATTCACAGCATGAGAGAATTTGTGATGAATTCACAACTAGTGATTATCTCTACATGTGCAATTGTGAAGTATTGAAATTGTCCATAGTCGATGAATTGATAAATACGGACACTATCAATTCTGTTGAGACTAGCATGGGTTATTCTCTAATCAGCTGATTCTCACTGGCTGGTGACATGGAGATGTCCGGAGATAAACATGAATGCTAGTTAAGGGAACTAGTTCATTGGAGTGACTGGCTATAAAACTTCATATGGTAGTCTACATATAGATATGTCAGTGAAGTTCTTACTGTAGCTTAAGTGCGATGTTCCTTTGACTTGCGGTGTTCAAGTCATCTTGGTCATGGAGACTTATACTTTGACATCTTAAGCAAGCATCTCCAAGGAGGTGTGGACCCAGGATGATTGGGTATAAGCCGAAGTGCCCGAAGATGTTTGAACAGCCTACAAAGGATTCACCACTCCTTGCGAGGAGATGTATACCCGAGGCCTATCGTTGGATTGTTACTCGAAGCCTCTGGCCAGAGCATGACATGTTCAGAGTATGAATCTCTTAAATACATAAGAGTAATTAGAATCCATAGGACGAGGAAACGTTACTTAGGTTAGGTGTGACGTAGTCAGCCTAGTGGGGACTGACACACATAGACCATGTCCTGAAGCAAGTGGTATAAGATGGTGAAGGGAATGGGGCACGATTCATTATAGCTGTTGAAGGGTTTCAGAATCATTTCTGAGGTCAACCGTTGATCTTTCAATTAATTAGGGATCATGATGTACTACTAGGTGCCACTCATGATCGTTCTATAATTAATTAGTTAATTATGGACGGCCAACATAAATTGAAAGTCTATTTGGTCACACGCATAACGAGTAATTCGAAGGATTTAAAATGAGTTGAGAATTGGATTCTCCAATCGAGATAGACTATTTTTGATAAGTCCAAACAATAGTCAAAACTGAATTTATTTCAGACGCATCGGAAGTATAGAATGACTAAGTCTTTTAAAGACTTAATGAGTGAATTAAATAAGTTTAATTCATTAAGGGATTTGATCCAAGGTGGTATGGTTTATTATAAGCTTAAAATAATCCATGGGATTATTTTATCATGAATTAAAATAAACCAAAGAGTTGGTTTGTTTTATAAAAAATTATAATAAATCAAAGATGACAAAATTTAATCCATTGGTGGGTTTTGAACCATGGACCTATAGTTTGGATGAAAACTTGGCCGACCACTTGAGATGAATTCTCTTTTATATAAATTTCGGCCAACACAAGTGGATAAGACTATTTTGGTTTGTTTTATAAAATAGACCAAAGGTTGGTTTATTTTATAAAAGGTTATATAAATTTTATATATATAAATTTTTATATAATGAACCAATGGTTGGTTTATAAATTTTATATAATCATGCCAAAAGAAAGAGAGCCTTGATTATGGATTGATTGAGAAATTATTCCATAATCAAGAAGAAGAAGCTTGATCATGAGAGCATTGATTATGGATTGATTGAGAAATTATTCCACAATCAAGGAGAGGTTTGCTTGGGTATTAAGAAACCTCTCCCTATATAAAGGACCCAAGGGGTGCCATGGAAGATGATCGATCCAAGAATTGCTTGGGCTCTCTCCTCTTCTTCTCTCCCTCTCTCTTGGCCAGCCATAGGCCTTCCTTCTTTCGTCTTGCCGTGAGCACAAGGAGAAGCATCAAGGCGACGAAGTTCTTCCTTGCGACGATCTTCCTCTTCGGCCAACCTTGGTGGTGAGTCTTTCGATTTGATTACTCTCTCGGTTTTCGTCATGTTCACGGAGTATCTAGTAGTTCTCGTGAACACGAAACTCGTGGCTTAGCAAAGTCATCCCGACGATACTCGGCGTGGATACGAATAGAGGCGGAGCTTTCAAGGGACGCTAACGGTTGGATCTCGTCCCTTCTTCCAAGTTACGCGAGGTAATTCGTAGAGTAATTTCCTTTTCTGTAAAAATTTTATATTACGATTATGTGAACACATTGCATGCTTAGGATATGTGTTAGAATAATTTAGGAAATTATTCATACTTTTGTTTCCGCTGCATGTAATTATGTAACAATTATAATACGTGTCCGCGTCGGCATGCACCCGGTCCCAATATCCATGTTATCCTTCACGTACGCCTCGAAGTCCGCTTCTCCTGGTTCATCGTCTCTACTTCATCCATGGTCCTTCGGATGCGCACACAAGCCCACGGCTACCTCCATGCCACCCTTCACCGTACCTAAAGGCATCCAACCAAGTCTATGTGTACCTGCAAACCTGTATACTCACATACACATATTAGAACACAATTAAATCCTAACTCAACCATATTGACACACATATCAAAACTCATGATCCTCTAGATCATACTTGGGTCGATTGCCCCAACATATATATATATATATATATATATATATATATATATATATTGGTGTTACATTTTGGATAAAGTCTCGATAAACTTGTTGATAGGTTGAGATTGGTCCACTCACAATCATCTCTATTTATTGAGTAGAAATAGAGGTAAGATCATTACTTATAGAATAGCATATGTAGTTGTGAATATAGACATACTCATAAGTTGGGGTCATCTTGATTTTTATATCAAGATGAGATTATTTATGATCAGAGTAAATAAACCCACCATTTACTAAATCTTTTGAAAGATATATTGGAATTTATAAGTTGAATTCAGGATTAGATATTAGATATGTCTATATTAAAATTTGTATGTTAATTTTGAAAAAAAAAAACATGCACTCTTTGTTTGTTAAAGAGAAAAATATCGTAGTATATGACTCATACAATATATGTTATAGCGACAATAAGGGTAGTAGGAGAACGAATTCCTGCTTCTTTACTATGTGAGACTCTTGAGATTATAAGTTAATCTCAGTTTTACCCAATGTGACTATTTAACAGTCTGTTTGAAATTTTAATCAGTGTCTGCTACCTTCGTATGTATCCTATTGACTATGGATGATTCGGTCTATGGAGCATAACTAGGAAAGCAATTGATTAGAATGAATAGATTCAAGCTAAATAGGAAGATTAAGAGAGATTACATCTTTGACACTTATTCACTGGTAGACCAATTACATTTTTGTTGAGTTCTTAAAATGTGATTGTGAATAATTGTACTAAATGAAAATACTGAACACGCTCTTGACTTAATTGTCAACATGAAATATTAGAGATGCTCATATTGTTATAAATAATTTAGTATGGGGTAAAAGCAAGTTATTGATGTCTCTGATTCATGTGATAGAGTAGCTAAGTTATGTGTAACAACTTTCTTAGCTTTGATTGTTCAGTATGCTTGCTGTCGTACGAACCATTTCCCCTAATGTATGAATTGAATGTTCTTGTATGGTCTATGTGATCTGATTCATATATGGTCTTTGTGAATTGATTCTTAAATAGTTTTTGTGACTAATTCCTCATATGGTCTTTGTGACTTAACTTGGACGAGTGGGAGATGTTGATAATGGGATCATGGGAAACATGGGTGGTTATCATGTTGCCCACTTTTGATATGGGTAAATTACCCTTTTAATCCTTTGGATCCTCATTATAAAAGGCGTCCAATCCATTCATTGAGGAGCACACTTCATTCGTTGGGGGAAAACGAGAGAAGGAAGAGGCAAGAAGAACATTCGTGTCGGAGAAAGAGATTTGTATCGTGGATCATACGAGAAGGTTTGTCACTGTAATCTTTTTGTCGATGGTAATAATGGTATTTCCTTCGTCTCCAATTGCTCACGATTTGTTGGAGATTCGCTGTAAGTTTTTACAGAATTTTATTCTGCGTTTCATGCTTTATAATCTACAGGGCAAGGTCAGAAGGGAGCGTCAGAGTCGCAATGAGTGAGGAGCTTGCGGAGGAGGATGACTCACAGGCGCAGAAGACAAGCATTGAGGAGGATGGAGGTGAGCTTAAACTACTAGGGCGTTTGGAGGTGCAAGTCGTGTCAAATGTTGAAAAGGGACTCAACATGGGAGCGCTGCTCGTTGGAGGCAGACATCAATTGGCCAATCAAGGACTCGAAGGGGCCTAATTCCGCCAAGCAGAGAATCATCGTGATCTGTAGTTATTGCTGATCCATTCTCCTCTACTGCCTTCTTATGAAGATGATGGTGTTGAACTAGTGGCAAAAGAAGAAGATGGTGATGAACTGCAGGCGATGAGTTGATGCTCTAGCTCTCTCCTTCTCGGAGGAATAGCGAGGTTGTCGAACCTCAGGTGCTAACTTCCTCCAAGATAAATGCCACTGCAGGATGGGTGGATGGCGAGGCGGATATTGGTTGCTGTGTGGGGGTAGAGGAGGAGAAGCTCTTCGGTAGTTTTCGTCCGTGGGCGAGGACTTCCTTTGCTCTTACGGGAGGGCAGGAGGGGAACTGAATTCCTTGGTTAGTGTATTTCAAAGTTGAACCAAACAACATTAGTGATTATTTTGATTATGTTTTATTTTTTATAATCTTAGTTATATAATTATGTAATAATCATAAAATTAAAATGATGTATGATAACTTAACCAAACGCGCCGAGTTTTTGTGTCTCATAGGCAAAACTTAATATGGGTACCAAATGCCACACATTGTAGTTTATAGCATTTATATGCAAATTTCTGCCAGAGTAGTTTTTGAAGAAATTGATAACCAGTAGTGTGTTTTAGTGTGGCCTTTTATGACTTCATGGTTCTCATTCCTATGATAAGATGTATATTTTATTGTTACTAAAATAATGTTGTTCATTCATGAAATTGTAATGCCATTGTTTTATACGAATAGTTCATCCAACTATGCAATCTATTTTAGTATTTACTAAAGAGTGTATCTATGTTTTAAAATACTCCCTTCGCAAATTGAAACCGAAGAGCTGAACTTCAGTTCTTTGCTCACCTAAAAATATTAATAAGATGGGATAATATCGAATTTGGGACGACTAATTCTGTTTCATCAAAGTTTTTCATTGATCATTAGGATAAATTAGGAAGCGCTCATAATGGGTGGTCTAGAAGCTTATCATTCCACAATTACGTGCCCCATTTGAAAAAAAAATTATAATATTTGTCGTAACTAAAGATCAAATCGTAAATACTTGAGAGATAATTAATCGCCCTTCTACTGTACTATAGTTCCAAGGACAATTCTTTGCTCATCTTAAGTAAGTGAATTGTTATGTATCCTCTTCAATTGAATTGGACCGTGACAACAAGCCAATGTATTAATCTTTTTTCACACACAATGGACTACGAATATTTGATGGTCTTAAGGGTTTAAAAAAATAATTATTCATGTTGGCAACGTCGAATCTGGGATGATCAATCTGACCCAAAATAATTTTTTTTAGGCTATCTCAAGGCTTTTAAAATAACAGGTCAAATGATTATCATTGTACCTCTAGATGTATTCATGTTTTTTCTTTTTCACCTTTTGAACTATTTATAATCATCAAATACGTTTGGCTCGAGTGTTCAATGACCTATCTCATATTTTTTGACAGGTGAATATTATTGTACTTTTAGTGGTCCCTTAAGTCTGTTATATATTTTTTTTCTTTAAAGATTTTAATGTTTGGCAAAAAAAATATCTGTTCTATTTTTTTTCTCAAGATTTTAATGTTAGCAAAAATATATGATTGTTCTAAAATCTTTATATTTATATGAAATTGACACTAATACATTTTGAAATTATTGTCATATAACATTTAGGTTATGAGTTTGAGTCATAAAAATAATATCATGCAACATGTAAAATAAGATGGTGTTCAATAGATCCAATTTTTTTTTCTTCAAAATCTCGCATTAAAGGGACCTTTGAGACTAATGCATTTTTAGTGGTCCTTTAAGTTTGTATATTTTTTTAGATTTTGAGTAAGAAATTGACGTTAAATGAACACTAAAGGATTCATAACAATATAGAATTGAAATTCATGCCAAATTAAGTGACTCAAAATAACCAAAAAAAGGTATATAAACATACTTAGCCTAGCACTAAAGGTGCAGTGGTGCCAATTTGAAATAAATTTGAGCTCTTTAGGATTATCACATGCTTTTTGACTAAAAATAATTGATGGAATCTGAAAATAAAAAAGAATCTATAAATAAACTTAAAAGATTACTAAGAACTATAGTACTGAACTAAGCTTTTTATGAATAAACTTAAAAGATTATTACGAACTATAATACGAAACTAAGCTTTTTATGATCATCAAAATAATTTGTGTTTGATGAAACTCCACTTTGATGAAGAATTGTTGGATTATCAAAGTAAAGCACCTTTTGAATATTCAATAAAATTAAATCCCTTGTTCATATATTTATGATCAAGCAATTGCTGTCCCCGAGCATAGTTAAATTGATTATTACGGAACAAATATTATTATAAAGGACAAGAATTTAAATTTGAAAAAGACAACAAAAATAAATTTCTTATAGTGGTCAACTATAACTTCCCGATTTACATCTTATAATTGTGAGGCCAATCGTAAAAAGTTGCTGGATGACGAATTTCAACTTTTACTACCGTGATCAAAAATTGCCTTCCTGCTCTGTAACACTAATGGCTTCAAAATTGCACGTTTTAATAAGTGAAAACATGAAGCTGTTGAAAGGGTGATAAGCTAATTGCGTAGGTTTTGAATAACATGTCGATAAAATTTGAACTCGAAGCATAACATTGAAATCCTTTTAACATTATCTCAAACACCAGCCTCAAGCAAGCAAAATTCTCTTTTTAGGTAGACACCCTACAGTTTGTTCTTCAAGTGACACCTTGATTGCCTAACTTTAACAGGATCGATCTTACCATGACACAAGACTTCATCCAGGAAGCCCAACAATGCAACCAGTCTACCGCCACCTTGGAATCTGCAAAAACTTGGATGGGAAACAAAAAAATCTGAGCTTTTTTATATTCGAGTCTACGAAGTTCAGTTGGAAATTGTTTATCCACTTAACTTATGTATGATACAATTCTCCAACTCAATCCACCAGAAATTCAGAATCAAAAAACTTAAGTTACATAACAATGGAATGCTTCTTGTGACCTCAGAGATGCTACATCATTATGAGAAACTTGCAGTTGCACAAGTCAATGAGTTATCATTGTGGTCCTGGAACACAAACCGATCCAAAAATGGTGCCCACTAATCCAAAAAAAAAAAACTGAACGCGATACAAGGTTTAAGAAGATTTATAATTTAGAGAAGCTGCTATCATGCTCATAGGATGAGTAGGAGCTCAGGGCATCAGAAACCGGTCCTTGCTTATGGCTATACCTCTTTGAAGAACATTGGTGCCAAACCAGCAAAGAATGTTTGTGAGGATGACAACTGGCGAAGGGTAGACAATGCTGCTAAACTTTTATTTTGATGAAAAGGAATTCTTCAACTTCTCCCATTCATTAGGCCCGTCAGGATGAAGATTGACAACGTATTTCACAAACCTTGTGTCCGAGCATGCAAGAATCGTACTCAAGGCCACATTTGCGTGGGCAACTTTCCTACTTCCAGGAGCTATTACCTTTCTTTCTTTGAGCCAAGCATACATAGTAAACCTCAGTTTGATCTTGTCTATATTGTAGCACAAGAATGCTGGAAAGTCAACAAGTGATTGGATCGAATAGCCCATGTGATTCAGAAGAAAGTCAATCTTTTTCTCAATTGTATCCATTGATTGATTAAGAATGGTAGGAACTGCCTTAATCATCTGAGAAACGGTGTTGCAATCTAATCCAGCATTCACTAGGACATCAAGTCGCTCTTGCAATTGGTCCCCTCTCCCTCGGAACTTGCCCAGTGCTTTAGCCATTTCATCAGAATTCTCTATAAACCCCAGCTTCAACAAGAAATTGGTCTTTTCTTGAAGAAAATGTCCATCCATTTTACGGAAAATGAGAACATCAACCTTATTTTTCGAAACTAATGTTCCAAACTGACTGGGATCTTCTTTTATAATCTCACACAACCTTATCTTGGATACATTTAGGTTTGCCAAAACAACATCACCTTTCTTACACAAACAAGAAGCCAAAACTTGGGCATGGGAAGACAAAATGCTAGCAATATCATTGCTTGACATTCCAATCTCTGCTAAGAAATGCACAGATTGCAACAAGTTTTTCGTGAAGTTCCCAGCCAGGATTTGCGGGTACTGCACAAATAAAACTAATATGTTTGATTTTCTAAGACCCAGCTTTAACAGGGTTGCTACTACAATGTATATTTTCTTTCCAGAATCATCAAAAACAAAATTTGGGTTGTTTCTAACCAGAGAAGACAATTCATTATTATCACAACCAATTCCATCAAGAAAATTCAGCATACCAAGAATCCAGTTCCAATTATAAAAACTCTTGTCAGACAAACATCCTCGGATCCAATCCAGCTCAATACCTAGACTCTTCAATTTCCCAAGAACCTTATGAAAGTGTGCATTTACACCACCAACTAAAAGTGAAGGACAGCATGTAACAAGCTTGATAATGGTAAGTTTGCTGAGCCCAAGTGCTTCATAAGCACAAAGCTTTGAGTGCAAAACACCATAATCATACCTGAACATTTCAGTCCCTTCTTTGTACATCTTACCAATCTTTCTTCTGGGAACTCCATAGTTGCAAAGAATATAATAGTTCTCGAGCAAGACATCATCATCGTTAAGGAACATCAGATTTCGAGGAAGGAGGGGCTGAATTTCTGATGGGTTCAGACCCAAACTTTCAAAGAAGGGCTCAAATTCATTGACGGGGTGATAGCGTAGATACCTAGCGAGGGACCTCCCCACATCATCATCATTGTCCATCTTCGCAAGTATACGCTGGAGGAACTCAGGAGAGTTCTTGCTAATATGTTCAGCGTCAATGAAAGGCAGGTCTCTGGTAACATGAAGGTAGTCAAAGACAGCATTTTGAGCATCAGTTAGGTCAAGGCGTGTGATTCTCTGTCCATTAGAAGCATCAGGAAATGGTTCTGCAAACACAGAAGCAGCCAGAGCAACTCGAGTGCCAGAAAAAAAACGATCTTGCTGCCGATTTAGATGACTCTTGAGAACGAATGCATTTCTAGTGGCAAACAATAAGGTTCTGTGACAATGCCATGCACTTCCGTGATCAGATGATGAGGGGTTACACTGATTGGAACCACTACATGGGAATTTCGCTCTAGGGGACGAGGCAGGAAGAGAAGAACAAGAGAAAAAGTAACGTTTTGGAAAACCAACCGAAACGCTGGGAAGAATCAGATACGCACTCGATCGGTAGAGAATTTTGGAAGAACGAATGCCCCGAATCAATAAGAGAAGTGCCATGACCAGTTCCTGAAACCTCGACGATCGCCACTGGTTAACAGGAAATGATTTATTTGCAGTGGATGTCACAAGAAAACTGCAATAGCATTTGGTGCATACCTCAAAATGCAGGGGTTCAGGCTGTTCTGGCTTCTTCTGAGAAGGAAAGACGAAGTTTTTTAGGGATCAAGATCTGGAAACTATGAGGAGAGAAGGAGAGCACAGGTGGGGGATTTTTGCTAGAACCCTAGATTTTCTAGAACCCTAGATTTGCTTGTTCTATCAAACGGCTGTGGTGAGTCAGAGAGTTCAATCGCTACCGTTCATTTTCAATAGATATATGATATGACCTGTTGAATAATTTAAAATACTAAAAATTTCTAAAATAATTTAAATTGATATAAAAAATTAAGATAGTTTTTATTTAAAAAATTAACTAAAATTTTAATAGGTCTAAAAAATTAATTGAGCTAGATTTATTATTATCATGCATTAAAAATTTTATAAACAACACATAATTAAAATAGTTTATTTTTTTAACAACTTAGGTTAATATTTTATTAAATATATTAATGATTAAAAAATTAAAAAGTATTATTTATAATTTAGCATCTGATAAATCTTGAAAATAGATGACCCATTTAATATGCGAAAAAAAATATTATTATAAATTATGAAAAACTTTTTTAATATAATATTTATCGTCGAGCTTTCTTGATTACCATCTACATTATTTGTGCCAGAAGTACTAGATCGAACTTTGTTTTGATAATGACAAATGATTTAAGGTTAAGTATGTCTTTTGGATCTAATATGTTGCATTAAGTGTGTAGGAAAGTTCTAATGTAACTAGACACGAATTGTTGATCTGCAGGGTTGAATATGAAGTCCTGATCGAAAACTGGTCACTGAAGACATGGTGAGTGAAGCTGGACGCGAAGATCTAACCGAGAGTCGGACACCAAAAACCTAGCGAATGAAACCGGACGCGAAGACTTGGTTCGGAAATTGGGCACGAAGACCTAATCGGGGGTTAGACATCGAAGTCCTGATCTGGATGATCGGGCAGGAGTCTTAGCCGAGCGAGAAATGTTGGAATCGATGTGCCGGTTAGAGGGGGTGAATAGCTTGGTCATCCGAATTCACTTTCTTCCTACAATGTTAGCGCAAGCAAAAACTCAATCTATCAATTAAAACAATGCTAATATTTTACCAGTTACGTGGATCAGAGATTGCTTGCTCCTAATCCACGGCGTGTCCTTGAGGTGGAGGAAACCTTGATCCTTCGGTGGATCATGCCCCGTCAATCTCCGGCTACTTCTTTCTCCTTCTTGGTGGAGAATAACCTCTCACAAAGCTTTTTCCTCCTTACAAGATATGAGCTAGGGTTTTAGAGGAAGAGGAAACACTTGGAGCTTGAGCACTTGAACACTTGAGCAAAGATATCACAATGAAGAGCTAACCTATCTTAAGTCTCAAGCTCCTCTTTAAATAGAGGAGAGAGCTGTTAACCAAACAGCTCAGTCCCGATACCAGTCGACTGCTCCGCCAGGGCCAGTTGACTGATGTCCAGCCAATGGCTAGCCTAACGGCTCTATTTTTTAGCAGACCAGTCGACTGGTGCCTGGACCAGTTGACTGATCTTTTTGTGAGTTTCCTCTCGAGGCTGCCAGTCGATTACTTCCTTTGCCAGTCGACTGACCAGCTTACAAACTCACTCTTAACCTCTCCGGAGTCTATCCTTCGTGTATACCTTGAAGTGCACATCCTTGGCTTGCCCCTTGATGTTCTCTTCCTTCGGCTCTCATCCCTCGGATGCACACATAAGCCCACAGCTTGTCTCCATGTCATCCTTCGCGTATGTCTATGAAGTCTACTTCCTCGGCTTGCCCTTTGAAGTCCTCTTCCTCGTCTCTCGTCGCTTAGATGCTTCACTCCAATTTCTTATGTGTGATTCACCAAGTCCTGCACGACTCAAATACACATATCAAATCACCATGAAAATCTAACTTAATCATATTGACACACACATCAAAATCTATGATCTACCCGATCAAATTTGAGTCGATTGCACCAACAAGTGTTGAGGCAATCGTCCCAAGAATGATCGGGAATATCATGGTTTTGATGTGTGTGTCAATAAGTTTAAGGTTAGGGTGTTATGTTGTATTTGATATATGTGTAATTGAGTTTGCAGGACCTGGAGAATCACACATGGAGAACATATCCGAGGGACGAGAGCCGAGGGAGGAGGACTTCAAGGGCAAGCCGGGAAGTAGACTTCAAGGGCACACGTGAAGGGTGGCATGGAGGCAAGCCAAGGGAAGGCTTGTGTGTGCATCCGAGGGACGAGAGCCAGAGGAAGATGACTTCAAGGGGCGAGCCAAGGGAGTGAACCTGAAGGCACATGTGAAGGAGAATGTGAAGAATGACTGTAAGTGAGTGGGCAGTCGACTGGCCAGAGGGCAATCGACTGCCAAAACTCACAGAAGGTTTTCAGCCTTCTACCAGTTGACTGGCCCAGAGGCAGTCGACTGGTGACCCCCAAAAACTAGCCGTTGGCTAGCAATTAATGCTAAGCCAGTCGACTGCCCCAGGGGTAGTCGACTGGTGCGGGGCTGGACAGCCTGCGAGGTTGACCTGTTCTCTTATAAAAAGAGGACTTTTTCGCACGTGAATGGTACGGTTTCGTATGTAACGAAGTGTTGTTCGTGCATAGAGTCTTCACATCTTCCTCTCTCTCTAATCATTGCATTCTGTAAAGAGGAAGACAACACCTTTGTAAAGGTTTCTCCACCTGAAGGAGACTTTTCATAGTGGAGGTGGAGTACGCGTGTGGATCCTTGGATTAGTCACCCATTTGGGTGGATACCAAGTAAATTCCGGTATTAGCATTGCTCTCTCTCGTTCTTTGCATATTATTGTTTGTATTGCGCTAACTTCTGTGTTGAGATTTCAACGAAAAAGTGCTATTCACCCCCCCTTCTAACAATGTCTTCGATCTATCAATTGGTATCAGAGCTGGTTCGTTTCGGAAGAACTCACCGTCGACCGGAGCAAAGTGAAATGGCGTTTCAAGAGGGATACAACATAGCACAGCCTCCCTTCTTCGACGGGAACGACTTCGCGTACTGGAAAGGTAGAATGCAATACTATCTTATGAATGACATTGAAAACTAAATAAGTATTGTAGATGGATTCGATGCACCCGTCGATGAAAGAGGAGAGCCGACACCAATGAGATCGTGGTCGAAGGATGTCATGAAAAGGGCATAGTCAAATGCCAAGGCCACCACCACACTTCAGTGCGGGCTCTCAAAGGAGCAACTCAACAAGGTGGGGTCATTCAAGAGCGCCAAAGAGTTGTGGGACAAACTAGTTGAACTGAACGAAGGGTCCAACGAGTCCAAAAGGGCAAAGAAGGACTTGCTCGTTGCCCAACTTCAATCCCTGTCCATGAAGAGCAATGAAACTGTCAGCTAACTGCATGGAAGGGTGAAGGAGATCATCAACAAACTCCATGTGATTGGAGAAAAGATTGAAAACCGAGATCTCGTCAGGTACGTCCTACAATCTTTCCCGAGAACTACTTTGTGGGCATCTATGGTTGATGCCTACAAGTATCAAGGGATTTGTCTATAGTTAAATTAGATGATCTGTTTTGTGAATTTGAACTGCACGAGCAAGCTAATGTTTCGGCCAAAGAGAAAGGTATAACTTTTATTGCAGAAAAGAAGAAGAAGAAGAGGAAGGAGAAGAAGAAGGTGGTCTACTCCTCCTCATCCAACTCAGAGGAGTCCAGTGCCTCTACGGATAGCGACCAAGAGGCTTTCATGGTAAAAAAAATGCATAGGGCTTTCAAAAGTTTTTCTAACAAGTCTTATGCTAGGAAAGGGTCCAAAGGCAAGGGTAAGGTAAAGGACATCATCTGTTACAACTGCCACCAAGAGGGACACATGAAGAACGAGTGTCCTCAACTAAAGAGAAGAGATGAAAAGAAGGAGGAGAAGAAGAAAGGTGACAAGAAGAGGTCGAAAGGAAAGGAGAAGGGTGCCACCAACCTCAAGGCGACCTGGGATGATCCATCATCCTCGGAGGAAGAAGAGGAGCAAGTGTCTCACTTTGCTCTCATGGCAGTGGACCACTCAGAGTCATCAGATGATGAAAGAAGCTCGAGCAGTGAAGATGAAAGCGCTCCATCATCATCATCTGAGTTAGAAGCATCGGTAGGTGAGGTATACAGCTTACCCTCCTCCACTTTAGTTAAAATTATTTCTAGCATAAACATGATTTAGCTAAAGCTAGAAGTAAGATTAAGGACTTAAAAGATGAAATTGCCATACTTCGAGTAGAGTCTACAAATCTTAAGGAAGACTTACATGCTTGTTCTCTTACATCACATGATTCATGTTTTGAAATTGAAAATAGGGAACTAAGGAAAAAGGTAGAGGACCTCAAAAAGGCACTTAGGAAGTTTCAAGTGGGCTATAGCAACTTAGATATGCTAATAATAGTCAAAGGGTCGTTTATAACAAGGTCGGATTAGGATATAGGTCAAAGACAAAGGAAGTGGCCTTTGTCTCACTCATGGGTAGGATTGGTGCATCTAGGAGACAAGGGACTAAGGAAAACATCAAGAGGGCGTGGGTACCTAAGAAATTTTTAAATGATGCTCGTGGATCAAAAATCTGGGTACCAAAAGAGTATATTTTCCATGTTGTATAGGTGAAGGTGAAGGAGACCTCAACCATGTAGATAGTAGATAGTGGGTGCTCAAGATATATGACCGGAGATGTGAGCAAGTTCACTACTATTAGCTACCTAAGAGAAGGGACAGTCTCCTTTGGAAATAGTGGAAAACTGAAAATAATTGGTAGGGGTACCATTGAGGTATCTTCTACAATTTCTATCCATAAGGTACTTTTAATTAAAGACATAAAATTTAATTTACCTAGTGTAAGTCAGTTATGTGATGCGGGCTATAAGATTGAATTCCATGATAGGAAGTACCTAATTAAACATAATGAGTCCAATAATGTCATATTAGAAGGGTATAGGGAGGTCAACCTTTATTATCTTGATCTCACTTATGCTACTAACAATTTGCCTAAGTGTTTCATGTCTAAAGAAGAAGAAGGGTGGTTGTGGCACCGAAGGCTTGGGCATGTCAACATGAGAAGCATTGCAAGAGTGGCCAAGGAGGAGCTTGTCAAGGGGCTACTTATGATCAAGTATGAGAAGACCAAATTGTGTGATGCATGCCAAGAGGGTAAGCAATCAAAATCATCACACAAAGGTAAAATCCTAACCACTACTACTTTACCATTAGAGCTTTTACACATTGACTTGTTTGATTGCCATAGTACTCCCTCCCTAGTAGGAAGTAAATATTGTTTAGTTATTGTAGACGATTTTTCTAGGTTTACATGGGTATTCTTTTTGAAACATAAGGACGATACTTTAGAAATTTTTATAGGGTTCAGTAAAAGGGTAGAAAATGAAAAACACCTCAAAATTAACCGAATTAGGAGTGACCACGGTGGGGAGTTCCAAAATTCAAGTTTCTCACAATTTTGTGTAGAAAATGGATATAAGCATGAATTTTCATGCCCAAGGGCTCCTCAACAAAATGGGGTAGTTGAGAGGAGAAACAGAGCCCTACAAGAAGCTGCTAGGAATATGCTTAATGCATATTCCCTTCCTAGCTACTTTTGGGCCGAAGCGGTTAATACCACTTGTTACATTCAAAACTGGGTTTTAGTACATAGATTCCTAGGCAAAACACCCTTTGAGTTGTGGAATGGGCGAATTCCACAAGTCCACTACTTTAGGGTCTTTGGATGTAAGGTTTAGTAAAAGGGTAGAAAACGAAAAACATCTCAAAATTAACCGAATTAGGAGTGACCATGGTGGGGAGTTCCAAAATTCAAGTTTCACACAATTTTGTGTAGAAAATGGATACAAGCATGAATTTTCATGCCCAAGGACTCCTCAACAGAATGGGATAGTGGAGAGGAGAAACCGAGCCCTACAAGAAGCTGCTAGGACTATGCATAATGCATATTCTCTTCCTAGCTATTTTTGGGGCTGAAGCGGTTAACACCGCTTGTTACATTCAAAATCGGATTTTGGTACATAGGTTCCTAGGAAAAACACCTTTTGAATTATGGAATGGAAGAGTACCACAAGTCCATTACTTTAGGGTCTTTGGATGTCAAGTCTACATTTTAAATACCAAAGATGACCTAAGGAAGTTTGAGTCAAAAGTCGATGAAGGAATTCTAGTTGGTTATTCATCCACTAGTAGGGGATACACAGTTTACAACAAAAGGACAAGAGTGATTGAGAAGTCCTCCAATGTTGACTTTAATGAGTCAACAAATACCTACCCTAGAAAAGCCTCAATTGATAAGGATATGGAAGAAGTCCAACCCCTTGTCCAAAGAATCCAAGACCTACATTTGGAGGGCAATGATCAAGGGGAGTAAGAAGTACCCTAGAGGATGAGGAAGAAGTAGTCAATGAACTCACAACCTCTAGGCCCTTGAGACATCACCAAGATCACCCTATTGACCAAATAGTGAGTGATGTCACTCAAGGAGTAAGGACTAGGTCCTACTTTAGAGACTAAACTAGTCAAATCGCCTTAATCTCTCAATTAGAACCTAAGTCTATTGATGAAGTATTGGGAGATATAGATTGGGTCTTAGCCATGCAAGAAGAGTTAAATCAATTTGAGAGAAGTGAGGTTTGAGATTTGGTTCCTAGACCCAATGATTGCACCATTGTAACCACAAGATGGGTCTTTAGGAACAAACCAGATGACCAAGGCAAAATCACTAGGAACAAGGCTAGATTGGTAGCTAGGGGGTTTAACCAAATTGAGAGATTGGATTATGATGAGACTTATGCCCCCGTAGCTAGATTAGAATCCATTAGAATTCTACTAGCCTATGCCACTCACATGGGTTTCACACTTCACCAAATGGATGTGAAATCGACATTCCTTAATGGGATCATTAAGGAAGAGGTCTATGTAGAACAACCCCCCGGGTTTGAGGACCCTAACTATCCAAGACACGTTTACAAATTGAGAAAAGTCTTATATGGATTGAAACATGCTCCACGGGCTTGGTATGAGAGGCTTTCTTTATTTCTAGTATCTAAGGGGTTTAGGAGAGGAACAATTGACCCTACTTTGTTCCTAAAATCTAAGGATATGAACATATTTGTTGCCCAAGTGTATGTAAATGATATCATTTTTGGGTCAACAAATAATGACTTCCTACAAGAATTCATTAAATGTATGGAAGATGAATTTGAAATGAGTCTTGTAGGAGAGCTAACTTTCTTTTTAGGACTTCAAGTTAAGCAAACTATGAAGGAACACATGTTTTTCAAATTAAATATGCTAAGGAAATGCTAAATAAATTTGGCCTAGAAAATGCTAAGGTAGCATCTACCCCCATAGGAACAAATGTGAAAATGGATAGTGACCTTGAAGGGAAAATGGTAGACTCTAAGCAATATAGGAGCATGATTGGTAGCCTACTATGTTGGATCGAGAGAACCGATAGAGGGGGGGTGAATATCGGAAATCGTTTTTCTTTCGGAAAGCTTAGAGCAAGTACGCAGCGGAAATTAGAAACACAGAGACACAGTCGATTTTACTTGGTTCGGAGCCTGTGTCGACTCCTACTCCAAGGCCCACGGTCGTTGACCGTTTACTTTGGGCAATTCTATATACGGCGCAAACAAGTTTACAAAATTGATTACAAAAGTAAGTGCAGTAAACTTAAATAGCTCTTTTTACCGACGTTCGAGGAAGATCGACTTTTTCGGAGCAGCAGGACGTCGTCGGCTCTAGTTGGAAGAATTCCGGGGCGAAGCGCGAGAGCAGAAGAGCGTAGAAGCGTTGTTTTGAAGTTGTTCTTGAAGGCTTGGGCGTTGGGTGCTATTTATAGCACCTCGGGGCGCCCTGGACGTCGGGGGCGCCCTGCCACGTGTCAAGCGATCCGCTTTTAGCTCGGTCAAACATTATCCCATCCGAATAGGGATATGTTTGACTCTGGGGGCGCCCTGGTCGCAGAGGGCACCTTGGCTGACTTCTTCCGCGCAGAAATCTCGGCTGTGGATAAAGATGAAGCTTCGCAGACTTGGGCGCGGGGTGCCCTGGCTGCTGAGGGCGCCCTGGCTACTGAGGGCGCCCGCCCAGTAAGCAGCCGAAGCCCTTTTTGCTTCACTTGGTTCTGGTTCACCTTGGGGGCGCCCTGGACACTCAGGGCGCCCTGCTCAGCTACTGCCTCACTCCTTTGAGGCTCTCTGAGTTGCAGACACACGTTCCTTTGGTCCTGCATCTAGGGTTAGTCCAAAACACAATAAAATAATTAATTATTAGTTTATATAGCCTTAGCTGTCTTGGTTCTGACTTTGGTCTCCAAAATGGAGCCCTAGGTCGAACCGACGCCTATTGTTCCCTCGACGGGGAACGCGTCCTCACCTACTCCTCTCGGGAGAATGTACCTGATGCCAACCGCTCCTTTGATTAGACTTTTGCCTGATGGTCCTTTGTCAGGGCTTGGATGCCGAGCTGTCCTTCGCCCGATGCCTAGCATTCCTTCGCTAGGGCTTTAGTCCCAAGCTGTCCTTCGCCTGGCGCCTAGCAGTCCTTCGCTAGGTCTTTATATCTTGGCATTCCTTCGCCAAGTGCCTAGCAGTCCTTCGCTAGGGCTTTTCGATGTTGGCAGTCCTTCGCCAGTTGCCTAGCAGTCCTTCGCTAGGGCTTGGATACTGGCAGTCCTTCGCCAGGTGCCTAGCAGTCCTTCGCCAGGTCTTGGATACTGGCAGTCCTTCGCCAGTTGCCTAGTAGTCCTTCGCTAGGTCTTGGATACTGGCAGTCCTTCGCCAGGTGCCTAGCAGTCCTTCGCTAGGACTTTGTATCCTGCACACTCCGTGAATATTGTTAGATCACAAATAAACTTAACTTTGAATCCTTTGCCAATATCAAAACCAGGTTCGATATGGTGCTTCCTGCACCAACAATCTCCCCCTTTTTGATTATGGCAACACAATTCTAAGTTAAGTAAAAAAACTTTATAACTGTTAAGAACATAATGTAAAAATGAAGTATAGCAATTTTACACAATTCAATGTTAAGTAAAAACTTTATAACATTTACTAACGCAAGGTAAGATTTGAAAAAAAACCTTTATTTCTTATACTCCCCCTAAAACCCTGAGTACTTGTGTTATAATACTTAACTTTGACCTTTCCTCCCCCTTTGACATATATCAAAAATAAACATTGGTGAACAAGGTAACTAATAGGGAGGTTTGAGTTTTATCAAAATAAATTTAAGTAAAGGAGTTCAAAAGCATAGTTTTCAAAAGAAACTTTAAGTAATGGATTTCATAATTTTCAAAGTAATGGATGTTTTGAAAATACATGAGGCTCCCCCTTAATGTGATAACTCTTCTACTTATATTTTAGAAAAAGCTTGCAAAAACTTGTAACATAGTTTTCAAGAAAAACTTAACCGTAACTTACTTAGCCAACATTTTGAAAACAAGTTTTCCTTAAAAAATTTCAACTTTTGCACTCATAGAGAATTTTCCTTAGTACATATTTTGTGCATTAAAAATCATTTTTACTTGGAAAACCTTTAAATAGACAAGTTTTTGCTGAAACATAGATCTGTTTACTAAGAAAACCTTACTTAGAAACATTTGTCAAAAATTTTCAAAGGTTTAGCTCAGACAAACTTTGTTTACTAAGATATATTTTCAAAAATAACTGCACTTCGTGCTTTAGAGGTTTTGAAAGTACTTTGAAGATGCTTAGACCAATTTTAAAGCACTTAAAAGTACTTAGTGAAAACAAGATAAAATTTGAAATTTTTTCTCTCTTGGTCATATATCAGTAAGGAACTTTTTTTAAAAAAAAATTTAAGGAAAAATTGTGTGTATCAGAGCTTATGAGTTTTGAAAGTAAAAATACTTAGTATAATTTTGAAAGCACACAGATTAAATTGCACTAAAAAGACTCCGCTTTGAAAGATATTGTGCAATTTTGAAAAAGGATTTTGTATTTTTAGCCAAGTCTTTAGAAAATTCACGTACTTAGAACACTATTGCCTTGGAAAAGTATTAGAACTTTTTAAAACATTATATTTTGAGATATTATGCAAATTTTGGAAAATATAAGTACTTTTGAAAAGTATGCATGTAAGTACTTTTAAACATAATATTTTAAAAGAATTTAATGTGATTTTGAGATCATGATACTTTACTTGGTTTCTTTTCCAGTCTGACACAATCCTAGGGAACCTTGTTAACTACAAGGACATTTTCCTAAGTGTCCAGGAAATTTTTCAATCCAAGTAAATATTATTTCAAAAGGTATTTCAAACAAAATATTTTAAAATAATATTTTTTTTTGTAAGACAAATGTTTTCGACACAATTTTGAAAATATAGTATATAAAAACATATTATTCAGAAATGTTTAATAACTCTTTTAATTTGACCTCCCCCTAAACTTGATACAGTCTTTGGAAGCTTGTTGACTATAAGTATTCTTCCTCTGAGTTCTTAGGGTTCAGTTCATATCAAAAGAATTATTTAATAATTTCAAAGATAAATGCCAGGGCAAATACTTGTTAGAAATAATTTCTTTTTGGTTTAGACTCCCCCTAAATTTGACACATCCTTGGAGTCCTTGTAGATCATTAAGTAGACCTTCCTTTGTGTCTTTAGGGTTTACTAAAATCAAAAGAGTAGTTTTGAATACTAGCATGGTAATATAATTTTTAGTAAATTCAATTTGAGCAGAAACCCTGTTTTCGAAAAACATTTTGAAATAATAATGATTTTTGTAAAGCACAATTTTAAAAAATATAGTGATTATTGGAAAACATAGTATTTTTTAAACTTCTTCTTTTAATTTGATCTCCCCTTAGATTTGACACAGTTTGGCTTTTATCTAAGTTCCTAAGGGGTTTCAGTGTTGAGCAAGTTTAACTATGTTGACTAGGGTTGACTGTTTTGACCAAGTTTGACCAATTTGACCATAGTTTGACTATGTTGACCATGGTTTGAGATATAGAATTTAACTACAATACAGGTATTAAAGGAATCATAATTGAGTCTTAATTTTACTGTCTCACCCAAATCTAGGGTTTTCAATCACGTTAACCTTATAGGTTTTGTGAGACAGGTTTTGTTAATTTTGAAGGTTTATTTTGAAAATAATTAAATTTTGAAAACTTAATTAATTTTGAAAAACGATTAAATTTTTGAAAAACTTAATTTTGAAAACAATTAAATTTTTGAAAAGATATTTAAATCTACAATTAATTGAAATTTTGTGTTAGATTCGAATTTGACAAAAATTAATTTGAATTTGAATTTCAAAAATTGGCTTCCAGGTCTTGGCGAGGCACTAGGCCTTCTTTGGCCGTAGCCTTATGGGATCATCCACCCTTTCCTTGACAAAGCCTTTTAATGAAATTTCATTTTCAAAATTATTTTTTGAAAAATTTCTGGTCTAACTAGTTTGGGTCTTGGATCGGTAGCTTCGGCTAGTTCCGCCAAATTGGCTTCCCTAACGTACTATCATCTCACCTCCACTCAATACTATGTTGTCAAGTTTCAGTTAAGTGTGTTCAGTCCTTATACTAACCATTTCTAATTTTAAGCATGATAAATTGTAGAATTTTAAATAAACAATCAATCAAACAATTTGCAATCAAAAATTAAATTTTAATGAACAATAAATATTGTTTTCAGTTTGACTCCCCCTGGACTAAAGCCACGGTGATGGTTAGGCAAGATGTGAATCTTGTCCTTGGGGATCCAATACTGATTTGATCCAGTTGGTTGGTTCAGGCACAGTTTAGGTACCCATGACTGAATTTTACCCCTGGACTGATTCAGTACAGCCAAATACGATCTTTGTCGGGATTTGGTTCGGTAGCCAAGTCCGGATCGATTTAGAATGGACTTCTATTTCCCAAGAATCATGTCAAGATTTTTGGAACCAGAAGTAAATCGTTCTAAGGCTGATCTAAGATCCTTAACCTGAGTTTTCAGGGAGGAGTTTTCCTTTTCAAGTTTTTCAACTTGAGTAGGAGTTCCTTCCTGAACCTTCTCGGTTAAGGGTTTAGAGTCAGCTCCCTCTTTCAGGAGTTTTAGTTCCTGTCAGAGGGATTCGACTCGGAGTTTGGCTTTTGCCAAATCTCGAGAAAGAAATGAAATTAATTCACTTAATTGACATCTATTAAAACCAGTTACCTTAATTTTGTCGTCTTCTGTAAAAGTTAGCTCGCCGTCGTCCTGTTCTGATTCTGACTCAGTCTCGACTTTTTCTGAGGCGGTCAGGGCTAGTAGGTTTGATTGGGGTGCTTCCTCTTCTTCTTCTGAGGAAGATTCGTCCCAGGTTGCTTGGAGTGCCTTTTTCCTTCTTGTCTTCTTGGACTCCTTCAGATTTGGACATTCTGTCTTGTAGTGGCCCTTCTTCTTGCACTCGTAGCAGGTTACGTTGGGCTTGTGTTTGTCATTTGCTGGTTCAGCTGGTTCGTCCTTTCTTCGGCTTGTTCTCCGTGTGTTGGCTTGATTTTTCAATTTTTTATAGTAGCTTCGGGCCAATCGGACCAGCTCAGATTGATCTGCTTCTTCATCTCCTGCGTCTGAATCAGAGTTGAGCTCGGGTTCAGGTTGAGGTTTCTTTTTTGTCGCTTTTTCAGTTTTTCCTGCAAAAAAGGCAATACTCTTCTCGGCCATATTGCAGTTAGTCTGCTCATGAAGTTCTAACTCAGAAAATAATTCATCTAATTTAATTTTGGAGAGATCCCTTGAAACCTTGTATGCATCTACCATAGATGCCCACAAGGTATTTCTAGGGAAAGCGTTTAGGGCATACCTTATTAGGTCACGGTTTTCGACCTTGTGACCTATCGTGTGATGACCGTTCATCAGTTCTTGGATGCGTGCGTGGAGTTGGGCTGCTGTTTCGTTGTCGGCCATCTTGATAGTGTACAATTTGTTCAGGAGCAGATCCCTCTTGCTGATCCTGGTGTCTGACGTTCCTTCGTGTAGCTCAATCAATTTTGCCCACAGCTCCTTGGCACTGTTGAAGGGGCCTACTCGGTTGAGCTCTTCCTTTGTTAGCCCGCATTGTAGGGTTTGTGTTGCTTTTGCATCGGCTTCTATTTTGCGCTTTAGGGTGTTGTCCCACTCCGAGTAGCTTTGAGGTAGTCCTTCGGCGTTTTTGGGGATCTCCAGACCGGACTGGATGATGATCCACATATCCACCTGAGTTTTCAGGTGGACCTCCATACGACTTTTCCAGTAAGAAAAGTCTTCTCCACTGAAAAGTGGAGGTCTGGCGGTGCTGAATCCCTCTTGCATATCCATTTAAGCTGAAAAAGAAAACTACTAGAAAAATATCCCAAGACTTGGTCTTGGATTAGTAGTGCGGGATAAGGGAAGTAAAATATCGAGGGGTGTTGCACCAACCTCGATTAACGAAAAAAATTCGAACGAAAAAATATTTAAAAATTCGAATAAAAATAATAATAAAGAAAATCCGAAAAGAAATTTTCAAACTGGTGGTTGCACCAAGTTTGAACTTTCCCGCTCTGATACCACTTGTTGGATCGAGAGAACCGATAGAGGGGGGGTGAATATCGGAAATCGTTTTTCTTTCGGAAAGCTTAGAGCAAGTATGCAGCGGAAATTAGAAACACAGAGACACAGTCGATTTTACTTGGTTCGAAGCCTGTGTCGACTCCTACTCCAAGGCCCACGGTCGTTGACCGTTTACTTTGGGCAATTCTATATACGGCGCAAACAAGTTTACAAAATTGATTACAAAAGTAAGTGCAGTAAACTTAAATAGCTCTTTTACTGACGTCCGAGGAAGATCGACTTTTTCAGAGTAGCAGGACGTCGTCGGCTCGAGTTGGAAGAATTCCGGGGCGAAGCGCGAGAGCAGAAGAGCGTAGAAGCATTGTTTTGAAGTTGTTCTTGAAGGCTTGGGCGTTGGGTGCTATTTATAGCACCTCGGGGCACCCTGGACGTCGGGGGCACCCTGCCACGTGTCAAGCGATCCGCTTTTAGCTCGGTCAAACGTTATCCCATCCGAATAGGGATAAGTTTGACTCTGGGGGTGCCCTGGTCGCAGAGGGCGCCTTGGCTGACTTCTTCCGCGCAGAAATCTCGGCTGTGGATAAAGATGAAGCTTTGCAGACTTGGGCGCGGGGCGCCCTGGCTGCTGAGGGCGCCTTGGCTGCTGAGGGCGCCCTGGCTGCTGAGGGCGCCCTGGCTGCTGAGGGCGCCCTGCCCAGTAAGCAGCCGAAGCCCTTTTTGCTTCACTTGGTTCTGGTTCACCTTGGGGGCGCCCTGGACACTCAGGGCGCCCTGCTCAGCTGCTGCCTCACTCCTTTGAGGCTCTCTGAGTTGCAGACACACGTTCCTTCGGTCCTGTATCCAGGGTTAGTCCAAAACACAATAAAACAATTAATTATTAGTTTATACAGCCTTAGATGTCTTGGTTCTGACTTTGGTCTCCAAAATGGAGCCTTAGGTCGAACCGACGCCTACTGTTCCCTCGACGGGGAACGCGTCCTCACCTATTCCTCTCGGGAGAATGTACCTGATGCCAACCGCTCCTTTGGTTGGACTTTTGCCTGACGGTCCTTTGTCAGGGCTTGGATGCCGAGCTGTCCTTCGCCCGGTGCCTAGCATTCCTTCGCTAGGGCTTTAGTCCCAAGCTGTCCTTCGCCTGACGCCTAGCAGTTCTTCGCTAGGTCTTTATATCTTGGCATTCCTTCGCCAAGTGCCTAGCAGTCCTTCGCTAGGGCTTTTGGATGCTGGCAGTCCTTCGCCAGTTGCCTAGCAGTCCTTCGCTAGGGCTTGGATACTGGCAGTCCTTCGCCAGGTGCCTAGCAGTCCTTCGCCAGGTCTTGGATACTGGCAGTCCTTCGCCAGTTGCCTAGCAGTCCTTCGCTAGGTCTTGGATACTGGCAGTCCTTCGCCAGGTGCCTAGCAGTCCTTCGCTAGGACTTTGTATCCTGCACATTCAGTGAATATTGTTAGATCACAAATAAACTTAACTTTGAATCCTTTGCCAATATCAAAACCTGGTTCGATATGGTGCTTCCTGCACCAACATACTATACCTAATCGCTAGTAGACCCGATATACTTTTTGCGGTAGGAATTGTTGGAATTCGGATGGCTAGAGAGGGGGGGGGTGAATATAGCCAAACACTTGGACTTTAAGCTTTTATTAAATTTCTGCACTTCAATCGTTAGTAGCATAGCGCGAGCACAATAAAATAGAGTATATGCAGAAATCTAAATCCTAAACTATGAGCAAACACAAAAACGCTAACAAGAGGATTTACAAGGTTTGGGGATAACGTGCCCCTACTCCTTGGCGTGCCCTTAAGGTGGGCGATCCCTTGATCGTCGGCAGATCAAGCCCCGGTGAACACTGAATAGAAAGCAATCTCCTTCTCGGTGGATTAACCTCTCCACAGCGTTTCAATCAAAGATATAGTTCTAAGCACAATGAAACACAAGAAAGATCTTACTTAGCACTTAGCAAAGACAAGAACACAGCAAGCTCCTTCTGAGCTCCACCCAGCGACGATCTCACACAAGAACCCTTTCTCCGTGTCTTCTCGCTGTTGGACTCGAAGCTTCTTGTTCCTTCCTCCAAGTGCTCAAGCAAGGGATGGTTGCTCTAAAGATCACAGTAGCTTGCTCATGAGAAGATGGACCAGCAAAGAGCACAAGCACAGTGTGGAGAAAGCAATCGCGCAGCAAGAACTCAAGCCTCAAAGTTGTTCTACCGAACACTCCTCTACGCCCTTTTGTTTCTCCACTGAGCACCAGGTGACACCATCTCACTGCAGCCTCCAGCTGCTCACCTGCAACCACCAGCCACCACTGATCTCTTCAGGACTCCCTGAGCTTCCCTCATACCAGCCCCAGACAACAGCTCCAGCCAGCGCCAGCGCCCGTTGCAACCTGAGACGGAAAACAGGCAAACCTGCTCCAAGGAAAGGCCTCCATTGACTCTCCTTGAGTGTTTGAATCCTTCCCTGTCACCTGCATCTTAATCAGAGCATTAGAACATCATATCACTCAGTAAATCAAGTATCAGAGATCAAATGCAGAGAATCGGATACGGTCAGACGCGATCAGAGCGTCTGACAGTGCAATTTGAATTAAAGTGATCAGTCACCGGACCGATATAGGGCCTGTGGGTCGGTCACCAGACCGATCCACCGCTTTGCTGGGACTCCCAGCTCTCGTGGCGACACAGGCCTGATCGGTCACCAGACCGATCAGAGTGAAGCCTGATCGGTCACCAAACCGATCAGTATGTACACTGTCCGATCAGGCTCAAGCCTGATCGGTCCACGTCTGAGTGAACAGTAACTGCGGAAATTAGATCCTAAGTCTTTGATCAGTCACCAGATCGTTCAGAAACTGATCCGCAGGGGAACTCAACTCACTGTGTGCTCCCTGATCGATCACCGGACCGATCAGGAGCCAAGTAGTGAGGACACTGCCTGCTCCCTGATCGGTCACCAGACCGATCAGGAGCCAAGCAGTGAGGCATCGGCCTGCTCCCTGATCTGTCACCAAACCGTTCAGGAGTCATACAGTAGGTTCCCAACCTCACTGTGTGCTCCCTGATCGGTCACCAGATCGATCAGTCATCGCTGGATCGGTCACCAGACCAATCCATGAAGGAGCAGCGTGCCAATATCCCTGATCGATCACCAGACCGATCCAGGGACTCAAACCTAGCCCTCCAAGCTAGGGTTTCACCCACCTTAGCCCTCCAAGCTAAGGATTTTTCACCTAACCCTTCAAGTTGGGAATTTTCACCTAACCCTCCAAGTTAGGACTTTTCACCTAGCCCTCCAAGCTAGGACTTTTCACCCAACCCTTCCGAATTAGGACTTTTCCAGACCTAGCCCTCCAAGCTAGTACCTGACCCTCCAAGCCAGGACTTTTTCACCTAACTCTCCAAGTTGGGACTTTTCACCTAACCCTCCAAGTTAGGACTTTTCACCTAGCCCTCCAAGCTAGGACTTTTCACCCAACCCTTCCGAATTAGGACTTTTCCAACACCTAGCCCTCCAAGCTAGGATTTTCGCACCTAACCCTCCAGGTTAGGATTTTCCAACACCTAGCCCTCCAAGCTAGGATTTTCCATAACATGCCTAATCCACGATCAGGACTTAATCATGATCATAATCATCAACCTAAACTAAAATCGGTGTCAATACCAAAACAACAATCAGGGTCAGACTGCATCAACAATCTCCCCCTTTTTGTTGTTTGACAACTCGATTTTAAGTTTAGGGATTCTCAATCAATTTCCTCAAATTCAGAAACATAGGGGAATCAGGATCCTCCCTCTACAACATAATCATCCTAAACTTAACCAACCACACTCTCCCCCTTTGTCGAACACCGAAAAGGGTCTAGAGGGGTTGTTAAGTTTAACCATACTCCCCCTCAACCCTAGGGGTATCCCAAAACAAAAAAGATTTGATTGATTTTTGATAAACATATGATCACATATGACAAAAATAGGGCATGGCAAAACAAGCATATGTATCATATGAGCATGACATCAGAAGCATGAACATAACAATATAGAATGAGGCATATAGACGAATAGTAATCATGTGAACACATATAAGCCAACATCCTAAACATGATAAGGCAAATACAAAATACATTCAAGATATCAAGTGATGCATCATTCAGCAAAATCGAGTCATAGTCAAGTGCATCAAAACCAAATAACTAAACAGATGCATACAAATGCATCGAAGCCAAAGCACGTGTGTACAAGGCCATAAAAGTCAAGTCAGAGCATACAACTCAAAAGTCAGACAATCCAAGTAATCAGAAAGTCAAATGTCAAACAGACACAGAATATATCAGTCGTCAGCGGGGGGGTCAGCCTGCATCGGATCGTACAGCGTGTCATCATCAGCAACAAAGGATCCAGGTGCAGCACTACCAGAAGGCGCATCCCCAGGAAATGTATGTCGGCGCCACTCACCGTACCAGGTCTGCTGCAGCGTGCGAACCTCGGAGACATCAGACTCCACTGCCGTCAGTCTGCGGTCGAAAGATCGGATCTCCGAGCGGACCTCCTCGCGATAGATCTCTCACAAATGTAGATCCTGCTGGATGGTTCAATCGAGCTCTGAAATCTGCCAGCGCAGATCTGGCTCGGCCTCATCGTAGTAATCAGCAGCAGTAGCAGGAGCCTCATGAGGTGCAGCAGCATCTGCTGGTGCCTGAAAATGTGGTCCTCCCCCAAGTAGGTCACCAAGTCCTCTCCCATCCTTCCAAACTAAGGCTGATCGTGCTCTCGAATAATGATGTCGGACTTGGCAAATGCTCGCCGACCAAGCCGACAATCCTGTCAGACCATAGGCACTATCCTGCCTTTGGTGACATCAATACCGACTGACATAAGCCAATCGGTGATGACGTGACTAAATGGCATGTAGACTGTGCGGCGGCTAGGCTCTCTATAAGATAGAATGGACTGAAAACTACTTTCCATGATATCAAAATTCATTCGGCGGTGCATGCCGTACAGCATAAGATAATGATATGGTCGGATCTCAGTTAAAGGCTTGGAAGTGATTGGGAGGATACAATTTGTGATAATCTTGAACAAGATGTAACTAGTGGGAGAGAGACGAAGTGCTGCAAAGGTAGGATAATCAGGGCCCAACTCATCGAGACCGGCTGGGCGGGGATGACCAAAGAAATACTGATAGATGCCATCGGGAGTAACATCCGCAAAAGGGGCCAATAGAGGATCAGGAAGCTCGGGATAGATCGAATACAGGTTGGGTGTGTTGGATCGAGAGAAAACGATAGAGGGGGGGTTAATATCATAAAACGTTTCGGATTGTAGGATAGAGAATGTACAGCGGAAATTAAAATAAAATAATACGCAAACACCAAGATTTTACTTGGTTCGGAGTCGCGGTCGGCTCCTACTCCAAGGCCCACGGTCGTTGACCGTTTACTGAGGGCAATTCTATATGTGCGCAAAACAGTTTACAGAAGGATGATTACAATAGTAGTGCAGTAAGAAAAAGACAGCTCTTCGTTACCGACGTCCGGTGTGGAATGTATCTCGGAGCAGAGGGACGTCGTCGACGATTGTATCTCAAGTTGGGAGGTTTCTGTAGCAGAGCGCCTTGAGTAGAAGAGCGTGAAAGCGTTGGAAGCAGTTGTTCTTTTGAAGCCTTGGGGTTGGGTGCTATTTATAGCACTTCAGGGCGCCCTGATCATTGGGGGCGCCCTCCCCCCCCCCCCCCCCCCCCCACATATCAACCGATCGGAATCATCTCGGTCAGCCTTTATCCCACTCGAATAGGGCTGAGGATTGACTCTGGGGCACCCGGGACGCTGGGGGCGCCCTGGTTGACCTTTTCAGCGAGCTTCTCGGCTGGATAAATGTTATCCGCTTCGTTGGCTTGAGTGCGGGGCGCCCTGGGCACTGGGGGGGCCCGGGAGCACGGGGGCGCCCTGCCCAGTGAGCTTCCGAAGCGTTTCTTGCTCAACTTGTTTTGCCTTCACCTTGGGGGCGCCCTGCTCAGCTGTTGCCTCTCTCCTTTGAGGCATTCTGAGCTGCAGACACTCATTCCTTCGGTCCTGCATCCAGGATTAGTCCAAAACAACATAAAGCAATCAAGTATTAGTTTAATACAGCCTTAGCTGTCTTGGTTCTGACTTTGGGTCTCCAAAATGGAGCCCTAGGTCGAACCGACGCCTACTGTTCCCTCGACGGGGAACGCGTCCTCACCTACTCCTCTCAGGAGAATTTACCTGTTGTCAGCCGGCTCCTCCGGTTGGACTTTTGCCTAGCGGTCCTTTGCCAGGTCTTGGATACCAAGCTGTCCTTCGCCCGGTGCCTAGCAGTCCTTCGCCAGGTCTTCGGATCCTGGCAGTCCTTTGTTGGAACCCGGATGGCTAGAGAGGGGGGGGTGAATATAGCCAAATACTTGATCTTTGACACTTATCGAATTTCTGCACTCAGAGTTGTTAGTAGCACAGCGGAAGTAGCAAGAACAGAGTATGCAGAAAAATAGAAAACAAAAACAAACCAACACAACTAGCAAGATCGCTAACAAGGAGGGTTTACAAGGTTCGGGGATAACTTGCCCCTACTCCTTGGCGTGCCCGTAAGGTGGGCGATCCCTTGATCGTCGGCAGATTAAGCCCCGGTGAACACCGGATAGAATGCAACCTCCTTCTAGGTGGAGAAACCTCTCCACAGCGTTTCAATAATGGATATATGTTTAAGTACAATCAAACAACAAGAAATATCTTACTTAGCACTTAGCAAAGACAAGAACACAGCAAGCTCCCTCTGAGCTCCACCCAGTGACGATCTCACGCAAGAACCCTTTCCCCGTATCTTCTCGTTGTTGGACTCGAAGCTTCTTATTCCTTCCTCCAAGTGCTCAAGCAAGGGCTGGTTGCTTCTCAGATCTCAATGGCTTGCTTAAGGTATGATGGAACAGCAAGAACGCAAGCACGTAGCAAGCCAAAAACTTAGCAGCAAAATTAATCAGCAGCGTTGTTGAAGACTTCTCGAAACGGCGCTTAAGTCTTCCCCACACAGCTCCAGGTCACCATCCCACAGCAGCCTCCAACTACTCTCCTGCAACCACCAGCCACCACTGAGCCCTTCTGAACCACCTGAGCTCCCCTCAGACCAGCCCCAGACAGCAGCTCCAGCCAACGCCAGTGTCCGTTGCAACCTGGGATGGAAAACAGACAAACCTGCTCCAAGGAAAGACCACCATTGACTCTCCTTGAGTGTTTGAATCCTTCCCTGTCACCTGTAGCTTAATCAGTGGGTTAGAGCAGCATATCAAGCAAGAAATCAAGAATCAGAGATCAGGCGTAGTGTATCAGATATGCTCAGACGCGATCAGAGCATCTGACAATGTAATTTGAATTAAAGTGATCGGTCACCGGACCGATCAAGGGCTTGTGGGTCGGTCACCAGACCGATCCACCGCTTTGCTGGGACTCCCAGCTCTCGCGGCGACACAAGCCTGATCGGTCACCAGACCGATCAGAGTGAAGCCTGATCGGTCACCAGACCGATCAGGTTGGACACTGTCCGATCAGGCCATAGCCTGATCGGTCCACGTCTGAGTGAACAGTAACTTTAGAAATTAAGTCCTAAGTCTCTGATCGGTCACCAGACCGTTCAGAGCCCGATCATTAGGGGAACTCAACTCACTGTTCGCTCCCTGATCGGTCACCAGACCGATCAGGAGCAAGGCAGTGAGTGAACTGCCTGCTCCCTGATCGGTCACCGGATCGATCAGGAGCCAAGCAGTCGAGCACCGTCCTGCTCCCTGATCGGTCACCAAACCGATCAGGAGTCACACAGTAGGTTCCCAACCTCACTGTGTGCTCCCTGATCGGTCACTAGACTGATCAGTCATCGCTGGATCGGTCACCAGACTGATCCACGAAGGAGCAGCGTGCCAATCTCCCTGATCGGTCACCAGACCGATCCAGGGACTCAAACCTAGCCTTCCAAGCTAGGGTTCCATCCACCTTAGCCCTCCAAGCTAAGGATTTTTCACCTAACTCTCCAAGTTGGGAATTTTCACCTAACCCTCCAAGTTAGGACTTTTCACCTAGCCCTCCAAGCTAAGACTTTTCACCCAACCCTTCCGAATTAGGACTTTTCCAAACCTAGCCCTCCAAGCTAGGACTTTTTCACCTAACTCTCCAAGATTGGAATTTTCACCTAACCCTCCAAGTTAGGACTTTTCACCTAGCCCTCCAAGCTAGGACTTTTCACCCACCTCTTCCGAATTAGGACTTTTCACTCACCTAGCCCTCCAAGCTAGGATTTTCAACACCTAACCCTCCAGGTTAGGATTTTCCAACACCTAGCCCTCCAAGCTAGGATTTCCCATAACGTGCCTAATCCCCGATCAGGACTTAACCACAATCATAATCATAATCATCCAGCTAAACTAAAATTAGTGTCAATACTAAAACAACAATCAGGGTTAGACTGCATCAACAATCTCCCTCTTTTTGTTGTTTGACAACCCGATTTTAAGTTTAGGGATTCTCAATCAAGTTTTTCAAATTTAGAATCATAGGGGAATCATGATCCTCCCCCTACAACATAATCATCTCCAAAACTTAACCAACCCACACTCTCCCCCTTTGTCGAACACCGAAAAAGGGTCTAGAAGGGCTGTTAAGTTTAAACATACTCCCCCTCAACCCTAGGGGTATCCCAAAACAGCAAAGATTTGATTGATATTTGATAAGCATATGAACACATATGACAAAAAGATATAGGCATGGCAAAACAAGCATATGTATCCTATGAGCATGGCATCATAAGCATGAACATAGCTATGTATCAAACATGCAAATAGTACTCATGTAAACAGCATAGCATCAACAATAAACATACGAAAGTAGAATAGACATGTAAGGCAAATTCAGAAAAGTCAAGTCATTAACCATCCAGCCAAAGAACAAGATGCAAGACACATGCATCAAGGTCAAAATACGTGTGGCATAAGGCCGCAACAGATAAGTCATGGGGCATACAGCCCAAAAGTCACACAACCAAACAGTCAAATACACTGATCACAAAGAGAGGCAACGGACATCCACACTCAACCGTCAGCGGGGGGATCGTCATCGTGCATGAGATCATCCATCGTGGCATCAGCCGACCCTGGTGCAGCACTGCCAGAAGGAGCATCCCCTGGAAATGTATGGCGGTGCCACTCTGCGTACCAAGTCTGCTGCAATGCCTGGACCCCACAGACAGTGGACTCTACGCCGGTCAATCTGCGATCAAAGGAACGAAAATCCAAGCGGGTCTCCTCTCGATGGAGCTCCCTCAAATGAATATCCTCCTGGAGGATCCGATCTAGCTCGGAGATCTGCCATCGTAGATCTGGGTCAGGCTCATAGTCATACTCGGCGTCAGCAGTAGGAGCCTCATGAAGTGCAGCAGCCTCGGCTGGTGCCTGAAAATGTGGTCCTCCTCCAGGTAGCTCACCGAGTCCTCTCCCATCCTTCCAAACCAAGGCCCCATCGCGGTCACGTAAGATGATGCCGGACTTGGCAAATGCCCGCCGGCCAAGTCTATAATCCTGTCGGACCATGGGCACTGTCCTGCCCTTGGTGACATCAACACCTATTGACATAAGCAATCGGTGATGAGATGACCAAAAGGCATATAGACTGTGCGGCGACTCGGCTCTTTATATGATAGAATGGACTGAAAGATGCTCTCCATGATATCGAAGTCCATTCGGCGGTGCATGCCGTAGAGCATAAGGCAATGATAGGGATGAATCTCAGTTAAAGGCTTAGAGGTGATGGGCAAGATGCAATTTGTGATTATCTTGAAAAGGAAGTAGTCAGCAGGAGCAAGTCGTAGGGCTGCAAACGTCGGAAAATCAGGACCCAACTCATCGAGACCGGCCGGGCGGGGATGATTAAAGAAGTGCTGATAGATATCATCAGGAGTAATGTCTGCAAAAGGTGCCAATAAAGGATCAGGAAGCTCGGGGTAGATAGAATACAAATTTGGTGATCGTCGACGACCCAGGTACTCTGCTAGAATTTCGTAAGAGAAATCAAGGTTCATCTTGGCAACTTGAGTAGTGAACTCGAAGCCCCCCTGTGGTCCCTGCTGAAGATTGTTGTAAAATTCAGTGATAAGGTCATAATTGATAGTTCTTTCCAGAGAGAGGAGAAAGCCAAGGTTGTAAAACATGACTATCTCCATGACCGACGGACAATGTTCAGTTAGAAAAGGGACATCAATGGATCGACAGGGTAACAATTTAAAAGTCCTTGATTGGAAAGCCTGCTCACAGGTGGCATTTGGAAAGCGAGAGCTCGAAGAAGGCTTGAGGCCTTCTGGAGGGCGCAGATGAAGAAGGGGCTTTCCCCTTTGCGCTGCCCTCTGTGGCTTCTTTGCCATTAGATGATTTTCTAAAGAATTGAATAAATCATGAAGGCAGATTTGATCATGGCACAGGATAATCAAGTTAGTCAGGACACAAGATTAGGGAAACATAAACACAATACAAGAATTGGTCATTGTACAGAATAATCAAATGAGCGAGATTGATTTGAGCATAGTTTAATCAAGGACCCAAGATTTGATCATAGTAGAGTAGTCATAAGGTGAAGCATGGAAAGATAGGGTCACGGCCAACACAAGAAGGTCACGGCACAACACACCAACACATGGTTAGCTTCAAAACATAATCTATGAACTGATTTGTAAGAAAAACTAAGCCAAAAACTCACTTTGGTGCCATTGGTGAAGTTCTTGAAGTCTGAAAGGGAAAAGGCTTGCGCAGGAGAAGCTTTCGGTGCAAGAGATGAAATGCAAACCCCTTTAGTGAGAGAGAAACTCACAGGAGGAAGACAGAGCTCGTAAGAAGCCTCTTAGAACCGCACGCGCGCACTCGCAAGAGGAAGAAGGGGACGCTCGGAAGGCTCTCACGCAGGATGAAGAGACGCAAGCGGGAGGTTTCGGCACTAGGGTTTGGCAATGAGAGGTTTTCGAAGGAATTAATCGGTTGGTGGATCGGTCCACCAACCGCAATTTAATGCGACTGAACGGATCATCGTTCGATCTGAAGGCGCCCAGACCGATCCGGCTATAGCCTGATCGGACTAACCTGGGCCTGATCGGTCGGGTGACCGATCAGGCGCGCTCCTGAATGATCGGCTGATCGATCACGACACGAACAGTAGGGTTTGGAGAGAAACCTGTGAGCCCCTGATCGGTCTGTGGACCAATCACCATAGGGTGCCAGATCGGTCTGGGGACCGATCCAGGATGGCTCAGTAAGTTTGATCAGAATTTCGTAAAGTCACTGATGCCCCTCTGATCGGTCCGACTCGATTGATTAATTTGAATTAATTAAGATTTAATTGAATTAATTTGAATTAATTAAGATTTAATTGAATTAATTTGAATTAATTAAGCAAGATTTAACTTAAAATTCGATTTATCTTAAAATTAATTAATTAATTACGAATTAAATATTAAGAATTAATTACTGTTAAATAAAGTATTAAATTAAGGTTTAAAAATTAATTTAAATTTAATAAGAGTTTTTAAGATTTTATCTTGATTTAAGTTTCAAAATTTCTGGGTTGGTTAAAAGTTGTGGGTTTAATTTCATCATTTCCATTATTTCAAGAATTTCTGACTGATCTACTATTTCTTCCTTATTTATATTTTCAAGTTTTTCCAATAATTCTGGTTTATTTGAATCTTTGTGATTTTTATTGACTATGACCTTAATCATAGAAAATTCCATCTCCTCCTCAAAATTAGATCTTTCAATATTCTCAAAGTAGGTGGAGTAATATGGGCCACTAGTTAATTTTTCAGTATTATCCAAGAGAATAATTAGATTATTATCTAAAGAGACATCATCTCCACTATCCTCAGAATTATCCTTATTATCCTCAAAATTATCCTCATTATCGTTAAGATTTTCAAATTTGAATTCATAATTATGTAAAGATTTTAAATTTGAGTTCAGAGTTATCTACAGGATTTTCAAATTTGAATTCAGTAGTAATTTTATCAGATCTAATTTCAGAATTAAAATTACCGATTAATTTATTGATATTGATAATTAAAGAGATAATTTTTGATAGTTTATTATTGTCTACATTCTCAAGTTGGTCATGCAAGACATTAATTTGTCTATTTACACAATTTAATTTTTCAGAAAAATTATCTAAATAATTTACATAAGAAAGTGCAGGAGATTTAAAAATTTTTGGAACATAAATTTTTCGTACCTTTGCAGGACACTTATTTTTGTAGTGTCCATATTTCTCGCATTTAAAGCATCTGATGTGGTTTTTATACCTCCGGACTCCGGGCGGTGGTGCCTCCTTTGCCTCCGGTGGTGTAGACCGAGTCTTACGAGTAGGGCACTGACTTTTACAGTGCCCTCTCTCCCTGCACGTGAAGCATATAATATGGAATTTAAAATTTAACATTCTAAAATTAAAATATACCTGATTCACCCCTGGGCTCCCCCTCAACTCCTAGCGTCTTTGCTCTGTCGGCGGTTAGTCTGGTGAAGAGCGGCCTGGCTCTGATACCACTTGTAGGACCGATGTCATCGATAGAGGGGGTGAATATCGACCGTAAACTCTTCGCAGTAAACTTCGTGACTCTTTCGATCTTTCTAAACTCAGAGCGTTAGTGCAGCGGAAAATAAACAGAAAGAATAAAAGCAATACAACGGGCACGCGGGATTTATTTACTTGGTTCCCGACCCCCCAGGGTCAGTACGTCCAAGGCCTATGTACTCGGCGTGAGTCCACTATTCGTCTCCTTTCAAGAATATTTGGAGGCGGAGAAAACCCATCTTATAGTTGATAATTACAAGCACAACTATAGAAAATTAACTGCAGAATAAAAAGCAAACCGAACAGAACAAGGTTTGAAGCTCGGCCGATCTAGACCTCCGAAGTGCCGCGCACTTCCTCCTGGAGCCTCCCATTCGCAGAACCTCATCTTTAGAGCTTTGTCGACAGTCAGAATGATCAGAATTGCTCTTGGAAGTTGTGTTTGAAGCTGAGGGGTCGAGGCCCCTTTTATAGGCTTCATTCGGGCGCCTATGATGATGGGGGCGCCCCTATCAACTTGGTCAAACTTTATCTATGCGCCAAATTCGTCGCAACTGATAAAACCTTTGACCAGGGTACCTCGGACCTCCCAGGCGCCTGAGTGAAGGCTTATCTGTATTTCAAACTCGAAACAGCAAATACAGCTTTCAACTTGGGTGCCCGTATCATCTCGGGCGCCTGAATGGAAGCCTATTCTGCCTTCTTCACGAAACTGACTTTTTATTCTTTGAGCCAGGCACCCCTATTGATGGGGGCGCCTGGATGCTGTTGGGCTCCTGGCTTCAAGGCTTCTAGCCGCCTTTTGTGTGATTTCCCTGCTTTGTCTTCCATTCTTGGTACCAGCAAGATACACAAATACAAAGAAAAAATACACACAATATTAGCCTTAAGGACTTGGTTCTGACTTTGGATTTCCATGAAACCCTAGGTCGAACCGACGGATGTTCCCACCCCCGAGAACGCGCCTTTAACCTATACCATTCAGGAGACGGTTGCCACCAGTCCTTCGGGTGGACTTTAGCGTAGCTTCCGATACTCTCGGATCTCGAGATATCCGAACCCTGACCCCGTCTCTACTTCTGTCCTTAGTCATCACTCAGCTAAGTTGCTCAGTCTCTCGGACCAAGACTTTGTGCCCAAACCCTATGTCCAGGACTTCGGTGCCCAACCCTCGGCCAGGTCTTCTTGCCCAGTCCTCGACCAGGACTTCGTGCCCACCTTCCGAGTAGGTCTTCGGTGCCCAACCCTTTGCCAGGACTTAGTGCCCAATCCTCGATCAGGACTTATTGCCCAATTCTCCGAACCAGGACTTATTGCCTAGGCTTACTAGGACTTTCTTCCACTTTGTTACTTCTCTCTTAACTCCTTTTTGTCTGTTCAATGTATCACTGACTTAAGTATATTGTCAAACATTAAAACACTTAGAGGAGGACATCACTGATGCAACTTGCACCAATAAGTTAAACATCATTTTGTAAAGGATCATGTAGCCAGGGGCGAGATAGTACTTAAGCATGTGGACTCAAAATCCAACTTAGCTGACATTTTTATCAAACCTTTATTTGAATCTAAGTTTAGCTCACTAAGAAGGCAGTTAGGGTTGCGCTCAGTAGAATAGGACTTTTCTATATTGTTTGTTTTATTTTTCAAAATTTTTTAATTAGCAATTTGAAAAATCATTTCTTTTATCAAGTTTTTTCAAATTTAAAATGATTTTCCGTTTTAGTTTTTTTTAAAACTTACCCCCTTCAAAACTAGGGTTTTACACAAATGGACTTAGATTAGGCCCTAACCCTAGAACTGCATGCACCTATAGATCTAGAAGCCAGCATCTCACAAGCACCTTAGGGTACTTTTGATTGATAACCTAGACTGGGTTGAGATCCTTAGGTATATTCCTTGATTCAAGATGCTTTAAGTCAGTGCATCTGCAGTAATTGGGGCAATAAATACAAGTTGAACAGCAATCAAGTTAAGTGTCAAGCTTAGAAAATCTAACTTGATTAGATCACTTAACTTGACTAACCCTAGTGAAAGCTACTGTTTTATAATAGTTAGTAAGTAGCTAACTGGATTAGACAGGACCCGAACATGATTGGGTTAATTTGGTTTAGTCTGGTTTTTTCTACTTGAATTCATTAGAGTTGGTTCAGTATGGATTTCCATCCTTTTAGCTCTAATTCAAAAGTTACTTGCAATAATTGTTGTCATTTTTTTGATATATGGCAAAGGGGGAGAGATAGGAAGAGGAATTTTTTTAAAAAATTTTTCAAAATTTTTATCTCTTTTACAAAAAGTAAAGTAAAATGTCTAAGTGCTTCAAATTTTTCTATGTATGTCTAAGTGCTTAAAAATGTTTCGAAGTATTTCAAAAATTTTCTAAAAGCATTTCTAAGTACGTCAAAAATTTCTAAAGCGCTTCAAAATTTTCTAAGGGCATTTACGTTGAAAAGTTTCCTTAGTAAATAAAATTTGTCTGAGCTAAACTCTTTTGAATTTTTTTTTTGCAAATGTTTCTAAGTGAAATCTTGAAAACAAGTTTTACTTAAGCAAAAACTGTATTAAATTTTTTTTTACAAAGTATTTTCAAGCAAATTCTATCTAAGTATAAAAAGCTTGCACAACTTTTTGAAAATTCTTTCTAAGTATAAAAAGCTTGCAAAACCTTTTCAAAAATTTTCTAAGTGTAAAAAGCTTGCAAAACCTTTTCAAAATTTTCTAAGTATAAAAAGGTTGCAAAACTTTTTTCAAAATTTTTTTTTCTAAGTTATTCGAGTACAAATGCTTTTGCTCTATGTTTCAAAAACATTTAGTCAAAATTCAAAGTGCTTAGAAGGTTTATAAAAACCCACACATCATTGAAAAATTCAAGGGGAGAATATTTGTTTCAGGGGGAGATATCTGAAATTTTTAATTTCTTAATGATTCTTGTGGTTGTTAGATATGCTATAAAGTATCTTTTAACTTAACATTTTGAACCATGTTGCCATAAATCAAAACGGGGGAGATTGTTGGTGCCGGAAGAACCAAAGTCGAACCTATGTTTTGATAATGGCAAAAAGTTCAGAAGTTAAGGTGTTGTTATGATCTAACAATGCTGATTAAGTGTGCAGGGAAAGTCCTAGGTACACTAGACACTAAGTCCTGGTTCTATGAATTAGGCACTAAGTCCTGGCCGCGGGCTTGGCAACTAAGTCCTGACGTAAGGTTGCAACACTAAGACCTGGTGAGTGAAGCTGGGCAAAAGTTCAACTGGAGGAGCCGGTTGGCAAAAAGGTAAATTCTCCCGAGAGGAGTAGGTGAGGACGCGTTCCCCGTAGGAGGGAACATTAGGTGTCGGTTCGACCTAGGATTCTATTTGGGAAGCCCAAAGTTAGAACCAAGACAGCTCAGGCTGTAAATCATGGTTTAATATATCATTTATATATTCTTCTTGTGTTTTGGAACTAACCCTGGTTGCAGGAACGAAGGGATGAAGTATCTACATTCAGGCGCCTCAATGGAGTGAGGCGCCTGTGTTGAGACAGGTGCCCCAGTGCAAGGCTACTCCAAGCATTTGAAGCAAACAAGCCTCTAGACCAAGTCATTGAGGCGCCTGTGTTAACACAGGCGCCCCAGTCAGCTCAGGCGCCCCAGTTGAAGGGATAAGCGCTGGCCAAGTCTGCGGATTGGAGTTCTGGCAGGATAGGCCACGTGTCAGGCGCCCCCTTCGACACAGGCACCCCAGTGACTGATATAAATAGGGGTTCACCCCCAAGGCTTCAAAACAACTTGCTCTCTACACACTCATTCAAGCGCTACGCTTCGACAAGCTCTATAGTCGTGATTCAAGCGTCGATGACGACCCGCTGCTCCTAACTTCCAACTTCTCCGGTCGTCGATAAAAGTTCATTTTTTTTTTGTATTGTATTTTCATTTTAAATTCTATATTTGTATTCCAACTTCTAATCTTTCATGAAAATATAGAATTGCCCATCATAAATGGTCAAGGACCGTGGGCCTTGGAGTAGGAGCCGACCGCGACTCCAAACCAAGTAAAAACAAACCGTGTTAGCGATTGTTTTTTCTATTTCCGCTGTGTAATTACTCTCTTTGTCCGAAAATTTTAACGATCGATATTCACCCCGCTCTATTGATTCAATCCGATCCCACATACTCCTCTCAGGAGATGTTGCTAACCGGCTCCTCCGGTTGGACTTTTCCACGATCTTTCAGATCAAGACTTCGGTGCCCAATCCACGACCATAACTTATTGCCCAATTCCATGAACCAAGACTTCGTGCCCAACCCTCGGCCAGGTTCTAGGTGCCCAGCCCTCAGCCAGAACTTATTACCCAATTCCATGAACCAGGACTTCGTGCCTAGGTTAACTAGGACTTTTCTTCGCTTTGATAAAGACTTCTTTTGCTAGTCATATTAATCCTGACTAGACTTCTCTTCTGCCAAACATCAAGTCCTATTTGGCATACTCCTTGGTCTAACTGACCAACCCTGGATTTTCTGCTAAACATCAGATCCTGTTTAGCTAACTCTTGTTCTCACTGATCAAACCTCAGTATATTAACCAGATTTAATCTAGGTTTGATCATCCTACCAAACATCAGGTCCTGTTTGGCTAACCCTTGGTTACCTTAACCAACCCTGGGTTCTGGTTGACTCTGCTAAACATCAAATCCTGTTTGGCTAAACCTTTGTCAACCTGATCAATCCTGGGTTAACCCTACCAAATATAAGGTCCTGTTTGGTTTAACCCTTGATCACTTTGACTAACCCTTACCCTAACATATATTACTAACTTAAGTATATTGTTAAATATCAAAACACTCAGAGGAGGGCATCATTGATGTATCTTGCACCAATAATCTCCCCTTTTTGATGTTTGACAATATCTTATGTTAGAATCGGTCTTAAGGGTTAAATCTAGGTTTAATCCTTTGAGAGAAATAAAAAAATCTAACTTAAGCTCTTCTCTCCCCCTTTGTCACACATCAAAAAATTACATAAAAACTTGCGCCAACAATGAAAAATTTCTCTCCTCCTTTTGAAAGTACTTAGAACAATTGTTTTGAAAGCATAATTTTTGATAAAATATTTCAAAACTCTTCCCCCCTTGGAAAAAGATTAAGTACTTGTTTTGTAAAGTATTATTAAGAAAAAACTAAGCACTAAAATTGCACCAATAATATGGAAAAATATGTTGAACTTCCCTAAGTCTAACAATAATCCTAGGAATCTTGTTGACCACAAGAAAATTCCTATGTGTTTTAGGGATTTTTCCATAAATGAATATTTTTAATAAAATTTTGTTTTAAAAACATAATAATTTTTTTGACTTGGTTTCTTTTCCAGTCTGACACAATCCTAGGAAACCTTGTTAACTACAAGGAAATTTTCCTAAGTGTCCTGGAAATTTCTCCAAACTCAAGGTGAGACAAAATTTTTTAAAAACTTTATTTAGAAGATGGAAAGATTTCCAGAATATATTTTTGAAGACTGAGAATATTATATTTTTTCAAGAAGATTTTGAAAATATAGTGTATAAAGACATAATATTTTTGAAACATTTAATAGTTCTATTAATTTGACCTCTTCCTAAACTTGACACAGTCCTAGGAAGTTTGTTGACTACAAGTCTTTGAAAAATATTTTGAAGGATATAATAAGTCTTTGAAACCCTTTTTTTTTAAAATGTATTTTGAAATGATGAATTTTTAAAGCATATATTATCTTAAAAGATCTGAATTTTTCAAAAGAATAATTTTTGAAATGATATTTTTGAAAAGCATAATTTTGAAAAATAATTGTTTTTAAAAGAACAAAAAAACCTCCCCCTAAACCTGACACTGTCTGGCTCCCCCTTTTTAACTACAAGGACTTCTATCTAAGTGTCTTAAGGTACTTTAGTGTTGACCAAAAAGGTTTGTGTCTAAGTGTGTGGGTCAAATACTTTTCGAAAAGATATATGATTTTTGAAAAACTATTTATATTTAAGCAATCAAGCAAGCATGAAATTTATAAAAATATTATTATGTTTAATCAACTATTTTGAAAATATATTTTTAGGAACATAACCTAAAGATTTTGAAAATATTTTGGAAAATATTTATCAATTAATTGGTCCTTAACATCTCACCCATTCTAAGTGTCGCAGTACAAGCAAGCATGGTTGCCTTATTGGTGTATTGTGAGATACTTGAATAATTTTTCTCAATTTATTTATAGACTGGTTGACCTTGAGTTAGATTCGAGTTTGATCAATTTGTAATTTAAAAGTAGATTTCAATAATCAGCTTCCAGGTCTTGGCGAGGCACAGAGGCCTTCTTTGGTCGTAGTCTTATTGGATCATCAACCCTTTCCTTAGACAAAGTCTTTTAAAGAAATAATACCTTTATTTTACTCTTTGAAAAATCTCTGATCTAAGTAGTCTAGGATGTGGCGAGGTAGTTTCAGCTAGTTCCACTTAACTAGGCCAAGCTTCCCTAAAGTACTATCATCTCACCCCACCCTAGTACTAGGTTAGGTAAGTATCAACTAATCTTTTTCCTATATAACCATTCTAAATCATGCAGAAAATTAAACACGAATGACACGATAGATATTTAAGGGACAAAATCAGCAAATGCATGAACATGACATTTATGTATGATTCAATCAAGTCAAAATATTTTAATTAAGTTTCTAATAATGTATCAAATTCTCGATTTGATACATATCATGTGAACCCGCGAAATATGTCAACCCACTTTGACATATTTAATATTATTAAGTTGGAGGTTTCGGTTGGGTAGAATTTTATTTGGTTTCACACTTGAAGGTAATCAATTTAAGTTCATGAATTTTGTATGACTTTTGAATTATGGATTAAATTTATTATTAATGTTGACTTGTTAATAATTGTTACAAGATAGTTCAATAAATGTTTATTTGTAATTATTAATTACGGTTTAAGAATTAAGGATTTAAGTTTGAGAATTATTAACTGAGGTTGAAATTATTAAAAATTAATTAAGGTTGAAATTATTAAAAATTAATTAAGATTGAAATTATTAAAAATTAAGGTTGAAATTATTAAAAAATTAATTATGGTTGAAATTATTAAAAATCAAGGTTGAAATTATTAAAAAATTAATTAAGGTTGAAACTATTAAAAATTAATTAAGGAAAAAAATTGTTAGAGTTAAAATTGTTACGAATTAATTAGAGTTAAATAAAGGATTAATTAGAGTTAAATTAATTAAGAATTAATTAGAGTTAAGTCAATAAAGGATTAATTAGAGTTAAATTAATTAATGATTCATTAGAGTTAAATTAATTAAGGATTAATTAGAGTTAAATTAATAAAGGATTAATTAGAGTTAAATTTGTTCGGATGTATACTAAAAGTCTTGCTTTTCTATAGGAACATCTACATTTTGAAAGAAAATCAAAAATCACAGGGTGTATATTTATATTAGTATGTGCACAAATATCTGATACTTTGCATTGTAGATAACATGGTGTGTGGTGACGCACAGAAGATCATGTTATCAGTTCTTTGCAGAGTATAAGTAAGTGGCTCACAACCGAGATGGAGTTGGGCAAACCATCGGGATGGTTGTAGTTGTTGGTGCAGGAAGCACCATATCGAACCTTGTTTTGATATTGGCAAAGGATTCAAAGTTAAGTGCTATGTGTGATCTAACGATGTTACTGAGTGTGCAGGAATCTAAGACCTGGCGAAGGGCTGCTAGGCACCTTGCGAAGGACTGCCAGGAATCGAAGACCTGGCGAAGGACTGCTAGTAATCGAAGACCTGGCGAAGGGCTGCTAGGCACCTGGCGAAGGATTACTGGGCAAAAGTCCAACCGGAGGAGCCGGTTGGCAAAAGGTAAACTCTCCTGAGAGGAGTAGGTGAGGACGCATTCCCCGTCGAGGGAATAGTAGGCGTCGGTTCAACCTAGGGTTCCATTTTGGAAATCCGAAGTCAGAACCAAGACAGCTACGGCTGTAAAAAATTATCTAATACTCTTGCTTTGCTATTGTGAACTAACCTTGAATGCAGGATCGAAGGAATGTGTTTCTGCAGCTCAGAACGCCCCATAGGAGAGGGGCAGACAGCTGGGCAGGGCGCCCCGGAGGTCCCAAGCGCCCCCAAGGTCAAGCCAGAACAAGTTAAGCAAGAAATCGCTTCGAAAGCTTACTGGGCCAGGCACCCTGATGGTCCCGGGTGCCCTGGATGTCTCGGACGCCCTGGGTCCAAGCCAACCAGTGATCGAAGCAAAATTAGCCAATGAAGCCAGCAGACCAAGTCAACCGGGGCGCCCCTAGTGTCCCCGGCACCCCCGTCAGCTTCGAGCCCGATTCCGGAGGGATAAGCGCTGACTGAGCTTCGGATGAGAGTTCTCGGATCCGAAGGCACGTGTCAGGCACCCCCAGCGTCCCGGGCGCCCCCAGCGTCCCGGGCGCCCCCAAGAGTGCTATAAAAGGGGTTCGGCCCCTAAGGCTTCAGTATCAACTTTTTCAACGCCTCTACGCTCTTCGACTCAAGCGCTCTACTCCGAAACCTCCAATCTCGAGATTCAAGCGCCGACGATGACCCTCTGCTCCAAACTACGATCCACACTGGGCGTCGGTAACGAAGAGTCTAATTTTATTTACTGTACTATAACTGTAACATTTTCTGTAAACATTTGCGCACATATACAATTGCCCGCAGTAAACGGTCAAGGACCGTGGGCCTTGGAGTAGGAGCTGGCCGCGACTCCGAACCAAGGAAAAGTGCTTGAGTTCTTGTGCTGTGTTTATTTAAATTTCCGCTGCGCATTCTCTTTTCAAATCCGAAATGTTTTCACGATATTCACCCCCCCCCTCTATCGTGTTTTCTCGATCCAACAGTAGTGTAATTAGGTGTGGTTTGTCTTAACCATAGAATTACACTAGAGTGCTTTGTGTGCATTGAGTATGACCAAAATAAATGTCATCTAATTTATACTGACTTTATAATTGGATTAGACCTTGGTTTTATTATGGTGTATAATCTCTAAATCCTGATATAATAACAGGCATGTGTATTTAGTTATTATTTCTTTGATTTACCAATGAGCGAGATTTATTCTGTTAAATCGATAGGCCTGGTAAGTTGGGAAATAATATTATGTACATGGTGTGCTATTGATTATTGAGGGAATCCGTATCCTGGTGAGTCGGGATGATGATGCCCCCTTGACAAGCTCATAAGGTTCATCATGTTAAATCTTGCAAGTGGACTATGGTCCAACATGATAAAAAGATTGAGTGGTACTAGTCAAGGATCAAGAGGTTGATTAATTAAAATTGTCAGTAATTTAAATTAATCAATGGGTATTCGATATCTTAAACACGGGGAGATGAATGTGCTCATAATAGATGGAGCCCATATAAAAATATGGGGGTTGGTGAGGAGGTTCAATAGGGATCCTTTAGTGGAATGGATCTTCATTAATGGATCGGATTTGGATCCATTAGTGGGCCAAGACTCAACTCCTCCTCATGGTCCCTACCATAGCCCTATATATACCCCATAGGAGTCATGAAACCAAGGCCAATTAATCCAAGAATTAATCCAATTAAGAAAAACCCTAGTTCTCCCTCTCTCCCTCTTCTCTCTCCTAGGTCATGCGCAAGGTGGTGGAGAAGAAATCCTTTCTTCTTCTTCCTAGGTTCTTCTCTTCCTCTCTTGGTGGTGGCCGGTGAACACTAGACAAGGAGAACTTGGCTTCTCCTTTGTCGCACATGGCAGCAGCAAGCAAGTGGGAAGAATCGGCGCCGGTGAAGGAGAGGAAGATTGCTTCTTGGAGTTGATCACCGACGGTAGAGGAGGAAGAAATAGGGCTCAGTAGGGATTGGAGAAGATCATTTCTTCTCCTAGTTCCCTTCCTTTCTTCTCCTTCTCTTGTGTGACCTCATCCAAGGAGCAGAAGGGATCACTGACGGCAAGGAGGAGCCTTCTCTTGCGGCGCCGGCGGTGAGGAAGAAGGAGGAGAGGCTGCGGCGGGTTTAGGGAAGAAGAAGAAGCCTTTATTTTCTTCTTCTTCTGGTTCTCCTTCTTCATTACCTTCCTCTCGGTGCTACCTTGTGGCCGGCAGTCCTTGGGAGCTTGAGGTGGCCGGCGGCGCAAGGAGGAGAGGTAGATAGGTGGCCGGCGGGTAAACCCTAATACTAGGGTTTGTTGGTGCAAAGAGAAGAAGAAGAAGAAGGATTAATTGGAAGCCTTGGTGACTCCGCGTCATGGTAGATTGTCGCCCACACGATGTCCAAGAGGGGAGGGTCATACGGTAGAAGACTGCGAGGTAAAAGATGAGGTATATCTCTCTTTGACTCCTTGTTCATGTCTATTATTTTATGTGATTTTTGTTATTACATGTGTTCTTAATTAATTGTCATGGTTTGATTATTTGATAATTAATTAAGTCATGAACCCCGAAGATAAACACAAAAATCGGCGATCCGCTCGTCATCTTTTCTGCGGTCAATTGATTCAGAAAGTTACATGACCTTACTCTTGAGTTTGTCTAAGTTGTGACTTGAATCAATTGATACAATGACGAGACGGTCATTTGGGAGACGGGTCTCCATTCAGATTAAATTTTTAATCCCTAGACATGGAGAGGTCTCTCATGTTCGACCCCGTGTTCCCTTAGGAAACCCGCCGAGCCATATCCCGGTTCTATCAAAATTAATTAAAAATTAATGTTGAAGTTATCAATTAAAGATTAAATTGTTAATAGTTTTGGGTCTAGTTGCATCATTTCCATTAATTCGAAAATATCTGAATCATCAACTATTTCTTTATTATTTAATTTTTCAAGTTTATCTAATACTTCTGCTTTGTTTGAATTTTTGTAGACATTATTAAATGTAGCTTTGATTTTAAGAAATTCTTCTTCCACCTTATCCTCATCATCAGAGTTATATTCTTCTCTATCTTTATAGTTGGTAGGGTAATTTTCAGGGTTGTTTATTAAATTTATATATTCAAGGGTATATTGAGTATTATCTTCAATATTATGTAGAGTATTATCTTTAATATCCTCAGAATTAATTTCAGAAATATCAGAAATAATTACATCATTATCCTCAAAATTATCTGAAGGATTATTTGTTGGTGCCGGAAGCACCAAAGTCAAACCTATGTTTTGATAATGGCAAAGGGTTCAGAAGTTAAGAATTGGTTGTGATCTAACAAAGTTACTAAGTGTGCAGGAACACCATAGGTACACTAGACACTAAGTCCTGGTTCTTTGAATTGGGCACTAAGTCCTGGCCGCGAGCTGTGCAACTAAGTCCTGACGTAAAGTTGGGCAATAAGACCTGGTGAGTGAAGCTGGGCACTAAGACCTGGTGAGTGAAGCTGGGCACTAAGACCTGGTCGAGGACTGGGCACCGAAGACCTGTAAGTGAAGCTGGGCAAAAGTCCAACCGGAGGAGCCGGTTGGCAAAAAGGTAAATTCTCCCGAGAGGAGTAGGTGAGGGTGCGTTCCCTATAGGGGGGAACATTAGGCGTCAGTTCGACCTAGGGTTCCATTTGGGAGACCCAAAGTCAGAACCAAGACAGCTTAGGCTGTAAATAATGTGTAATATATAACATGTACATTTTCATCTTGTGTTTGGAACTAACCCTAGTTGCAGGAAACGAATGGACTATGTTTCTGCAGCTCAGGCGCCTCATTGGAAGGAGGCGCCTCACTAGGCTAGGCGCCCGTACGGATACAGGCGCCCTAGTGCAAGGCCAAACCAAGCCATCGAAGCAAACTGCCACGAAAGCCTTTAGACCAAGTCAAGCTAGGCGTCTGTGTTAACACAGGCACTCCAGTCAGCTCAGGCACCTCAATGAAGGGGATAAGCACTGACCAAGCCTGCGGATTAGAGTTTGCACAGGAGAGGCCACGTGTCAGGCACCCCCTTCAACACAGGAGCCCAAGCGACCACTATAAAAGGGGGTTCACCCCCAAGGCTTCAGCACAACTTGCAAATCTCGCTCTCAACACTTTCGCTCAAGCGCTACGCTCCAGCACGCTCTGCACTGGCGATTCAAGTGCTGACGACGACCCACTGCTCCGAAATTCCATCCACTCCGGTCGTCAGTAAAGGTTTAAAATTCTTAAGTGTTGTAGCTTCTTTTTTAATTCTATATCTGTACTCCAAATTGTAAACATTCTTTGAATATAGAATTGCCCATCGTAAATGGTCAAGGACCGTGGGCCTTGGAGTAGGAGCCGACTGCGACTCCAAACCAAGTAAAATAAACTGTGTTAGTGACGTTGTTTTACTCTTTTCGCTGTGTAATTTGTCAATTTATCCGAAAATTTTCCGATCGATATTCACCCCCCCCTCTATCGATTTACTCCGATCCAACAAGTGGTATCTGTAGGACCGATGCATGTGAGAGGGGGGGTGAATCACGTGACTTTTAAAATCTTCGTTATAAAATCAGAGTCGATAGAAAATTATACGATGCTTTTTATAACATGTGCAGCGGAAAAATTAAAACGAAATGCGAAAGCGAAAAATAATAAAAAAAATTACACGAGGAGTTTTACTTCGTTCGGAGCCTTCGCCGACTCCTACTCGAAGGCCCAGGTTCCTTGAACCTTTCCTGTGGGCAATCCACTAAAAACCTCTACCGACAAACTACCGATAGAGTGATTCGAATACAAGATTGGGCGGAAGTGTAACAGCCCTACACTTCCCCCTTAAATAATTTAAGTGCAGAAAGAAAAAATTCGTTACCCAACACTTAGATTTATCTGAAGCAGCTTGGGTGTTGGGAGCGATCTTCCAGCAGCGGTCGGACAGCCTTGAGTCAAAACACAAACCGCAGCAGAGGAGCGTGGAAGCAAGAGAGCGCCAAAGCTTGAACCAGAATCAAATTTTCTTATATGTTAGAGGTCTTGCTTGCTTCTATTTATAGTGCCTCGATGCATGATCTTCTCAGCTCAAATTTTATCCATCAACAAGATAAAATAATTAAAAACAAGATAATGTTTCTATCCTTTGCTTCAATTAAGAAAATAATTTAAATAAAATATAAATACAGAATATTGAAAAGTTAACCGAGAGGTTTTATCCTCTTACAATTTTATTAATAATTTAAAAAGGAGATTTTATCCTTCCAGCTAAGCTTTACGTGAGAATTTTAAGCATTAGTAGGAATAATTTTATTCTCTAAAAAGAAGGAAATACGAATAATTTAAATGATAATTTATCCTCCACCAAGGCTTTAGATAAGGAATAATTTTATAAAATTCAACTACAAAATCTAATTAAATAAATTCTGTAAAATAGAGTTAATCCATTTAGAATCTAATTAAATAAATTCTGTAAAATAGAGTTAATGCATTTAGAGTTAATTAGACCCCGTCCAAACCTGGATAAGGATCTAACCAGGACTCAACCGAGATCACCAAAATGGGCCTAAGTTGGACCGCGCCTACAGTCCTAAAATAGGACCCGTCCTCACTGGTTCGCTCCTCCAGTGACTTACCTCACTTACCTCGTGCAGCTCTACTCAACTTCTTAACCCACCAGGTCTTCCTGCCAGGGCTCAACCACCCTGGTCTTTTTGCCAAGTTTCAACCAACTTGGGCTTCAGCCAGTTGTCAGGCCCCGTGAACCCAACTGGACTTCTCGCCAGGACTCAACCACTCTGGACTTCCCGCCAGGACTCAACCACCCTGGACTTCAGCCTGGTGTCAGGTCCTAAGTCTTTCAACCCTGCACACTTAGTAAAGAGGTCAAAACCAAAAGCAAGTCTAACTTTAACCTATTTGTCATTCATCAAAACTCAGGTTTAACTATTAGTGCAAATTGCACCAACAGTATCAAAGCGGGTGGCTCAAACTTGGTGCAACCACCAGTTTGAGAGTTTTTTCGGATTTACGAATTTTAATTCTTTTTTCTGCTCGAATTTTCTCGTTAATCGAGGTTGGTGCAACACCACTCGATCTTTTTCCGTTATTAATATTTTTTACCTTCCCGCACTGCTAATCCAAGACCTAGTCTTGGGACAAGTTTTTTTTTGTAATTTTTCAGAAAAATTTTAATGGCCAACCAAGAGTGGAACAGTACTCGTCCACTGCTATTCTTCGGGGAGAATATTGACTTTTGGAAAAGTCAAATGGAACTCCATCTGAAGGCCCATATGGACATATGGATGATTATTCAAACAGGGTTGTCCCTCCCTATTGAAGATGAACTATCAATTGCGTGGAACAAACTGGATAAACCAACGCTTAACCAAATCGAGATAGATGCAAGGGCAACTGCAATTCTTCAGTGTGGTCTAACCAATAAACAACTCAAGCTAGTCGGCTCATTTGGATGTGCTAGAGAGATTTGGGAGAAATTGATTAACCTACATCAAGACAACTCAGATGATAAAGATCAGGTAAGTTATGCTGCATTCATGGCTCAAGCTCAAATAACCGAGCCAGATTCGGCACCCGACTTTGACTCTGGATCAGAAGATGAGTTAGAATCTGTACCTGACTGCGAATTCGAGCTAGAGGATGAATTGACTGAGACGGTAACCGATTTTGAATCCTTTTCAAAATTACAATTAAATAATCAAACTAATGCTATAATGGCCGAGGAAGGGATAGCTTCTATTGCAGGGAAAAATCCAGGAGAACCACCCAAGGAGAAGCTTCAACCAGCACCCGAGCCCGACTCAGACTCAAAATCTGCTGACAGTGAAGGAGATCGACTCAAATTGGTCTGATGGGTTCGTGACCACTACAAGAAGCTAAAGGAACAGAAAAGAAGGATGGCTAAAATTAAGGGGGAGATTCCCAACCAAGAATCAAACAGTAATAATGTAAATTCAAAAGGTAAAAATCATATAATATGTTTTAAGTGCAGCGAAATAGGACATTACAAGAGTAAATGCCCCAATCGCAAGAGTCGACCTTCGCCAAACGGTACCTTCAAGAATACCGGACAAATATTCGGGAAAGGTAACTTTACAATATTTGAAACCCCAGTATTTACTTCAAATGATGTGATTAAATCTTATGAATTAGTTAAAGCAAAGTTTAGAAAATTAGAACAAGAAAATGAAACATTAAAACATAAGGTCAAAATGATAGAAAGTTTAATTCATAATCTTGCTGATTTTAAAAGTCCAGAATATTTTTACAATTATGACGTGACTTAGATGATTATTCTTCTCACTTGTCTATTTATTTTATTATGCTTAGATTTAGGATTGGTTATATTAAGGACAAACGATTAAGTTGAGATTTGAATAACATAGTATTGGGTGGAGGTGAGATGATAGTACATTAGAGAAGCCTTTCTGGTGGAACTAGCCGAAGCTACCGATCCAAGACCCAAACTAGTTAGACCAAAATTTTTCAAGAAGTAACTTGAAGATGAATTTTCAGTAAAAAACTTTGTTAAGGAAAGGGTTGTTGCTCCAATAAGGCTACGACCAAAAAAGGCCTTGTGCCTCGCCAAGACCTGGAAGCTGATTACTAAAAACCTAATTCAAATTACTATTTGTTAAATTTGAATCTAACATAAATTTTAACCAAATCCTAGATAACCATGTCAAAGTTAATCTTGCTTTTCTATAAGTTTTTCCATAACATGTTTTCCGGTGCGCACAAGCTTTCATGTCATAACATTAGTTTTCAAAGATTAGTTCAAAGTTTTAATCTTACATACTTTTTGCTCGAAATCCTCTCAAAAATTCACTTTAATTTAAGGATTGACTCATCAAATTAAGATCTAGCACGTAATTGACTTATTTGTGATTAGTCAAACCTGGTCAAAATGGTCAAAATTGGTCAACGATTAAACTGGTCAACAGTCAAATATTGGTCAACCCGGGCACCCGAGCCTATACGGGCGCCTGGTACTTTATCTTCGACCAAGGCAGTCAGCCCTGCCAAAAGCAACTGACAGCCTCCTGATTCAGGCGTCCGAGAGGCTCTCGGGTGCCCCAATGATCACGGACGCCCGTGTAACCTTATATAAGGCCATCAAATCATGACCATTTGCCACACCAAGCAAGTTTCTCCTCCATTCCTTCTCCTCCCAAGGCGCCCGAAAGCTCCTTTCTTGTCCTCGAACGCCCTACTTCGACAATGTCTCCCCGGTACCATTTTAATTATGCATTTATAATTAATTTTTCGATTATCTCGCTTATTAAATGCATAATTTTTCTTATTCGTTTAGAAAACATCGTGTTACTCAACCTAACCCCGCGGCCGAGCCGAGCTCGGATCCGAGATTCTCTAACTTAGAATTATTCAATAAATTTGCCCAGACCACCTACAAACATTCAAAACTAGCTTCTTAAATTGACAATTCTTCACTCAATCTTGCCCAACATCAATAGACGCTATCAATTTTTATCAACTTGACCATCTTGTTTTCTGTACCCATTCAGTTAACACAACCTTGTGTGCTGAATTCTACAACAATCTGGTCAAAGTAGATGACCTTTGCTACTCGACCATCGTACAAGGGATGCCACTTACTATCTCACTAGCCTTATTTAACCGATTTTTAGGACTACGACCCTCCCAGTCTACCTTTTGTTGCTATCCTCCTACTGACCAGCCTTTCAGTGCCCCTTATTCTAACATTTCCCTGGACACTCTCTACTCTTACTTTTTCAGAGATGTCTGAGACCCGACAAGACAGATGTTTCAGTTTGTCGATCTCCACGTTCAGCATTATGCTCTCTATAGAGTCATAATCCGCTGTGTCCTTCCACTAACCACTCGGGATATCACGACCATGCGACCCTTTCATACCTTCCTCCTCTATGCTATGATTCATCATCTGGATTTAAATATTGGCCTCCACATTTTCCACACGATCATCTATGCATTCAGCATTTCTACCCATTCACGAGTCCGCACCCCCTACTGCCACATCATCACCTCCCTTCTACACCACTACGGTCACGACATCACCGCTGGGGAGGTAACCCCAATGACCGAGTTCGACGAGATCGGGGCTAGGAACTTTTCCTTAGCGGGGATAGATGTCTCAGACACCGGGGTTCTTTCATGGAGATGCCAGAGGGCTCAACCCCAGATAGACTCGGACGAGGAGGTGGAGGTTGATGTAGCCGATCTCGCAGCCGAGATCAACGAGCACTTGCAGGAGCCTCCGCCACCGACCAGTGCCTGGCACTACTACAGACAGAGATGCACAACCTCCAAGAGGAGATGGAGGCCCGTCAGGCTGAATTTATAGGCGCTCTTCAGGCCGAACACAATGTGAACCAGGGTTATCACACTGATTCTCCAGCTAGCTGACTGTACTTGTACTATTTGACTTTCCCTACCCTATAGGGTTGACCTATGTTTGACTTCACTGGTCCTTGTATTGACCAGTTGACTTTTATTCAGCTGTCTTATCTACTGGTTATTTACTTATCTGATGAGTTTTTTTTTAACTGCTAAGTCATTTACTTCATAACTGAATCTTAGGGTTGTGCTTAGTAGAATAGGACTGATCTATATTGTTTTCTTAAAAACTTTTCCTATTTTTCTTAATTTTTTCAAAAATTAGCAAATTTATCATTTCTTTTATCAAGTTTTTCAAATTTAAAATGATTTTCAGACTTAGTTTTCTTTCAAAACTACCCCTTCAAAACTAGGGCTTTTTCGCAAATGGACTTAGCTTAGGCCCTAACCCTAGAACTGCATGCACCTATAGATCTAGAAGCCAACATCTCACAAGCACCTTAGGGTACTTTTGAATGATAACCTATACTGGGTTGGGATGCTTAGGTCTATGCCTTGATTCAAGATGTTTTAAGTTAGTGCATCTACAGTAATTGGGGCAATAAATACAAGTTGAACAGCAATCAGGTTAAGTGTCAAGCTTAGAAAATTTAACTTGATCAGATCACTTAACTTGACTAACCCTAGCGAAAGCTACTGTTGATGACAGTTACTAAGTAGCTAACAGGGTTAGACAGGACCCGAACAAGATCGATTTAATTTGGTTTGGTCCAGTTTTTTTTGTCATTAGAATTGGTTTAATACAGATTTTCAATTTCTTACTAGCTCTAATTTACTTGTAGTAATTGGTATCAATTTTTTTTGATATATGGCAAAGGGGGAGAGAAACAAAAGAAAGAGGGAATTTTTTTTTTCAAATTTGAAAATTTCTCAAAATTTTCCATCTCTTTTTCAAAAAGTAAAGTAGAATGTTCTAAGTGCTCAGTTTTTAAGTACTTCTCAGTTTTTAAATACTTCAAAGTTCTTTAAGTACTTGAAAATGTTTTTAAATTATTTTAAGTATCTCAAATTTTTTTCTAAAAAGGGGTTTAAGTACTTAAAAAGGTTTTTAATTTTTTTAAGTATTTTTCAAGTGCTTCAAACTTTTAATGTAGTTCTAAGTGCTCTTAAAACATTTCGAAAAGGCTTCAAAATTTCTATGTGTATTTTGAAAAGAATTTCTAAGGAAAATTTTTTCTTAGTAAACAAATTTGCCTGAGCTAAATTATTTTTCAAAAAACTTGTTGGCAAATGTGCTAAGTAAATTTTTCTTAGTAAACATATTATTTTTGTGAAAATATTTTTAAGCAAATTTTTCTAAGTTGGGAAATTTTTTCCAAGATCTCAAAATTGAAACCTTGTAAGGAAAATCAGTTCTCAAAACTTGTTTTGCCTAAGTAAAATTTCAAAATAGTGAAACAAAAATTAGGCTTATAAAACCTTTTCAAAAATTGCCTAAGTGTTCTTGAGTACAATTTTCGAAAAAATACTTATTGAAAAAATTAAAGCTTTTTGCTAAACACTTAGCACTTAGAAAGTTTACAAAACCCGTGTGACATTGAAAATTTCAGGGGGAGAACGTACAATTCAGGGGGAGTTAAAATTCTATTGTTAGTATTGTTAGATTGCTATAATATATTCTTAACTTAACTTTTTGAACCATGTTGCCATAAAGCAAAAAGGGGGAGATTGTTGGTGCTGGAAGCACCAAAGTCAAACCTATGTTTTGATAATGGCAAAGGGTTCAGAAGTTAAGAATTGGTTGTGATCTAATAAAGTTAATAAGTGTGCAGGAAAGTTCTAGGTACACTAGGCACTAAGTCCTGGTTCTTTGAATTAGGCACTAAGTCCTGGCCGCGGGCTGAGCAACTAAGTCCTGACGTAAAGTTGGGCAATAAGACCTGGTGAGTGAAGCTGGACACTAAGACCTGGTGAGTGAAGCTGGGCACTAAGACCTGGTCGAGGACTGGGCACCGAAGACCTGGTGAGTGAAGCTGGGCACTAATACCTGGTCGAGGACTGGGCATCGAAGACCTAGTAAGTGAAGCTGGGCAAAAGTCCAACCGGAAGAGCTGGTTGGCAAAAAGGTAAATTCTCCCGAGAGGAGTAGGTGAGGACGCGTTCTCCGTAGGAGGGAACATTAGGGGTCGGTTCGACCTAGGGTTCCATTTAGGAGACCCAAAGTCAGAACCAAGACAACCTAGGCTGTAAATAATGTGTAATATATATTATGTACATTTTCTTCGTGTGTTTGGAACTAACCCCGGTTGTAGGAAATGAAGGGACTGTGTTTCTGTAGCTCAGGTGCCTCATTGGAAGGAGGCGCCTCACTGGGCTAGGCGCCTGTATGGATACAGGCGCCCCAGTGCAAGGCCAAACCAAGCCATCGAAGCAAACTGCCACGAAAGCCTTTGGACCAAGTCAAGCTAGGCGCCTGTGTTAACACAGGCGCCCTAGCCAGCTCACGCACCTCAATGAAAGGGATAAGCGCTGACCAAGCCTACGGATTAGAGTTCGCGCAGGAGAGGTCACGTGTCAGGCGCCCCCTTCAACACAGGTGCCCAAGCGACCACTATAAAAGGGGGTTCACCCCCATGGCATCAGCACAACTAGCAAATCTCGCTCTCAACACTTTTGCTCAAGTGCTATGCTCCGGCACGCTCTGCACTCGCGATTCAAGCGCTGACGCGACCCGCTGCTCCGAAATTCCATACACTCTGGTTGTCCGTAAAGGTTTAAATTTCTTAAGTGTTGTAGCTTCTTTTTAATTCTATATCTATACTCCAAATTGTAAACATTCTTTGAATATAGAATTGCCTATCGTAAACGGTCAAGGGCCGTGGGCCTTGGAGTAGGAGCCGACCGTGACTCCGAACCAAGTAAAACAAACTGTGTTAGCGACTTTGTTTTACTCTTTCCGCTGCGTAATTTCTCAATTTATCCGAAAATTTTCCGATCGATATTCACCTCCCCCCCCCCTCTATCAATTTACTCCGATTCAACATTATCATCAATATTATTTTAACCCATACCGGTATTATCATTATTAATTGAAATATTGTCATCCTTAACATTATCAGAAATTAAAGGATCATTAATTTTAATTTCATCTTTATCATCAGAATTATCAACAATATTATTATTATTCTTATCAGCAATTATCAGATAAAATATTAAAATTAATTCTAAAAATTATTGCATTGATATTAAAGATTAAAGAATTTATATCTGATATTTTAGTATTATCAATATTTGGTAACTTATCATTCAATAACTTAAGTTGATTATGCAAATGATCTAGTTTATCAAAAAAATTAACAGAGTTATCTAAATTTTCAAAATTACTGTATAATTGTGCAGGAATTTGAAAATTATTGCTAAAATAAACTTTTCGTACCTTGGTCGGACACTGGTTCTTGTAGTGTCTATGCTTTCGACATTTGAAGCACTGGATATGGCTCTTGTCCCTCCGGACTCCTGGCGCTGGTACCTCCTTTGCCGCTGGTGGTGAAGATCGAGTCTTACGTGTAGGACACTGATTTTTATAGTGTTCTCTCCCCCTTCACTTAAAGCAAATAATATGGAACTTAAAAATTGACATAAATTAAATTATACCTGATTCACCCCTGGCTCCCCCTCGATTCTTGGCATCTTTGCTCCGTCGGCTGTTAGTCCGGTGAAGAGCTACCAGGCTCTGATACCACTTATAGGACCGGTGCTGTCGATAGAGGGGGGGGTGAATATCGACTTGAAAATTTTGTCGGGAAACTTTGACGTTCGTTCTAGTCAGAGAGTTAGTAGCACAACAGAAAATAATAAAACAAACGAAAGAACCAACACAAAAGACACGCGGGTTTTTACTTGGTTCCCAACCCCCAGGGTTAGTACATCCAAGGCCTAATCATGGGTAGTGCCCGTCCACTAGTGGTTTCCTTCCTGGAATTTTTGGAGGCGGAGAAACCCGTCTTACAGTTTGATTTTACAACCAAAAGAATAAGTAAATTAACTGCATAAAATAAAAACAAACCAAAATGAAAGTCGAAGACCCGACCAATTTGGAAGTCCGACCTCCTGGAGCCTCCTTGGTCGCAGAGCTTCATCTCAAGCGCTTTTTCTTCACTCAGAATGCTTAGACTGATGTTGCAAGTGTTGTTCTAAGTTGAGGAGTCGAAGCCCCTTTTATAGCATCATCTCGGGCGCCCTAGAGGTCTTTGGGGCGCCTCAATTCTGTCAAAAACTCATTCGTAATTGCGAACATCGCGATGCTGATAAGTTAGGTTGTCTAGGGCTCCTGGGTCATGGGGGCGCCCTGGAAGCAGTTTCCAGGCCATCTCTTGTGTTTGCTAGCCTACCTTGCCTCCAATTCCAGGTACCTGTAAGATACACAAACACAAGACAAGCAAATATATAATTATAGCTTTAAAGATTGGTTCTGACTTTGGATTTCATGCGAAACCCTAGGTCGAACCGACGCCTAGTGTTCCCTTTCCCGGGGACGCTCCCTCGCCTACTCCTCTCAGGAGAAGTTGCCAACCGGCTGTTCCGGTTGGACTTTTGCATGATCTTCCGGATCAGGACTTCGGTGCCCAATCCACGACTAGGACATATTGCTCAATTCCATGAACTAGGACTTCATGCCCAACCCTCGGTCAGGTCTTAGGTGCCCAACCCTCGGCCAGGACTTATTGCCCAATTCCATGAACCAGGACTTCGTGCCTAGGTTAACTAGGACTTTTCTTCGCTTTGATGAAGACTTCTTTTGCTAGTCATATTAATCCTGACTAGACTTCTCTTCTGCCAAACATCAAGTCCTATTTGGCTTACTCCTTGGTCTAATTGGCCAACCCTGGGTTTTCTGCTAAACATCAGATCCTGTTTAGCTAACTCTTGTTCTAACTGATCAAACCTCAGTATAGTAACCAGATTTAATCTAGGTTTGATCATCCTATCAAACATCAGGTCCTGTTTGGCTAACCCTTGATTACCTTAATCATCCTTGGGTTCTAGTTGACTCTGCCAAACATCAGATCTTGTTTGGCTAAACCTTTGTCAACATAATCAATCCTGGGTTAACCCTACCAAACATAAGGTCTTGTTTGGTTTAACCCTTGATCACTTTGACTAACCCTTACCTTGTATAACATATATTACTAACTTAAGTATTAAAAATATCGAAACACCAGAGGAGGGCATCATTGATGCATCTTGCACCAACACCGTTAGGCTAGCCGTTGGCTGGGCATCAGTCGACTGGCCCTGGGGGCAGTCGACTGGTGTTGGAGCTGAGCTGTTTGTATAACAACTCTCTCCTCTATTTAAGAGGAGGCTTTGGGGCATGAATAGGTTACGGTTATTGATTGCTAAATCCTATTCTAAGTGCCCAAAGCTTCTATAGTCTATTCTCTCCTGATATTCTAAATCCTATCTTGTAAAGGTGGAAGAGAGCATCTTGTGAGGGTTTCTCCTCCTTCAAGGAGAAGATTATAGTGAAGCATGATTATGTGGTGTGGATCCTTGGATTAGTCACCTCTAGGAGGTGGATACCAAGTAAATCAAGGGAGTTTGAATTGCTTTGATTGTTAATTGATTTTGTCTATTATTGTTTTTGTATTTTAGCTAGCATTCGTGTAGACAAAATCAAAGAAGAGTTATTCACCCCACCCCACCCCACCCCCCCTCTTGCCAAACGCCAAGGTCCTAACAAGTGGTATCAGAGCAAGGATTGTTTTGGGAGAACTCACCGTCAACCAGAACATCAAGATGGTGTTTCAAGAGGGATATATCACCGCATGACCACCATTATTCGATAGCAATGACTTTGCATATTGGAAAGGTAGAATGGAATACTATTTAATGAATGATATTGAAAATTGGTTTAGTGTTGTAGATGACTTTGAGATACCAAAGGATAAAAGGGGAGAACCTCTCCCAATCAAGAAGTGGACAAAAGAGATTATGAAGAAGGCTTAAGCAAATGCAAAGGTCACAACAACTCTACAATATGACCTTTCAAAGGAGCAATTGAACAAAGTCAGACCATTCAAGTCCGCTAAAGAGCTTTGGGAAAAGCTCATTGAGTTAAATGAGGGATCAAATGAATCAAGAAGAGCCAAGAAGGATCTCTTGGTGGCTCAACTTCAATCTCTCACCATGAAAACAAATGAAACTATGAGTCAATTGTACGGTAGATTTAAAGAAATCGTTAACGAGCTTCATGTGATAGGTGAGAAAATTGAGAATAGGGATTTAGTAAGGTATGTGCTTCAATCGTTCCCTAGAACCACTTTATGGGCCTCAATGGTTGATGCTTATAAAGTCTTTAGGGATCTTTCTTTAGTAAAGCTTGATGATTTATTTTGTGAATTTGAACTTCATGAACAAGTTAATGTGTCTACCAAAGAAAAGAGTATAGCTCTTATTGTAGAAAAAGAGAGGAAGAAGAAGAATGACAAGAAGAAGGTCTCATACTCATCATCCGATTCGGAAGAATCAAACACCTCAATGGATAGTGATCAAGAAGCGTATATGGTAAGAAAGATGAGGAAAGCATTTAAAAGTTTTTCTTCTAACAAATCTCATGGTAGGAAAATTTCAAGAAGTAAAAGTAGGATAAGAAAGGTCATATGCTACAATTGCTATGAAGAAGGATACATAAGGGATGATTGTCCACTCTTGAAGAAGAAGGAAGAAAAGAAGGAGGATGAAAAGAAGAAAACAAAAGAAAAAGGCAAGAAGGTTAAAAACCTAAATGCGACATGGGATGATTGATGCCCGCTAACTAGGTGTCACGAATGTGGGTCTCAAAATTTAGATATGTGTAAAGCTGGAAACCCTTTTTGCTATCAAAGAATGAAAACGTAGTAAAAGGGTCACATGTCGTATTTTTCCTACGGCTAGTTGAGATTGTTTGATTCGAGCTCAAGTTTATGTGTCGTTGATATTTTTGGGGTTTCAAATAAAATCTGGGTTTGGTTTTCAATTAAGAAAGGAAATCGCACTGAAAAGAAGTAAACTGAACCAAGCAAACTTAAACTAGGTATGGCAACCAATGAGCTCAACTAATGGAAAACCTAATCAACCAAGGCACTTAGCCGAATGCAAGGAGTAAATCTGACATCAAGTGCAAGTGTACACTACAAATTGCGTTTAACTCCAAGAAGTACCACTCGACCGAAATTTTACTTGATACACAATGCAACAATGAAACAAGCTTGATACGCAAAAGAGATGCTTATGTGCCAAAATGAGATTACAAGTCAGAGACAAATCAAATGCATATGAAATTGATTTCAATCACAACCCAAATACTAAAAGATAAGTTTACTCCTTGTACAAATCAGTGTAGACTTTAATCATGCAGAATTTAGCAAAATTGATACGCAAGGGATAAGGAAATCATGTGCCAAAAGCTGATATTAAACGCAAAACAGACTAATTTCAAATTGCAATGGTTCTCCCATGTCTAAGCTTCACTGAAACGAATTGCAGGATTGTAAAACAAATTGCTGAACTAAGGTTTAAAATTCAGAAACTAACTGACTATGAAGGAGGCTGCTTTCAAACACATAAGTAGACAAAATGTGTGGTTAACATAAGGAATCAAACTCAGAGCAAACTAAACACAAGAAATCTGCAGCTGATACAGAAATTCAGAAATGAAATGGCAGAAATCAAAATTACAGCAAAAGAACTGAAATTAACTAAGGAAACTACTCCTCAATCCTTCCCTTAGCTCAAAACCTCCTTGCCGTCACACAAGGGCAAGCCAAGAACCCCTTCAGCTCCGCAAATCAGTTGGAAGATTGTCTCTGCGATCGATTCTGCTCACAAACTGCACGCAGCTGGGAATCCAGTCCGAACTCCTTGATCTCAATATAATGGATTACGATGATGATTTGAAGATCTTCTGAGCACTCCTGAGGACCCCTACAGATGGCTCAGATGGACGGAAATGGCACACGAGTGAGATCCAAGCGATTGATCACAAAACTGCCGAAACCCTCAGACAGCTCTGTTCCGACGCAATTTTGAGCTGAAATCTCCACAGAAGCTTCCTCCAATTGATCCAGATCTTGTTCTAAGGTCGAAATTGAGGTGGCCACGCCTTCAAAACGAAGAAAATTGCAAGAAGAAATGATGAACTGTGCTGAAAACGTGAAGAAGAACGTAGGCTATGGCGAAGACGCGACATTGTGCAACCTGGGGAGAATTTGATTAAATACTAAGGAATGAACGGCTGAGATTGTTTTAGATGAATCCAACGGTCGGATCTTCTCCAATCTGGACCAAACATTGATGATGTTGATCAAGGGTCAGGATCTGCCTCAGGGTAGCTCGGATCTTCCAGATTTGCAAGGGATGGCCCAGATCAACCTGATCTTTGGATGGACAGTCTAGAGCCCTCTGAGCTTGATCCAACGGTTGAATGATCTCTGATTGGGATGAAAGTCTCAGATCTTGACCTCAGTGCTTGATCAGCCCTAACCCTAGCTCGGATTTCCTCAGATGGTCCCAGATGGCTCAAATCTAGCCGTTTTTGAATCGGACGGCTCAGATTTGTCTGAAGCTTGATCACTCGATCCTGGTCCACTTCTGACTAAAATTTGACCTAGCATAACCTAGGTCCATGATCCTTTCATGCCTACAAAAATAGATCAAAAATTTAGTGGTCAAATAATTCAAATGTGTAAAGATTTGTAATTAAGTCCAAAATAAAAACAAGTCCTAGAACCTAGGGTAAATTCACAATTAAGCAAGTAAAACATGGGTCAAACATGGATTTTGGCATCTGAAATAACCAATAAAATAGCACTTATCAACTCCCCCACACTTAAGCTTGAGCGTCTCGCGAAACTACTAAGTATGTATCCCTTAGGCTCTTTCCAAGCATAATTAGAAACAAGTGAAAAGAAATTACCTAGGGTTGTCAATTCTCAAAAATCTAAGCTCTATGGATTAGTATCTCGTCCTTAAATCAACAACTTAGCCTTTTTATCTTTCATGACTCATTGAGATGAATTTAACTCACTAGCCTTTCAAAGGAAATTTTTGGTGGCTCTCTTCTTGAATTCTAACTTCATGATGAAAGTGGAGCTTACTCAAACACACATGCTTTTTGCACTACCATAGGCTTGCTTGTTATCTAATCTCCACCATTATTCATGATTAGGATCCACATCTACAAAAACAAGTGAAAATATGGAAAATGCCAAGAATGAAGTGAAAGCCAAGAAAATAGAAAAATTGATGAAGTGGGAGACTTGGTTGCTCAAGAATGTTTCCAATGTACTTTGCTTCTCTTTACAGTCCTCTAGTGATATAAAAAGTGTGGTGAAGTCAAATTTGAACAATGCCTTTGATTTGGATGAAGAAAACCCTATTGGTCTTAATGTGCCAACCTTGCTTCCTTCTTTTTCCTTGTTCTTTTTTTTTTAAAAGAACTACAGAATTGAATTTCTTTTTATATTAGCTGCTTTCTTTCTCTCTAGTAAAATCAGAATGGAAATGGGGCAAGGCTTTGATCCGGATGATGATCTCTCCACTAGTTTCATGGTTCCACACTCAAATTTTGTGCCAATTTTATCTCTTTCTTTTCTCTTTTTTTCAAACTTTCAGCTCCACTGCATTGCTTTCAGACCTTGCAAAACTCTTTGATTCCTTAACAACAGTTAGCATCACATAGTAGTGAATTCAGTCCCTGCACTTCAAATTGAGTTCCGGCCACTGCAACTCACTGCAAAGAAAAAAAATTTCTCTCTGTTTTAATCTGAAATTCCTGGCAGCCACTTGTTTTTTTTCTGTTTTGATCAGCAGTGGTTGCTCTCAACACTTTGTGACACATTTGTGTGCTTCATTCCTTGATTCACAGCCTTGAAAACCCAAATTCAGTTTAAGTTGATACAAAACTTGTGCAGAAACTGTTTTTATGGAACACAACCTTAGTCCTATCATTCCACTGATTTTTTTCTTTTTCTGTCCCGACATGGAGATTCAACAACAGCTCCCAACAGATTTTCAGCACCTTGCAGCTTACTTTGCCTTCAGCTTGTATCATTCAGTAGCTCCAAGTCAAACTTTCTCAGATTCCCAGCTTTTGATCAGCAGCTCAGATTTTTTTCAGTTTCAGATTATTCAGCTTTTGACCAGCCTTTATTCAACCTCAATTCAGACTTTCTGATTCCGCACAGCTGCAATTCAGCTTCTAGCATATGGTTCTTAGTTTTCCAAACAAAGTACAGCTGCAATTCAGAGTAATTCTGATCAAATCCTACTTCACAGAAAATTTTCCTTGGCACAGAATCTTCTTCATTAGTTCCCACTTGGGTACAGATTTCTGCAGTGGTTTCAGATTCGGAAAGCTTCAATTCAGCTTCTAGCAGAGTGCTGATCTTGACTTCCATAATCCCAACTTTCCAGTTTTTGTATCCAAACCAATTCCTAACCCAAGATGGCTTAACAGAAATTTTTTTTTCTTTTCTTCCCTTTGGCACCAATTTCTGCTTTGCGTGCCAATTTCTTTCTTGCAGATTTTTCCATTGCTTGCCACTTGAATCTTCAAAGTATAATACGGAATCTAGATCTGCAATTGCTTCCATCTTTCTTGCTCATTCTTGACACCAAACTCACTCAAACTCATTCTTGGCACATGTAATTTCAGAAAAAAAAAAAATTCTTGACATGAAATACCTCTTTAATACCAAATATTTCAAAACACTAGTCACTCCCCCACACTTAATCCTTTGTCCGTCTCGGGCAAAGTAGCATCAAGAAACATTCCAAACAAACAAGTTCATAGAAAAGTGTGGTTAAGAGTAAGAAATAAGGAAAGAAAAATAGAATAAACATGATTATTGTCATAAACAAATTGATTAGCCTCTATAGATGTGATCCAATCATTGAAATATGATTTTGAAAGAACCTAAGCAAGTTCTAGAGTACAATTACATGTGTGTGTCACAAAAATAAGGCTAATTCTCACTAGGCACAAATAATCCATCTCAAGTCATCAATTAAGAATCTAAAGCCAAGTAGTACTCAAGCATCCAAGAATTCATCCATTAGCTTAAACCCTAAGTTTTAACAACCAAATTTAATTTATTTTCAAGAGACTCTAAAATGACATGAAGATAACCTAGAGGGATACATTTATTCACTAGTCATGCACGAAATAAATGTCCAAGAAAACTAACATGGTATCTATAATGACTCCTATTCATTCTACTCTACTCACGCATTTATTAGCAAAAACTCATTTTAAAAGAAAAATTCACTTCTAGAAGTCATAAAAGTGAAAAATGCAATAAAAGAAATACAAGAAGGAACAAACTCCCCTTTATTTTTGGTAGACGGAGTCTATCAAGAAGTAGCCTCCATCGTGGTAGTGGAGGAGTGTAGGTATTTGAGAGAGCTGCCTTCATTTGATCAATTCCATGGTACAGGGCTCCCCCACACTTGAACTTACAGAAAAATGCTCAGGTGGCCGAAGGCGATTTAGGTACAAGATCCATATAATAAGTGGAGTGCTATAAATTAAAGCGAGATCTACTCCTCCTTCTTGACGCCTTTTGAAAATCCTTCCAGGAGGTTGGAGTCTGTTCAGATGGAGCACCCACTCCAGAAGTCTTCTGGACCCTGCAAAACTATAGAATACCTCTCTCAAGCGTGCAGGGTAAAAAAGAAATGAAATGATATCAGTCTTTGCACGAAATGTATCTAAAAATGCATCACATCCAATTAAATCAATTTTTAGTACCTCAATGATTTTTTCCAATTAATATCCACAAAAGATGCATCAAGAAACTTATCATAACCAAAGAAATCAATTACTGGTACTTCAATGGAATCTTCACAATTATTTTTCATCAAGGATGTATCAAGCAATGCATTACAACCAATGAAATCAATTTTCGATTCCTCAATAAGTGTTTCACAATCAATTTCAGCATAAGATATATCAAGAGTTACATCACAATAAACAACATCAATTTCAGGCTCTTCTAAAAATTTTTCACAATCAGTTTCTACATAAAGTATGTCAAGAATTGTTTCACAGCCAATAAAATCAATCTCGGGTACCTCCATATGTTTTTCACACTCAACATCAGCATAAGATATAGCAAGAGATTCATCACAATAAACAACATCAATTTCGGGCACTTTTAAAAAATTTTCACTATCAACATTTTCATGATATGTATCCCAGCATGCTTCACTTTCAACAAATTCAACACTAGGTACCTCTATAGATTTTTCACAATCAAATTCTACAAAGGATATATCCATAAGTGTATCACAAACAATAAATTCAGTTTGAGGTACCTCTATAAATTTTTCCAAAGAGATAGGAAGAATACTTACCTGATCCTGCTGAAAATTACCTGGAGGTTCTACAAGAGTAGACGTAACTGTGGCCTCCTCCTGGTCAAGTACATGCTCCACTTCAGGTTCAGGTTCAGGTGGACACTCAACCAAAATAAGTGATCCTTGGGTTCTTGCTTCCATCATGCAAGTCCCTACACTTTCTGGTAATGTACCAGTAAATTGTGGTGGTCCCTGGGGCTTAGTGCAATCCCCTACACCTGTAGAATCAACTCCTATGCATGCTTCTTCAGTAATTTCTGCAGCAACAATATTAGAAAAATTAGGACCATCAATAGCAATATCATCACGAAATAAAAGATAAGAAGGGTCCTGTAAAGCTTCAGTTTCGAATTCTAGGCTGTAACGTGCTTTTTCATCCATCTCCTCTAATGCCTTCACAACTGATTATTGGGACCGGGTGCATGTTGACAAGGATACGGGTTCGTAAAATTTTAAATTTTTACGTGCAGCGAAAGAATTAGCATAAAATAATTTCTCAAATTACTTTAATCACGTATCTAGCATGCAACCTTATGATGTGTGGACATGATCATAAATTAAAACTTTGCGGAAAAGTAAACTAATTTACTTAGTACCTCGCGTAACTCGAAGTAAGGGACGAGATCCAACCGTAGCGTCCCTTGGAAGCTCCGCCTCTATTCGCGTCCACGCCGAGTTCTCTTCAGGATGACTTCGCAAAGTCACGAGTTTTGTGCCGACGAGAACTACTAGATTCTCTAAAGGCACAACTAGAAAATCAAGAGAGAAGAAAGGAAACTAACCACCAAGAAACGGAATCTAAATTCCGGGAAGGAAGGAGATGCTATCCGCTTCTTCTTCTTCTTGGTTGACTTCTCCTTGGAGATGATAGCTCACGGCAACCCTTGGATGGGGAGGATGGTGCGCCGGCCCTAGGGGGAAGAGAAAGGGAGAGAATAAGAGAGAGAGGGAGAGAACTACTAGATCTCTTAATAACTCAATTAGGAATTCAAGGCTTGCCTTTGGTTCCTTTATATAGTAGCCTCTCCCTTGCCAAGTCTCCTTCTTAACGGAATTTTCATAAAAAATTTATCCTATAAATTTTCTTATGAATTATTCCGTTTAAGCCAAGTTTTATTATAACTAATATTATAATAAAACAAATACATCTCTCCTTTTATTATGGAATAAATTTTTACAAGAAATTTATAAATTTTCTTATTATGGAAAAATCAATTCATAATTGATTTTATAAAATTAAAATAAACCATTCCATGGATCATTTTAATTTCCATAAAAAGAATAAATTTCTATAAATTTCTTTATATAAATTTCTTTATACAAATTTATTTATCCATAATTTATAAAACAAATCGCGCTAGATTTATTTTATTAATTAAACCAAATAAATTGGTTTTCTCCCCAAGTGGTGGCCGGCAAAACAAAGAGGGTGGGCACCCTCTTTGGCCGGCCAAACCGAGCCGAGCCCATCGCGAATTAAACTCATTTAATTCACCCAATAAGCCTTCAAAAGACTTAGCCATTTTTAGCTTCCGTTGCGCCTCTGATTAACTCAGATTTGACTTATTTCTCTTGATCGGAAAATCCAATTTTCAACTCGTTTTAAATTCCTCGGATTACTCGTAGTGCGTGTGACTAAATAGGCTTTCGATTTATGTTGGCCGTCTATAATCAACTAATTATAGAACGATCATAAGTGGCACCTAGTAGTACATCATGACCCCCAATTAATCGAAAGATCAACGGTTGACCTCAGAAGTAATTCTGAAACCCTTCAGCAGCTCTAATGAATCGTGCCCCATTCCCTTCACCATCTTATACCCACTTGGTTCAGGACATGGTCTGTTTGTGTCAGTCCCCACTAGACTGACTACGTCACACCTAGCCCAAGTAGTGTCTTTCTCGTCCTTTGGATTTCTAATTACTCTCATGTATTTAAGAGACTCATACTCTAAATATGATATGCTCTGGCCAGAGGCTTTGAGTAACAATCCGACGATAGGCCTGGGTATACATCTCCTCGCAAGGAGTGGTGAATCCTTTGTAGGCTGTTCAAACATCTTCGGGCACTTCGGCTTATACCCAATCATCCTGGGTCCACACCTCCTTGGAGATGCTTGCTTAAGATGTTAAAGTATAAGTCTCCATGACCAAGATGACTTGAACACCGCAAGTCAAAGGAACATCGCACTTAAGCTGCAGTAAGAACTTCATTGACATATCTATATAGATTACCATATGAAGTTTTACAGCTAGTCACTCCAATGAACTAGTTCCCTTAACTAGCATCCATGTTTATCTCCGGACATCCCAATGTCACCAGCCAGTGAGAATCAGCTGATTAGAGAATAACCCATGCTAGTCTCAACAGAATTGATAGTGTCCATTTTTATCAATTCATCGACTAGGGATATTTTCAATACTTCACAATTGCACATGTAGAGATAATCACTAGTTGTGATCCCATCACAAATTCTCTTATGCTGTGAATTGTATTGCGGACATTCAGTAGATGAGTTTAAGATCCCAATCAAATACACAAACATGTATACTCAAATAGTGAATTATCATTTATTAAAATAAATGTTTACAATCATAAGGCGATTGCCTTAGGACATTTCTCTCATATCACTAACACTGATGCATCCTCAGCATTCTCTGAAATCAAATCTCCTCCCACTATGTCAAATGCAATATCGTCAGCAATTAACTGTGCCTCAACAGTCTCATCTGGGGTGTCCATGCTAATGCTAGGAGAATCCCCTCTGGGGTGCTGAGAAAATGGTAAGGAGACTTTTGGTTCTTCTTTTTGAGTTGAAAAATTTGGCAATGAATTTTGAACAGGAATCTCCGGAGGGATGCATGCTGTAGGTTTCCTGATTTTGATGACTTCTTCTTCTTCTTCCACCAATATTGCAAAATCAATTGAAGAAGGAATTGGCCATGCACTAGGGTCACCTTGAACTGATAAAAATCCAACTTCGGGGCTGTTTTGAATGGGAAAATTGAATGCTAAAAATTTTTCAGGAAATTCGGCATTCGTAGTGTTTAAACTTGACACAACCTCTTCATTCCCCCAGATTTGATTCATTTGATCAACCATTTGTCCAAGGCGTCTTCCGATGTCTTGAATCATTTGTTGTTTTTGAAATGTGTCATAAGGTTGCTGAAAATCAAGAGTAGGCTGTGCATTATGAAATTGGAGCTGTTGGGGCTGATTAAACTGCTAAAAATTTGACTGATAGCAAGGATGATGTTGCTAGAAATTATTGTTCTGAAAATTCTGAAATTGGGGCTAGCATTGTTGATTGAATTGTTCAAATGCTTGAGGGTAAAAATTCTGAGTGTCTTGCTGAAAATTCTGACCTTGAAACTGGCAATCTTGCTGAAACTGTTGAAATTGTAGCTCAAAGGATGGTTGAACTTGCTAAGAATTATAGTCCTGAAAATTCTGGTTTTGAAGTGGAAACTGCTGTGGTGAAGATTGAAATTAAGTGGGCTGAAATCCTTGATTTTGTGGCTGAAAACTTTGATTCCAAGTCTGAAAACCTTGTTGCGATTGTTGGAGTTGCTGCTGTAAGGGTTGATATTGTTGCTGAAAATTAAAATTCCCTTGGAAACCTTGTTGATTCCCTTGAAATGGTTGCTAGAAATTTTGAAACGTTGGCTGGAATTGCTGATTTTGGGGCTGGAATTGCAGATTTTGGAGCTGAGATTGCTGTAATTGTGGCTGAAAAAATTGATTTGTTTGCTGAAAATTCAAATAGGGATGTTGGAAATCTTGCTATGGTGGCTGATTGAAAGGTTGGTTCTGCTGAAAGTTTGAATCGGGCTGCTGAAATTGTTGGAAAGATTGACATTGTGGCTGCCCTTGCTGAAATTGATAGTTTGGTTGCTGAAAATTTGAATGGGATTGCTGAAAAGATTGGTTTTGCTGCTGAAGCTGTTGACATGGCTGCTGGTAAGTAGATGAATCACTGTTGGATCTTTGTTGGGATTTCAAGTGCTTAAGCCATTTTTTTAACTCCACCAGTAAACCTTTGAGCTCTGGTTGTGCAGTTGAAAACATTTTGATCTTGCAGCCCTGTCACAAAACAAACAAGAAAAATGGCAGCAACCGTATACAAAAAATAAAGCACAAGAAAATAGAATCAAATGATATGTCCATAAGCACACAAGCAAAAATCAAACGACTCAACTAGTAGTTCCCCGGCAACGGCGCCAAATTTGATAAGGCTCGCATGTCGTACCGCAAGTATCAAATACAATTAAAGAATCGAACTCCTCTAAACTAATGTAGCATAGAGTAACTCGAGTCGTCTCCCAACGAATGTAGTTGGTACATGATAAATCTCAGGATCGTATTTTATTGCTTTTGGATTTTTGATATCAGACTGGGGTTTGGATTTGAACTTTAAGACTACTAAAAGACATGGCAAGGCAGGTATGAAATCTAGTCTAATTAAGGAAAGACAGTGCAGGTAATGAAATCTAATTTAGCCTGACTACAATTGCGGTAAAGAAAAGAACAACTAGAAATTAAGCATCAACAAAACTAAACATGGAACAAAACCTACAACATTAAAGAGATCTAATCTAACCTAACTTAATTGCATGTAATGAAGACATATAACTAAAAGCAATAGGAAGAGCAACACACAACAAGAATTAAGCAACTAAGAAACATCACAATTGAAAGTACTGTTCTAAGAGGCATTTAACCAAACACAAGTTGAGTATATATTAAAATGACAAAGGTGCGTGCCATTTGAATTGGGGAAGTTCATCAAATACAAAATTCAACAACTATCTCAAACATTCATCAACTAATAGCAATCTTCAACTAGCAACGCAATTAAACCACCAAATCGGATAACTAAGCTACTACCGGAATTCGAGTTGCTGCCAGAAAGTGAAATTGCTGCCAAATGAAGAGCTGTGGGTATGAATGGAATTGCTATTAAGTATTGTGGCTGCCGAATCTCGCTGAAAGGATGGAATGCTGTGAGTGAATTGCTGCTGGAACTGATCAAAAGTTGTATGAATTTCTGGATAGAAGATGACACTGCTGGATCTGCAATTCTGATGAAGCTGGATGAAGAAGAAACTGCAGAGGAATAAACTGTGAAGAAACTATTGCTAGAAACGAAGAAATTGCTGTAAACATGATGCTGATAAAGAAAAACAAAGGTGTGAAGGATTTTTGGTTGGCGGCGATGAAGTGGTGAGATGTCAGCTAGGGTTCGGAACCCCCAGAGCCCTAGCTGTGGTCGAGGGGTTCCCGACTCACTCCATCCGCATCCACTCTCACCGCCGGCGACTTCCTTTCCATCTTCATAGCCGCCGGACGGATCATCCACGCTGACCACAGCTAGGGCTCTGGAGATTGACATTGTGGCTGCCCTTGCTGAAATTGATAGTTTGGTTGCTGAAAATTTGAATGGGATTGCTGAAAAGATTGGTTTTGCTGCTGAAGCTGTTGACATGGCTGCTGGTAAGTAGATGAATCACTGTTGGGTCTTTGTTGGGATTTCAAGTGCTTAAGCCATTTTTTTAACTCCACCAGTAAACCTTTGAGCTCTGGTTATGCAGTTGAAAACATTTTGATCTTGCATCCCTGTCACAAAACAAACAAGAAAAATGGCAGCAACCGTATATAAAAAATAAAGCACAAGAAAATAGAATCAAATGATATGTCCATAAGCACACAAGCAAAAATCAAACGACTTAACTAGTAGTTCCCCAGCAACGGCACCAAAAATTTTGATGCCCGCTAACTAGGTGTCACAAATGTGGGTCTCAAAATTTAGATATGTGTAAAGCTGGAAACCCTTTTTGCTATCAAAGAATGAAAACGTAGTAAAGGGGCCACAGGTCATATTTTTCCTAGGGCTAGTTGAGATTGTTTGATTCAGCTCGAGTTTATGTGTCGTTGATATTTTTGGGGTTTCAAATAAAATCTGGGTTTGGTTTTCAATTAAGAAAGGAAATCGCACTGAAAAGAAGTAAACTGAACCAAGCAAACTTAAACTAGGTATGGCAACCAATGAGCTCAACTAATGGAAAACCTAATCAACCAATGCACTTAGCCGAATGCAAGGAGTAAATCTGACATCAAGTGCAAGTGTACACTACAAATTGCGTTTAACTCCAAGAAGTACCACTCGACCGAAATTTTACTTGATACACAATGCAACAATGAAACAAGCTTGATACGCAAAAGAGATGCTTATGTGCCAAAATGAGATTACAAGTCAGAGACAAATCAAATGCATATGAAATTGATTTCAATCACAACCCAAACACTAAAAGATAAGTTTACTCCTTATACAAATTAGTGCAGACTTTAATCATGCAGAATTTAGCAAAATTGATACACAAGGGATAAGGAAACCATGTGCCAAAAGCTGATTTAAACGCAGAACAGACTAATTTCAAATTGCAATGGTTTTCCCATGTCTAAGCATCACTGAAACGAATTGCAGAATTGCAAAACAAATTGCTGAACTAAGGTTTAAAATTCAGAAACTAACTGACTGTGAAGGAGGCTTCTTTCAAACACATAAGTACACAAAATGTGTGGTTAACATCAGGAATCAAACTCAGAGCAAACTGAACACAAGAAATCTGCAAAATTCAGTAACTACAGTTCACTTGGTACGCAGGGAATAAACTGATTAATTCAAAGCTACCGAATGAAGATATGAATGCAGAAATTCAGAATCGAAACCATCGCAGATCAATTCAGACAAAATCGAGTGCAGAAACAGCAATCAAACTCAGATTCAAAGGCACAAAATGAAACGTTTCAGAAATGATCTCGAAGAACTAAGGTTTACTAACACACAAATCAGAACCTATCGACCAATACTTGCCAAAATAAGATTGAAACTTCAGAAATGGGGTTTGATACGCATATAAGCTGAGCTAAAATTTAGAAATAAAAACTGAATGAGAAATAAACTCAGATCTAATGCATTAACACACTAAATGTTGTCTTCAATTACAGGAATTAAACTAGACACGAATTGAATTGGAAATAAGTTGAAGAATTCAGAAACTAAAGGAAATTGCAGAAAAAGGGCTGATACGCAATGCAGAAAATAGGGATACAAACTGATACGCAAGGATTAAGCAGGAAATAAACTGAAATTAAAAGCAATTGTCCACTAGACAAGCTTCCTAGCTAACTACTTGCAGAATTTAAACACTAATTAGAGCATAAAACAATTCGGAAAGGTAAACTACAGCAGCTGATACAGAAATTCAGAAATGAAATGGCAGAAATCAAAATTACAGCAAAAGAATTGAAATTAACTAAGGAAACTACTCCTCAATCCTTCCCTTAGCTCAAAACCTCCTTGCTGTCACACAAGGGCAAGCCAAGAACCCCTTCAGCTCCGCAAATCAGTTGGAAGATTGTCTCTGCGATCGATTCTGCTCACAAACTGCACGCAGCTGGGAATCTAGTCCGAACTCCTCGATCTCAATATAATGGATTGCGATGATGATTTGAAGATCTTCTGAGCACTCCTGAGGACCCCTACAGATGGCTCCGATGGACGGAAATGGCACGCGGGTGAGATCCAAGCGATCGGATCACAAAACTGCCGAAACCCTCAGACAGCTCTATTCCGGCACAATTTTGAGCTGAAATCTCCACAGAAGCTTCCTCCAATTGATCCAGATCTTGTTCCAAGGTCAAAATTGAGGTGGTCACGCCTTCAAAATGAAGAAAATTGCAAGAAGAAATGATGAACTGTGCTGAAAACGTGAAGAAGAACGTAGGCTATGGCGAAGACGCGACACTGTGCAACCTGGGGAGAATTTTATTAAATACTAAGGAATGAACGGCTGAGATTGTTTTGGATGAATCCAACGGTCGGATCTTCTCCAATCTGAACCAAACATTGATGATGTTGATCAAGGGTCAGGATTTGCCTCAGGGTAGCTCGGATCTTCCAGATTTGCAATGGATGGCCCAGATCAACCTGATCTTTGGATGGACAGTCTAGAGCCCTCTGAGCTTGATCCAACGGTTGAATGATCTCTGATTGGGATGAAAATCTTAGATCTTGACCTCAGTGCTTGATCAGCCCTAACCCTAGCTCAGATTTCCTCAGATTGTCCCAGATGGCTCAGATCTAGCCGTTTTTGAATCGGACGACTCAGATTTGTCTGAAGCTTTATCACTCTATCCGGGTCCACTTCCGACTCAAATTTGACCCAGCATAACCTAGGTCCATGATCCTTTCATGCCTACAAAAATAGATCAAAAATTTAGTGGCCAAATAATTCAAATGTGTAAAGATTTGCAATTAAGTCCAAAATAAAAATAAGTCCTAGAACCTAGGGTAAATTCACAATTAAGCAAGTAAAACATGGGTCAAACATGAATTTTGGCATCTGAAATAACCAATAAAATAGCACTTATCAATGATCCTTTATCATCATCAGAAGAAGAACACCACGTATCCCATTTTGATCTAATGGGAATTGAAGACATAGCATCCACATCATCCGAAGATGAGAAGAGCTCAAGTGAAGATGAAGAAGGGAGCTCAAGTGAAGGGAGAGGTCAATCTTCGGATTCGGACGTCTCGGTAAGTGAGGTATACAATCTACCCACTACTACACTTGTAAAAATTATTTCTAGCACTAATGATAATTTGTTTAAGGCTAGAAATAAAATTAAGTGTTTGAAAAATGAGATTTGCATGTTAAAGGAAAAATTACAATCTATGACAATTAACGACAATATGCATGATTCTTCTTCTAGTTCAAATGGCGCATCTTTAGAAGAAGAAAATAAGGAATTAAGGGAAAAGGTAGATAGTCTTACCAAAGCCCTTAGAAAATTTGAGATTGGCTCAAAAACCCTAGATACGATCATTGAGAGCCAAAGGGCAAGTTTCAAGAAAGAGGGATTAGGGTTTGGAAAATCTAGCCATGGAAAAACCTGTCATTGTTTAATTGCTAGAGGACAAGCAAAGACCAAGACCCTAAGTAAGAAATGGATCCCCAAGGAGTACTTGGTCAACCCAATTAGGAAACATTTCTATTGGGTGCCAATCAATCCTTAAGGATTAGAGGATTTAGGTTGAGTCAACCTTGTGTTAAAATTTCAATTTTTGAAATTTGGTTGACTTGAGGAATTATGGGGGAGTACTTAGCCCAAATTGGAACTTTTGATAAAATGAGGCTAAATAAGGTGTACCTTTAGAACATCTCATATTATTTTGCTTTATGATTGTATTCATGCATATGAGATGTTAGGATGATACAAATAACTCACTTTTGTTTGTGGCATTTTGTTGAGTTATTAGATGTATCACATTATTGAAAATAGACCAACTATGAGGAAAGTAAATATTTAATTAATGAACATCTTGCCCATAGATCATAGTTGGACATTTCAAATCATTTGAAAATATTTTTGTATTTTATGTGCTATGGTATAGACTTGCAAAATACATGATTTCAAAACTAGGATGTAAGTTTGATACAAAGTTGGTTGTTTTCAAAGAATTTGAGTTTTGGTCAAAAAGTCAAACATATTTGAGTTTTTCATGAAAATATATTTTTCCATATTAGAAAACATCATAAGAAATATGTTTGCAAAATTTAATAATTTTTCAAATTTTATGGATTTTTTTGTGGATTTCTGAATCTCAGCTCAAAAAGTTGAAATTTCAGACTGATATGTATCAGTCAACTGGCCCTGGGGGCAGTCGACTGAACATTCTGTGATTTGGGAATTCGCTGAGGCCAGTCGATTGGTAACTAATTCAGTCGACTAGCACTTGTATTTTTTTATTTCTGGGGATTTTCAGAAAATAAAAGGTGTCCCTAATTGATACCAATGGGTAATATTGCTTGGAGCAATTTTTTTAATGGTGTCAAAGGGGGAGAATTGAAAGGTTTAAGTTAGATTTTAACTTAATACTTTATGGTTATGCTAAAATTGAAATTGAAAATTATGTGTTAAGGCATAGATTAAGGGGGAGGTTGCAAGTTTATGCTTCTTAGTTTGTTATGCTTTTAATTTTCAATTGTTATCTTTGTACCTAACTTAAATATATTGCCACACATCAAAAAGGTAGAGATTGTTGGTGCAATCGACCCAAGGTTGATCGGATAGATCATGGATTTTGATGTGTGTGTCAATGTGGTTAAGTTAGGTTTCATGTTGATTTGATGTGTGTGTTAAGTCTTGCAGGACTTGGTAAATCACACATGAAGTTTTAACAAAGTGAAGCATCCGAGGGACAAGAGCCAAGGAAGAGGACTTCAACTGGCGAGCTGAGGAAGTAGACTTTAAAGGCATACGCGAAGGATGGCATGGAGGCAAGTCGCGGGCTTGTGTGCACATCCGAGGGACGAGAGCCGAAGGAAGAGAACTTCAAGGGGCAACCCGAGAAAGTGGACCTCAAGGCATACGCAAAGGATGAACTTCAGAGTGAGCTTGTAAGCTGGGCAGTCGACTGGCAAAGGGAGTAGTCGACTGCTAGCATTGAGTGAAAACTCACAAAAAGATCAGTCGACTGGTCTAGGCACCAGTCGACTGGTGTGCTCGAAAATAGAACCGTTAGGCTAGCCATTGGTTTGGCATCAGTCAACTGGCCCTGGGGGCATCGACTGGTGTCGGGGCTGAGCTGTTTGTATAACAGCTCTCTCCTCTATTTAAGAGAAGGCTTTGGGGCATGAATATGTTACGGTTCTTGATTGCTAAGTCCTATTCTAAGTGCCCAAAGCTTCCATAGCCTATTCTCTTCCTCATATTCTAAATCCTATCTTGTAAAGGAGGAAGAGAGCATCTTGTGAGGGTTTCTCCACCTTCAAGGAGAAGATCAAAGTGAAGCTTGATTGTGTGGTGTGGATCCTTCGATTAGTCACCTCTACGAGGTGGATACTAAGTAAATCAAGGGAGTTAACATTGCTTTCATTGTTAATTGAGTTTGTCTATTATTGTTTTTGTGTTTTAGCTAACATTCTTGTAGACAAAATCAAAGAAGAGTTATTCACCCCACCCCCTCTAGCCAAACACCAAGGTCCTAACAAGTGGTATCAGAGCAAGGTTCGTTTCGGAAGAAACTCACCATCAACCGGAACATCAAGAAGGTAGGATCGAGACTCCCAAGCACAAGATAGTAGGACGCTCAAGACAAGATAGTAGGATGCTCAAGCACAAGATAGTAGGACGCCCAAGCTCCTACTATCTTGTGGTACCAAGGATGCCTAAGATGTGTAGACCTGACCGTGACGCCGAGGATGCCTGACCGGGAGCAGCCCAAGATCATACCATCTTGTGGTGGAAAGGATGCCCAAGATATGTAGACATAGCCGAAGCACCGAGGTTGCCCGCCCGGGAGTAGCCTAAGATCCTACTATCTTATGGAGCCTAGGAAGCCCAAGATGTGTAGACCTAGCCAAGGCGCCGAGGATGCCCGGCCGGGAGCAGCCCAATCTCCTACCATCTTGTGATGCCAAGGATGCCCAAGATGTGTAGACCTGGCCGAGGCGCCGAGGATGCCCGACCAGGAGCAGCCCAAGATGTGTAGACCCGGTCGAGGATGCCCAAGATGTGTAGACCTGGCCGAGGCACCGAGGATGCCTGGTTGGGAGTAGCCCAAGCTCCTACCATCTTATGGTGCCGAGGTAGCCCAATATGTGTAGACCTGTCTGAGGCACCGAGGATGCCCGGCCGGGAGTAGCCCAAGATCCTGTAAGTATCCCAGATTGGTTTTGATGTGGTCAACCGATTTATGTTAGGTCCTGGTATTTTTAGTCCCTCTATCTAAGCGTGCAGGAACTTAGGAGCGGAGAAAGTCGAGCGTAAGACTTAGTGGATGGGACGAATTGCACAGGGAAGTGAGTCGACGGGCTCGGTGCATCCGAGGGACGGGAAAGCTATGTAAGAGTATATTGGTGGAACGAGAAGGATGTGTGTGGCATCTGAGGGACAAGAAGCCAGAAGAAAGGATGCTCGAGGGGCGAAAGTCCGGAGTCGGGTTCAATTGGGCCTAACTTCGGTTGGCCAGAAATCACTCAAGAAGACTAGAAATCACATTGGAGACTGGTCAACAGCTGCTGACCTAAACCAGTCTCGGGAGCCCGTATGCATACGGGCGCCCTAGGTCTCGGGCGCTTGAGAGGCAACAAAGCTAGCGATTTGTGATCGTTGCACTACAGATAACTCTCAGGTCACATGTCAGGCGCCCTGGAGCACTCGGGCGCCCCAATACTGCCATGTCAGCAAACGAATAAGTTTGTCCAGGGCTATAAATAGGCTCCTAGAGTTCAGTTTCAATTCACTCATTCTTCTCAAGCATAAGCAAACAAGTTCTATATAGTTTTCATTTCCTTTACTGAGATTTTCTTATGTAAGAGGTTTCTCCACCCAAAGGAGTTTATTTAGGAGATACGAGCTATATTCTGCCTTGGATTAGCAACCTCCCTAGTTGCAAACCAAGTAAATTCCAACTGCCTCTTTCTTTTAAGTTTGCTATATTTTTAATGTTATTTATTATTTGTGTTAACTAACAAACATCTTTGTTTAAAATGAAACAAAAGATAGAGTTTTCTATTTTCAGGGGCAATTCACCCCCTCTTGTCGACCTTCGATCACCATCAATTGGTATCAGAGCAAGGACGCTCCAGAAGGACTAACCGCCATCTGAAGCAATCTACAAAATGGTCGAACCAGTCATCTACCCGCCAATGTTCGAGGGGGAGTTTACGAATTGGAAACGCAAGATGCAAGTATTTTTCAAAATAGGTTTTGATTTATTATTAATCATGAAAAACTATTTTGTCGTTCCCAAGGACACCGATGATAAACCCAAAGACAAAAGCCTTTGGACAAAGAAGGAACAAGCTGACTTCGTAGCAAACGAAAAAACATAATTTTATCTGTTATCCATTCTACCGTCACAAGAAGTCAATTGAATCAGGACCTACGCATCAACAAAAAACCTCTGGGAAAATTATTGGAGTTGCATGATGGAACCTCGAAAGCAAAGTTGGCACGATGAGGTATCCTTCGAAACCAACTCACCAACCTCCGGAAAGAAGAAGGGGAGACGGTGGCATAGCTGCACGCGAAGATAAAAGAATTGATCACCGGACTCATGAATCTCGGGGAAACAGTAACTAACTGAGATGCTCAAAGGTATGCGTTAAATGCATTTCCAAGAACCCCAAAGTGGACGTCTATAATAGATTTTTATTATATCTCCCAGAACATAGAGGTAAGTACTCTAGAAGAGTTATTTTATACTTTAAAATTTTATGAGTCTCGATGTGCAGGAAATGTAAGAAAAATAGATAACATCGCACTAAGCTCGAGAAGGATCCAACATGAGGAAGAGTCTTCAGAAAATGATGAAAATGCAACGTATATGGTAAGAAAGTTGTCTAAAACTAAAAAATTTAGTAAGGTGCAGGGCAAGAAGTAAAGAAAAATCCACTGCTACAACTGCAACGAAGGACATGTGAAGGAAAACTGCCCTAAAGGGAAGAACAAAGAAAAAGGGGCACTAAAGGCAAAAACTCACAACCTAAAGGCGACATGGGAAAAGTTTTCATCGGAAGACTCAGATCTTGAGGAACACGTTGGATTTGCTCTGATGGCTTCATACCAAGAAGATGAGAGCATCGATGAAGGGGGAGCCACGTCAGAGGACAACAGTGACGAAGGGAGAGCTTCGAATTTCAGAAAGGATATGGTAAGTGAGGTATGTCTTCTACTTCGTGACCAACTATATTATGGTATTAAACAAATGACAAAACCCATGTGTAAACTAAACAAAAAAATGTAGAATTAAAAAGAAAATTATCTTCATCATGCCCATTGGAAATATATGATAAGTTAGATTGTGAAAATGAAAATTTCAAATTTCAAATTGAGAAATTACAAAATAACTATGCTATTCAAATTGTTCTACAAATTCAAAAATTAGATATTTTATTAAATTTAATTGGTATTTTAGATTTCACAGCGGCCAAATTATAATAATTTCTAAATTATATATTCCATCTAAGTTTCTAATAAATTCTGTTGGTAAAAATTTGTATTGGGTTCCTAAATACGTCTTAAACTATTAGTTTTTTTTAAATAGAGATTAAAATTATTTTGGTAATTACGTCTTATCTTGTTAAATATTTTTTTGATAACTGTAAATTTTTTTAAGTTTGCTTTGTTCCATCTATAAAAGTTTTTTTACAAATAAAAATTTAACATGATTTTCTGTTTGAAAATATTTTCAAGTTTCAAAAATTTATAAAATTATTTTCACTTTAACAATTTTTTTGTTGGAAATAACTCTTTGAAATTCTAACTTTTATAAAATTTTAATAAATTTTCGAATAAAAATAAATTTTTGAAAATTATTTTAAAAATTAGACTTAACATTTAAAAAAAATTAAGCAAATTTTGAAAATATAGATTTTCTGGACACTATTTATTGTGTTAAAAATTTATTTTTTTTCCTTAACCTTTTAAGTTCTTTTTTTTTTTATGTGATCAAAGGGGGAGAATATTAAGTTAACGGGTAGGCACTAATTTTTTAAATTATTTTAAGTACTTACATTGTTATATATTAATTCATATTTTGTTTATGTTTGTTTCCTGTAACTTAACTCGGGTTGATGCACATAAAAAAAAAGGAGATTGTAAGTACCCTAGGTTGGTTTTGATGTGGTCAACTGATTTAAGTTAGGTCCTAGTATTTTTAATCCCTCTGTCTAAGTGTACAAGAACATAGGAGCGGAGGAAGTCGAGCATAAAACGCAGTGGACAAGAAATATTGCACGGGGAAGTGAGCTGACAGGCTCGGTGCATTCGAGGGACGTGGAAGCTGCGGAAGAGTACACCGGTGGAGCGAAAGGACGTGCGAGACGTCCAAGGGACAAGAAATTGGAAGGAAGGACGCTCGAGGAGCAAAAGGCCGGAGTCGGGTTCGGGTTGCTTAACTCCGGTTGGCCAGAAATCACACTAGAGACTGGTCAACAGCTGCTAACCATAACCAGTCTTGGGCGCCCCTGTGCATACAAGCGCCCGAGAGACTATTTTATCAACAAAGCTAGCCGGTTGTGATTGATGCACTGCGGATAACTCTCAGGTCATGTGTTAGGCGCCATGGAGCACTCGGGCGCCCCAGTACTGCCACATCAGCAAATGGATAAGTTTATCCGGGGCTATAAATAAACCCCTAGAGCTCAGTTTCAATTCACTCATTCATCTCAAGCATTAGCAAACAAGTTCTGTATAGTTTTCATTTTCTTTTCTAAGCTTTTTCTTGTGTAAGAGGCTTCTCCATCCGAAAGAGTTTATTTGGGAGATACGAGCTATATTCTGCCTTGGATTAGCAACCTCCCTGGTTGTAAACCAAGTAAAATTCTGACTGACTCTTTCTTTTATGTTTGCTATATTTTTAAAGTTATTTATTATTTATGTTACCTAACAAACATTTTTGTTTAAGACGAAACAAAAGATAGAGTTTTCTATTTTTAGGGGCAATTCACCCCCTCTTGTCGGCCTTCAATCACCGTCAGATCCTACCATCTTGTGGTGTCGAGAATGCCCAAGATGTGTAGACCTGGTCGAGGCATCGAGGATGCCCGTCCGAGAGCAGCCCAAGATCCTACCATCTTGTGGTGTCTAGGATGCCCAAAATATGTAGACCTGGCTGAGGCACCGAGGATGCCTGGCCAGGAGCAGCCCAAGCTCCTACCATCTTGTGGTGCTGAGGATGCCCATGATGTGTAGACCTGACCGAGGCGCCGAGGATACCCGTCCGAGAGCAAGCCAAGCTCCTACCATCTTGTGGTGCCTAATAGATCGACGACGTTGCTAGAGGGGGTGAATAGCACTTTTTCGTTGAATTCTCCACACAGAGGTTAGCGCAATACAAAAATATATAATGAAAAGCAATAAGAACAATGCTAACACAAGGATTTACTTGGTATCCACCCGAATGAGTGACTAATCCAAGGATCCACGCGAGTACTCCACCTCCACTAAGAAAAATCTCCTTCAGGTGGAGAAACCTTTACAACGACGTTGTTTTCCTCTTTACATAATGTAATGATTGAGAGAGAGGAAGATGAGAAGACTCGAAGCCCGAACAACACCTCGTTACAGTACAAAAACTGTACCATTCACGTTTGAAAAAGTCCTCCTTTTATAAGAGAGCAAGACAAACTTGCAGTCTGCCCAGTCCCGCACCAGTCGACTGACCTAGCATTAATTGCTAGCCAACGGCTAGTTTTCGGGGTACACCAATCGACTGCCTTTGGGACAGTCGACTGGTAGAAGTCTGAAAACCTTCTGTGAGTTTTGGCAGTCGACTATCCTCTGGCCAGTCGACTGCCCACTCACTTACAGTCATTCTTCACATTCTCCTTCACGTGTGCCTTCAGGTTCACTCCCTTGGCTCGCCCCTTGAAGTCATCTTCCTCTGGCTCTCGTTCCTCGGATGCGCACACAAGCCTTCCCTTGGCTTGCCTCTATGCCACCCTTCACGTGTGCCCTTGAAGTCCACTTCCCGGCTTGCCCTTGGAATCCTCCTCCCTCGGCTCTCGTCCCTCGGATATGTTCACCATGTGTGATACTCCAAGTCCTGCAAACCCAATCACACATATCAAATACAACATAACACTCTAACCTTAAACATATTTACACACACACATCGAAACTATGATCTTCCAATCATTTTAGGGCTGATTGCCTCAACAATCTCCCCCTTTTTGATGTGTGGCAATATGTTTAAGTTTAGAGATAAAATAACAGCCAACAATAACAGTAGCAATAAATAGCAATTGAAAAACATAAGACATAGCAAATCTAAGAGGTAACCTCCCCCTTAATCCATGTCTTCTCCCATTTTTAAGTCTACTCATGATCCAAGTTAAGTTTCAACTTAACACTAAACAACATTAAAAATATAAGACATATCAAAGCCTTAGAGGTAACCTCCCCCTTAATCCATGTCTTCTCCCATTTTTAATCATCCAAGATTTAAGTTTAAACAACTACCTTAAACCATCCATTTCAAGTCAAAATTCTAACTTAAACCATCCATGCTCCCCCTTTGACACCATCATAATGATTGCCTCAAGCAACCCAACCCTATGGTATCAAACGAGAGAAAGTTGAATTTCTGAAAATTATCACAGAAGCTGAAACCAGGTGTGCCAGTCGACTGCCCCAAGGGGCAGGCGACTGATACTCTGTCAGTGACATTTTTCAGCTTTTGTGCCGAAATTCAGAAACGTCCAAAAAATTCAGAAAAAATCTAAAAATTGTAAAAATTTATAGGCATGTTTGAAATAATATACTCTATCACGGAAAAATATCAGTCCATATAAAATTTCAAACATGCTTGACTTTTGATAAAAACTCAAAATCCTTGAAAACCACTAAGTTTTGTATCAAAATCATAACCTAATTTTGAAATCATATATCTTTTAAAAGTATGGCAAAGCATATAAAACATAAAATAATTTTCAAATGTTTAAAATATCCAACTATGATCTTTGGACAAAGTATCCATTGATTAAACACTCGCCTTCCCCATAGTTGGTCTATTTTTGATATTTTAATACTTTTAATGATTCAACACTATGCCACAAGTACAAGTGAACCAAATGTATCACCCTAATGGATCAAGCACACTTTTCAAATATAATATCCCAAGGTTCATCTTATACTTCTACAAAACACATTCCAAAGCTTCTTCTTAAGGATGTAAACTCCGATTCGGGAAGAGGCTTGGTAAAAATGTCGGCTAGGTTTGACTTTGATTCAACATAGTATAATTCTATGTCACCCCTTGCCACATGGTCCCTAATAAAGTTATGCTTCACTTCAATGTGTTTTGTCCTAGAATGGTGAACCGGATTTTTGGTCAAATTGATTGTACTTACATTATCACACAAGACTTTGACCTTGGTTTAATGTAACTCATAATCTTCTAAGGTGTGCATGATCCAAAGGAGTTGGAAAATACACCCACCCATTGCCACATATTCCGCCTCCGTTGTTGATAGGGCAACGCATGGTTGTTTCCTACTACTCCAACTAACTAAGGAAGACCCAAGAAATTGACACCCTCCACTAGTACTCTTCCTATCTAGCTTACATCCCGCATAGTCCGAGTCAGTGTATCCAATAAGATCAATGTTAGGGGTTCTAGGATACCAAAGCCCAACATTGAGGGTACATTTAACATACCTTAGGATCCTCTTAACTACAACCAAATGGGACTCTTTGTCACAAGATTGGTACCTTGCACACATACCTACCGGGTCTACTAGCGGTTAGGTAAAGTAAACTAACAATCATGCTCCTATATTCCTTAGAGTCTACCATTTTCCCTTCAAGGTCACTATCCATTTTCACATTTGTTCCTATGGGGGTAGATGCTACCTTAGCATTTTCTAGGCCAAATTTCTTTAGCATTTCCTTAGCATATTTAGTTTGAAAAACATGTGTTCCTTCATTAGTTTGCTTAACTTGAAGACTTAAAAAGAAAGTTAGCTCTCCTACAAGACTCATCTCAAATTTATCTTCCATACATTTGATGAATTCATGTAGGAAGTCATTATTTGTTGACCCAAAAATGATATCATCTACATACACTTGGGCAACAAATATGTCCTTATCATTAGATTTTAGGAACAAAGTAGGGTCAATTGTTCCTCTCCTAAACCCCTTAAACACTAGAAATGAAGAAAACCTTTCATACCAAGCCTGGGGAGCTTGTTTCAATCCATATAAGGCTTTTCTCAATTTGTAAACGTGTCTTGGATAGTTAGGGTCCTCAAACCCGGGGGGTTGTTCTACATAGACTTCTTCCTTAATGATCCCATTAAGGAATGCCGACTTCACATCCATTTGGTGAAGCCATGTGAGCGGCAAAGGCTAGTAGAATTCTAATAGACTCAAATCTAGCTACGGGGGCATAAGTCTCATCATAGTCTAATCCCTCAACTTGGTTAAACCCCCTAGCTACCAATCTAGCCTTGTTCTTAGTGATTTTGCCTTGGTCATCTAGTTTGTTCCTAAAGACCCATCTTATGGTTATAATGGTGCAATCATTGGGCCTAGGAACCAACTCCCAAACCTCACTTCTCTCAAATTGATTTAGCTCTTTTTGCATGGCAAGGACCCAATCTACATCTCCCAATGCTTCATCAATAGACTTAGGTTCTAATTGAGAGATTAAGGCGATTTGACTAGTTTGGTCTCTAAAATAGGACCTAGTCCTTACTCCTTGAGTAACATTTGTTGGATCGAGAGAAGACTATAGAGGGGGGGTGAATATCGTAAGTCATTTCAGATTGAAAAAGAGAATACACAGCGGAAAAATTAAAACTAAACAACACACAAACACCAAGATTTTACTTGGTTCAGAGTCGCGGTCGGCTCCTACTCCAAAGCCCATGGTCGTTGATCGTTTACTACGGGCAATTCTATATGAGCGTAAAAGGTTTACAAGAATTGTATAACAATTGTAGTACAGTAAACTTAAAAGGACAGCTCTTCGTTACCGACGTCCGGTGTGGAATGTATCTCGGAGCAGAGGGACGTCGTCGGCGCTTGTATCTTGAGTTGGGAGGTTTCTGAAGCAGAGCGCTTGAGTAGAAGAGCGTATTGGCGTTGGAAGAAGTTGTATGTCAAGCCTTGGGGTCGAGAGGCTATTTATAGCCTCCTGGGGTGCCCTGAACGTTGGGGGTGCCCCCCCCCCACGTGTCAGCCGATCCGAGCAAGTCTCGGTTAGCCCTTATCCCACTCGAATAGGGCTGAGAGTTGACTGTGGCGGCGCCCGGGACGCTGGGGGTGCCCGGGTTGACTCGATCCGCTGGCTACTCGCTGGCTTGACTCTATCCGCTTCGTTGGCTTGAGCCCGGGGCGCCCGAGGCATCCGGGGCGCCCGGGAGCACGGGGGCGCCCGGGAGCATGGGGGTGCCCCGCCCAATGAGCTTCCGAAGCGTACTTTTGCTGAACTCATGTTTGGCTTGTACTTAGGGCGCCCGGGTCCTTCCGGTCACCCAACCCAGCTGCTGCCTCACTCCTTTGAGACTTTCTGAGCTGTAGACACTCGTTCCTTCGGTCCTACATCCAGGGTTAGTACCAAACAAGATAGAGCAAATATGTTAGTGAGTCTTACAGCAGTAGCTATCTTGGTTCTGACTTTGGGTCTCCAAAATGGAGCCCTAGGTCGAACCGACGCCTACTGTTCCCTCGACGGGGAACGCGTCCTCACCTACTCCTCTCAGGAGAATTTACCTGATGCCAACTGGCTCCTCCGGTTGGACTTTTGCCCAGCAGTCCTTCGCCAGGTGCGTAGCTGTCCTTCGCCAGGTCTTCGACTCCTAGCAGCCCTTTCCTAGGTGCCCAGGAGCCCTTCGCTGGGTCTTAGGTTCCAGGCAGTCCTTCGCCTGGTGCCTAGCAGTCCTTCGCTAGGTCTTTGACTCCTAACAGCCCTTCGCTAGGTGCCCAGCAGCCCTTCGCTAGGTCTTAGGTTCCAGGCAGTCCTTCGCCTAGTGCCTAGTAGTCCTTTGCTAGGGCTTCGTATCCTGGCAATCCTTCGCCAGGTGCCTAGCAGCCCTTCGCTAAGACTTTGTTTCCTCGCAGTCCTTCGCCAGGTGCCTAGCAGCCCTTCGCTAGGACTTCAACTCCTAGCAGCCCTTCGCTAGGCGCCTAGCAGCCCTTTGCCAGGACTTCTTTCTGCACACTCAAGTAACTTTATTAGATCACAAATAAACTTAACTTTGAATCCTTTGCCAATAACTAAACCAGGTTCGATATGGTGCTTCCTGCACCAACAATCTCCCCCTTTTTGATTATGACAACACAATTCAAAGTTAAGTAAAAACTTATAACAGTTAAGAACATAAGGTAAACAATGAAGTATAACTGTTTATGAATAGAATAAATGTAGAGTTGGAAAAAATTTCTTTATTTCTCATACCCCCCCTAAAACCCTGAATACATGTGTTATAAAACACTTAACTTTGACTTAACTTTAACCTTTCCTCCCCCTTTGACATATATCAAAAACATACATGGGTGAACAAGGTTTCTAATAGAGAGTTTTGAGTTTTACCAAAAATAAGTTTTTGACTAAGTGTTTTTCAAAAAAAGAGTAAAATCATTTGTATCAACAACTTAGACAATTTTCCATTTTGAAAAGCAAGCCTAAGATTTGAAAAAAAAAAAAATTGTTACTTACAAGGCTTTGCAAAAAGAATTCTACTAAAAATTTACTTAGGCGAAATTGTGAAGCCAAATTTCCCTTAAAAAATTTTAACTTTGAGAATTGGGAAAAAATTTGTTTTAAAATAATTTGCACCCTTAGAAGAATATGCTTGGAAGTACTTTGTGTATTTTCAAAAACAAAATCTTTAAGAATTTGCTAGACAAGTTTTTCACCAAAAAAAAACTTTACTTAGAAACTTTTGCCAAAATTTTCAAAAAGTTTTTGCTCAGACAAATTTGTTTACTAAGAAAAATTTTACTTAAAAAAACATATACTTAAAAAAATTTGAAAACACTTAGAAAATTTTGAAGCACTAGAAATACTTGAAAGCACTTGAAGTAGTTTGAAATTTTAACAGCACTTAGCACTTAAAAACATTTTGAAGTACTTAAACTTTTGTTTTGCTTTTTGAAAAAGAGATAGAAGTTAAATATAGAAATTTTCTTTCTCTCTTTCTTGCTCTCCCACTTGACTATATATCAATAAAGAAATATATTTTGAAATAAGTTTTAAAAAATTGTGTATCAGAGCCTATGAGTTTAAAAAAACTTAGTATAACTCTTGAAGGCATTGCAAAAAGCTTTAAATTGCACCAACAAAACTCCACTTTTTAAAAAATATTTTGTATTTGTAAGCAAGTCTTTAAGAAAATTCACGCACTTAGAACATTATTGCCTTGAAAAGTATTAGTATTTTTGAAAACATTATATTTTGAAAGATAGAAGTACTTTTGAAAGATATTATTCATATTTTGAAAAATATAAGTACTTTTGAAAGATGTTATGCATATTTTGAAAAATATAAGTACTTTTGAAAGATGTTATGAAAAACATTTGATTTTATTTTGAAAACATAATACTTTACATGACTTGGTTTCTTTTCCAGTATGACACAATCCTGGGAAACCTTGTTAACTACAAGGATATTTCCCTAAGTGTCCTGGAAAATTTTCCAAAGTCAAGTAAGTATTATTTTCAAAAGTATTCTAAAAGGATTTTAAAAGTATTCCAAAGTAAAGTGAAATTTTGAAGGTGATGGTATATACATAAGCAAAATGATTTAAAAGAATAGTATTTTGAAAGAAAATTTATTTATATTTTCAACAGGATTTTAAAAGTGCAGTGCATGAAAACATAAAAAAATATTCAATAATTTTTAAAAAAAATTTCAATAATTAATTTAATCTCCCCCTAAACTTGACCCAGTCCTAGGAAGCTTGTTGACTACAAGCGATCTTCCTCTGAGTCTTAAGGTTTGATTCAAACTAAGTTTAAAAAAGTATTTTGTTTTAATGATTTGAAACATAATTTCCTTCTCCTATTTGAAAAAGTGAATATAGAGAACTGAAAAGGGGAAATGATTTCCAAAAAAATAGATGTTTTTTTTTGTCCTAAAAAAATATAAATATCTAAGCCCGGACTGCAGACAAAAAAAATATCCTAAGTAATCCCCAAGGTGACTTTTTGCCATACAAGAATAAACTGATTGTCTAAAAGAAATGTTTGTATAATGGTAAAGGAGGGAAACAAATGTTATGAAATAAATTTCAGGATAGTGAACAAAAGAGACTTGATTTTATTTACAATGATTTGAAACATTAACTCTTAGTTAAAAAGTTAAATTTGATTTTTTGAGAAAATTAAAATTTAGAGGGTTAAGTTTATTCAGTTGAATTAAATTTAATTTTATTGAATTAATTTGAATTTGATTTAATTGAATTATTTTGAGTTATTTTGAATTTAATTGATTTAAATAAGGTTTAATTGAATTTAATTTATTTAATTAAGTTTTAATTGACTTAATTAATTTGAATTTGATTTAATTGAATTAATTTGAATTTGATTTAATTGAATTAATTTGAGTTTGATTAATTTGAATTTGATTTAATTGATTGGGCTGGACTCAACTTTTAGGTCCTAAGCATCACACTAATTTCTAAGTGACAAAACAGGATATCCTTAACTGTTTTGTGAGATGCATTAATTTTATCTTTGATGTTAACACTATGATTTAATTGAAGCTTGTGTTAGATTCGAGTTTAACAAATAATAATTTAAAAGTGAGTTTCGATAATTGGCTTCCAGGTCTTGGCGAGGCACAGAGACCTTCTTTAGCCGTAGCCTTATTAGATCAACAACCCTTTCCTAGACAAAGCCTTTTAAAGAAAGATCATTTTCAAATCATTGTTTGAGACACTCTGGTCTAACTAGCTTAGGATTCGGAGAGGTAGCTTCGGCTAGTTCCACCAGACTAAAAAGACCAAATAAGGTACTCCTTACCCTACTTGATTCCTTAGTCAGGCTTCCCTAACGTACTATCATCAAACCTTGTCCTAATACTAGATTGTTCAAGTTTCAATTAATCATGTCCTATTTCTAGCAAAAGAACTCTAGTGAGTAGAAATTTCTGAATTTTCTAACATATTGACCTTATGTTTCAAGGTTTCACTTTCTTGTCTCAATTTCCTAAAATTTGCCTTAACAAATTTATATGAGTCAATCACATTATTCAAGGTAAATATTGGATTTTCAAATACTGTAAATTTACCTTTTGATTCCCGGTTGGGAATCTCCCCCTTGATTCTAGCCATCTTTCTTTTGCTTGATTGTTTCTTCGACATTTTGTAGCGGTCGTGAGCCAACCAGACTAGTTTCCAAGGATCCCTTCCTTCGTCGTCAGATTCTGAGTCTGAGTCGGACTCAGGTACTGGTTGAGGCCTCTTTTGTAGTTCTCTTGGAGTTTTCCTTGCAATGAAAATTATACCTTCCTCGACCATTGCAGTATCAGCTTGATTATTTAACCTTAATTCAGAAACTGATTCAAAATTAGTTATCGATTTTGTCCCAGAAAACTCGTCGTCTGATTCTGGTTCGATTTCGACGTCGGGGGTCGAGTCTGTCTCAGCTACTTGTGCTTGAGCCGAAAATGCAAAATCTTCTAAGATCTCAATATCGGAGCTCTCTTCATGTAGATTGATTAGCTTTTCCCACATCTCCTTGGCACAGTTGAAGGATCCGACCCGCTTCAATTCTTCATTGGTTAGGCCACATTGTAGGATTGCAGTAGCCCTTGCATCTGTCTCGATCTTCCTCAGAGTTGGTTCATCCAGTTTGTCCCAAGTGACCGATGTTCCTTCTTCTGTGGGGAATGTGAACCCCGTTTGGATTATCAACGATAAATCCAGATTGGCCTTCAGGTGGGATTCCATTAGACTTCTCCAGGAGTTGAAATTTTCGCCAGAGAAGAGCGGTGGATGTGCACTGTTCCATTCTTGGTTGGCCATTTAGTTTATACCTCGTACACAAAAGAAACACAAAAAATGTACAAAGACTTGGTCTTGGATTAGTAGTGTGGGAGAGAGAAAAAAACCTAGCTCAATAAAAGTGTTTGCACGAATTTCAAGGTAAAATAATAATAAAATAAAATAAAAATTAATGACAAATTTTTGAAAATGTTGACTTTATCAATTTTGATTAATGATGAAAAGGTAAGAATTTACTGTTTGGAAAAAAAAAGTTTGCTTAGCACGAATTTCAAAAAAATATTAAAATAATAATTAAAAAAATTAAAAAAGGCGTAAGAATATTTTAAACACACCTACAGATATTATTTATTTGAAAAAAAGTCGAGTGGTGTTGCACCAACCTCGATTAACAAGAAAGAAAAGAAATAAGATTAAAAATTTCGTAAATCCGAAAAAAAACTCTCAAATTGGTGGTTGCACCAAATTTGAGCTTCCCCGCTCTGATACCACTTGTTGGATCGAGAGAAAACGATAGAGGGGGGGTGAATATCGTAAGTCATTTCGGATTGAAAAAGAGAATACGCAGCGGAAAAATTAAAACTAAACAACACACAAACACCAAGATTTTACTTGGTTCGGAGTCGCGGTCGGCTCCTACTCCAAGGCCCACGGTCGTTGACCGTTTACTGCGGGCATTTCTATATGAGCGCAAAAGGTTTACAAGAATTGTATAACAATTGTAGTACAGTAAACTTAAAAGGACAGCTCTTCGTTACTGACGTCCGGTGTGGAATGTATCTCGGAGCAGAGGGACGTCGTCGGCGCTTGTATCTTGAGTTGGGAGGTTTTCGGAGAAAAGCGCTTGAGTAGAAGAGCGTATTGGCATTGGAAGAAGTTGTATGTCAAGCCTTGGGGTCGAGAGGCTATTTATAGCCTCCTGGGGCGCCCTGAACGTTGGGGGCGCCCCCCCCCCCCACGTGTCAGCCGATCTGAGCAAGTCTCGGTCAGCCCTTATCCCACTCGAATAGGGCTGAGAGTTGACTGTGGGGGTGCTCGGGACGCTGGGGGCGCCTGGGTTGACTCGATCCGCTGGCTTCTCGTTAGCTTGACTCTATCCGCTTCGTTGGCTTGAGCCCGGGGCGCCCGAGGCATCCGGGGCGCCCGGGAGCACGGGGGCGCCCGGGAGCATGGGGGCGCCCCGCCCAGTGAGCTTCCGAAGCGTACTTTTGCTGAACTCATGTTTGGCTTGTACTTAGGGCGCCCGGGTCCTTCCGGGCGCCCAACCCAGCTGCTGCCTCACTCCTTTGAGGCTTTCTGAGCTGCAGACACTCGTTCCTTCGATCCTGCATCCAGGGTTAGTACCAAACAAGATAGAGCAAATATGTTAGTGAGTCTTACAGCCGTAGCTATCTTGGTTCTGACTTTGGTCTCCAAAATGGAGCCCTAGGTCGAACCAACGCCTACTATTCCCTCGACGCGGAACGCGTCCTCACCTACTCCTCTCAGGAGAATTTACCTGATGCCAACTGGCTCCTCCGGTTGGACTTTTGCCCAGCAGTCCTTCGCCAGGTGCCTAGCTGTCCTTCGCTAGGTCTTCGACTCCTAGCAGCCCTTCGCTAGGTGCCCAGCAGCCTTTCGCTGGGTCTTAGGTTCCAGGCAGTCCTTCGCCTAGTGCCTAGCAGTCCTTCGCTAGGTCTTTGACTCCTAGCAGCCCTTCGCTAGGTGCCCAGCAGCCCTTCGCTGGGTCTTAGGTTCCAGGCAGTCCTTCGCCTGGTGCCTAGCAGTCCTTTGCTAGGGCTTTGTATCCTGGCAGTCCTTCGCCAGGTGCCTAGCAGCCCTTCGCTAGGACTTTGTTTCCTGGCAGTCCTTCGCCAGGTGCCTAGCAGCCCTTCGCTAGACTTCAACTCCTAGCAACCCTTCGCTAGGTGCCTAGCAGCCCTTCGCCAGGACTTCTTTCTGCACACTCAAGTAACTTTATTAGATCATAAATAAACTTAACTTTGAATCCTTTGCCAATATCAAAACCAGGTTCGATATGGTGCTTCCTGCACCAACAACATCACCCACTATTTGGTCAATAGGGTGATCTTGGTGATGTCTCAAGGGCCTAGAGATCGTGGGTTCATTGACTACTTCTTCCTCATCCTCTAGGGTACTTCTTACTCCCCCTTAATCATTGCCCTCCAAATGTAGGTCTTGGATTCTTTGGGCAAGGGGTTGGACTTCTTCCATATCTTTATCAATTGAGGCTTTTCTAGAGTAGGTATTTGTTGACTCATCAAAATCAACATTTGAGGACTCCTCAATCACCTTTGTGTTGGTGCAGACAGTACCCAAGTCGAACCTTGGTTTTGATAATGGCAAAGGGTTCAAAAGTTAAGATGTTATTTTTATCTAACATGTTACTTGAGTGTGCAGATTGAAGTCCTAGCGAAGGACTGCTAGGCACCTAGCGAAGGACTGCTAGGCATCGAAACCCTAAGACCTGGCAAAGGGCTGCTGGGCACCTAGTGAAAGGCTGCTAGGAGTCTAAGACCTAGCGAAGGACTGCTTGGCACCAGGCGAAGGACTGCTTGGTACCGAAGACCTGGCGAAGGATTGCTAGGCACCAGGCGAAGGACTGCCTGGTAACGAAGACTTGGCGAAGGACTGCTCGGCACCTGGCGAAGGACGACCGGGCAAAGGTCCAACCGGAGGAGATGGTTGGCAAAAGGTAAATTCTCCTGAGAGGAGTAGGTGAGGACGTGTTCCCCCTCGAGGGAACAGTAGGCGTTGGTTCAACCTAGGGTTCCATTTTGGAAATCCAAAGTCAAAACCAAGACAGCTACGGCTGTAAAATCCACTAACATTCTTGCTTTATTATGTTTGGTACCAACCATGGATGCAGGACCGAAGGAACGAGTTTCTGCAGCTCAGAACGCCCCAAAGGAGAGGGGCAGCAGCTAGGTTAGGCGCTCGGGAGATCCCGGGCGCCCAAGGTCAAAGCCAAACAAGAGTTGAGCAAGAAAACGCTTTGGAAGCTCACTGGGTCAGGCGCCCCCGTGGTCCCGAGAGCCCCGGATGCCTCGGGTGCCCTGGGTCCTAGCCAACAAAGCAATTGGATTGAAGTTAGCCGAGAAACCAGCAAGACCAAGTCAAGCAGGGTGCCCTCTGTGTCCCGGGCGCCCCCGTCAAACCTCGAGCCCGATCCTGGAGGGATAAGGGCTGACCGAGTTACGGATGAAGGTTTGCGGATCGAGAGACATGTGGAGGGAGCCCCCAGCGTCCCGGGCACCCCCAGGTGTACTATAAAAGGGGTTTGACCCCCAAGGCTTCGAACAACACTTTCCCAACGCCTCAACGCTCTTCGCTCAAGCACTCTGCTCCGGAAACTTCTAATCTCGAGGTTTTGGTGCCAACGACGACCCTACGCACGAAGAACGATCCACACCAGGCGTCGGTAACGAAGAGTTAAATTTCTGTTTTCTTTGCTCACTACTGTACAACTTTTTGTAACATCTTGCGCGATTATAGAATTGCCCGCAGTAAACGGTCACGGACCGTGGGCCTTGGAGTAGGAGCCAACCGCGACTCCGAACCAAGTAAAAAATCTTGTGTTCGCGTCTATTTTTCTTTATTTCCGCTGCGTAATTTCTCTCAATCTAATCCGAAACGGTTTTACGATATTCACCCCCCCTCTATCGTATTTTCTCGATCCAACACTTTGTCCTTTTGTTGTAAACTCTATAACCCCTACTAGTGGATGAATAACCAACTAGGATTCCTTCATCGGCTTTTGACTCAAACTTCCTTAGGTCATCTTTGGTATTTAGAATATAGACCTTACATCCAAAGACCCTAAAGTAGTGAACTTGTGGAGTTCTCCCATTCCACAACTCAAAGGGTGTTTTGCCTAGGAACCTATGTACCAAAACTCGGTTTTGAATGTAACAAGCGGTGTTAACCGCTTTGGCCCAAAAATAGCTAGGAAGTGAATATGCATTAAGCATAGTCCTAGCAGCTTCTTGTAGGGCTCTGTTTATTCTCTCAACTACCCCATTTTGTTGAGGAGTCCTTGGGCATGAAAATTCATGCTTATATCCATTTTCTACACAAAATTGTGAGAAACTTGAATTTTGGAACTCCCCACCGTGGTCACTCATAATTCAGTTAATTTTGAGATGTTTTTCATTTTCTACCCTTTTACTGAACCCTATAAAAATTTCTAAGGTATCGTCCTTATGTTTCATAAAGAAAACCCATGTAAACCTAGAAAAGTCATCTACTATAACTAAACAATATTTACTCCCTACTAGTGAGGGAGTGCTATGGCAATCAAACAAGTCAATGTGTAAGAGTTCTAATGGTAAAGTAGTAGTGGTTAGGGTTTTACCTTTGTGTGATGATTTTGATTGCTTACCCTCTTGGCATGCATCACACAACTTTGTCTTCTCATACTTGATCATAGGTAGCCCCTTCACTAACTCTTCCTTGGCCACTCTTGCAATGCTTCTCATGTTAACATGTCCAAACCTACGGTGCCACAACCACCCTTCTTCTTCTTTAGACATGAAACACTTAGCCAAATTGTTAGTAGCATAAGCAAGATCAAGATAATACAAGTTAGCCTCTCTATACCCTTCTAGTATGACATTATCGGATTCATTTTGTCTTATTAGGCACTTCCTAGCATGAAATTCAACCCTATAGCCCGCATCACATAACTGACTTACACTAAGTAAATTAAACGTCATGTCTTTAATTAAAAGTACCTTATATATGGAAATTGTAGGAGATACCTCAATGGTGCCCATATCAATAATTTTCAGTTTTCCACTATTTCCAAAGGAGACCGTCCCTTCTCTTAAGTAGCTACTAGTAGTGAACTTGCTCACATCTCCGGTCATATGTCTTGATCATCCACTATCTACTATCCACATGGTTGATGCCTCCTTCACCTTCACTTATACAACATGGAAAACATACTCTTTTGGTACCCAAATTTTTGATCCACAAGCATCATTTAAAAATCTCTTAGGTACCCACGCCCTCTTGATGTTTCCCTTAGTCCCTTATCTCCTAGATGCACCAATCCTACCCATGAGTGAGACAAAGGCCACTTCCTTTGTCTTTGACCTATATCCTAATCCGGCTTGTTATAAACGGCCCTTTGACTATTAATTATCATATCTAAGTTGCTAGATCCCACTTGAAATTTCCTAAGTGCCTTTGTGAGGTCCTCTACCTTTTTCTTTAATTCCCTATTTTCAATTTTGAAACATGAATCATGTGATGTAAGAGAACAAGCATGTAAGTCTTCCTTAAGTTTTGCAGACTCTACTCTAAGCATGACAATTTCATCTTTTAGGTCCTTAATCTTACTTCTAGCTTTAGCTAAATCCATGTTAGTGCTAGAAATAATTTTAACTAGGGTAGAGGAGGGTAAGTGGTATACCTCACTTACGGAAGCTTCTGACTCGGATGATGATGATGAGGAGTCGCTTTCATCACTGCTTGAGCTTCTCTCATCATCTGATGACTCTGAGTGGTCCATTGCCATGAGAGCAAATTGTGAAACTTGTTCTTCTTCCTCCTCCGAGGATGATGGATCATCCCAGGTCGCCTTGAGGTTGGTGGCACCCTTCTCCTTTCCCTTCGACCTCTTCTTGTCACCTTTCTTCTTCTCCTCCTTCTTTTCATCTCTTCTCTTTAGTTGAGGGCACTCATTCTTCATGTGTCCCTCTTGGTGGCAATTGTAGCAAATGATGTCCTTGGCCTTACCCTTGCCTTTGGATCCTTTTCTAGCATAAGACTTGTTAGAAAAATTTTTGAAAGCCTTACGCATTTTCCTTACCATGAAAGCCTCTTGGTCGCTATCCATAAAGGCACTGGACTCCTCTAAGTCGGATGAGGAGGAGTAGATCACCTTCTTCTTCTCCTTCCTCTTCTTCTTCTCCTTTTCTGCAATAAAAGCTATACCTTTCTCTTTGGCCGAGACATTAGCTTGCTCGTACAGTTCAAATTCACAAAACAGATCATCTAATTTAACTAAAGATAAATCCCTTGATACTTTGTAGGCATCAACCATAGATGCTCACAAGGTAGTTCTCGGGAAGGCTTGTAGGACGTACCTGACAATATCTCGGTTTTCAATCTTTTCTCCAATCACATGGAGTTCATTGATGATCTCCTTCACCCTACAATGCAGCTGACTGACAGTTTCGTTGCTCTTCATGGATAGGGATTGGAGTTGGGCCACAAGCAAGTCCTTCTTTGTCCTTCTGGACTCGTTGGACCCTTCGTTCAATTCCACCAGTTTGCCCCCACAACTCTTTGGCGCTCCTGAATGGCCCCACTTTGTTGACTTGCTCCTTTGAGAGTCCGCACTGAAGTGTGGTGGTGGCCTTGGCATTTGACTGCGCCCACTTCATGATCTCCTTCGACCACGATCTCATGGGTGTCGGCTCTCCTCTTTCGTCGACGGGTGCATCGAATCCATCTACAATACTAATTCAGTTTTCAATATCATTCATAAGATAGTACTGCATTCTATCTTTCCAGTATGCGAAGTCGTTCCCGTCGAAGAAGGGTGGTTGTGCAGTGTTGTATCCCTCTTGAAACGCCATTTAACATTGCTCCGATCGACGGTGAGTTCTTCCGAAATGAACCGGCTCTGATACCAATTGATAGATCGATGACGTTGCTAGAGGGGGGTGAATAGTACTTTTTCGTTGAATTCTCTACACTGAGGTTAGCGCAATATAAAAATATATAATGAAAAGCAATAAGAACAACACTAACACAAGGATTTACTTGGTATCCACCCGAATGGATGACTAATCCAAGGATCCACGTGAGTACTCCACCTCCACTAAGAAAAATCTCCTTCAGGTGGAGAAACCTTTACAACGGCGTTGTCTTCCTCTTTATAGAATGTAATGATTGAGAGAGAGGAAGATGAGAAGACTCGAAGCATGAACAGCACCTCGTTACAGTACAAAAACCGTACCGTTCACGTGTGAAAAAGTCCTCCTTTTATAAGAGAACAGGACAAACTCGTAGTCTGTCCAGCTCCGCACCAATCGACTGCCCCTAGGGCAGTCGACTGGCCTAGCATTAATTGCTAGCCAACGGCTAGTTTTCGGGGTACACCAGTCGACTGCCTTTGGGACAGTCGACCGGTACCTTCTGTGAGTTTTGGCAGTCGACTGCCCTCTGGCCAGTCGACTGCCCACTCACTTACAGTCATTCTTCACATTCTCCTTCACGTGTGCCTTCAGGTTCACTCCCTTGGCTCGCCCCTTGAAGTCATCTTCCTCTGGCTCTCGTCCCTCAGATGCGCACACAAGCCTTCCCTTGGCTTGCCTCCATGCCACCCTTCACGTGTGCCCTTGAAGTCCACTTCCCGGCTTGCCCTTGGAGTCTCCCTCCCTCGGCTCTCTTCCCTCGGATATGTTCACCATGTGTGATACTCCAAGTCCTGCAAACTCAATCACACACATCAAATACAACATAACACTCTAACCTTAAGCATATTTACACACACACATCAAAAACCATGATCTTCCAATCATTTTAGGGTCGATTGCCTCAACAATGCCGAGGATGCCCGGCTGGGAACAACCCAAGATCCTACCATCTTGTGGTGTTGAGGATGCCCAAGTTATGTAGACCTAGCCGTGGTGTTGAGGATGCTTAGCTGGGAGCAACCCGAGTTCCTACCAACTTGTGGTGCCGAGGATGCCCAAGTTGTATAGACTGGCCGTGGTGTTGAGGATGCCTAGCCAAGAGTGGTCAAAGTCCTTGCCAACGCATAGTCGCCAAGGGTACTTCAGCGTTTTGACCTTCCCTAGTGTGAAAAGAGATTATCAGGCACCCAGTGGGTAGCTTACATGAAAGTGGTGGTTGGCAGGGAATGAGTTGGTGTTAGCGAAAAAAATGGAGATCATATTGTTGGAAACGGGATGGCTAGAGAGGGGGGGTGAATATAGCCAATCACTTTTTCTTGGCACTTAGTAAGTTTTCTGCACTCAACTTATCAGTAGCACAGCGGAAGAAGCAACGGAAAATGAAGTAGTGCAGTAAACGAAAACAGAAATGAAAGCAAACAGAGACAACTACTAAGATCGCTAACAAGAGGGTTTACAAGGTTCGAGGATAATTTGCCCCTACTCCTTAGCGTGCCCTTAAGGTGGGTGATCCCTTGATCGTCGGCAGATCAAGCCCCGGTTTTCACCGGATATAACGCAACCTCCTTCTCGGTGGAGAAACCTCTCCACAACATTTCAATCACAGATAAAGTTTAAGCACAAAGAAACAACAAGAAGGATCTTACTCAAACACTTAGCAAGGACAAGAACACAGCAAGCTTCCCTGAGCTCCACCCAGTGGCGATCTCACGCAAGAACCCCTCTTCGTGTCTTCCCACTGTCGGACTCCAAGCTCCTTGTTCTCTCCTTTAAGCGCTCAAGTAATGGATGATTGCTTCTGATCGCTTGCTCAAATTGATGAAAACTTCAAGAACACAGCAAGCAAGTTGTGGAGAACACAAGGCGGAGCAAGAACACAAGTTTTCGAACTCTACTTCCACGAAGCCAACTTCTACCCTTTTGATTCTCCACACAGCGCCAGGTGACAACATCCTCCGTAGCCTCCAGCTACCACACTGCCAACGCCAGCTACCACTGAGCCATCTCTGATCTTCCTGAGATCCCCTCAGCCAAGCCCCAGTCTCGGCTCCAGTCTGCAGCTCGGTCGTTGCAACCTGAAATGGAGAATCGGACAAACCTGCTCCAAGGAAAGCCTCCATTGACCTCTCCTTGAGTGTTTGAATCCTCCCCTGTCACCTGCAGCTTAATCAGACTGTTAGAGCAGCAAATCACACAGTAAATCAAATATCAGAAGCAAACAGCAGCGAATCGGATACGATCAGACGCTCTGACCACGTCTGACAGTGCAATTTGAATTAAAGTGATCGGTCACCGGACCGATCCAGGGCTTGTGGGTTGGTCACCAGACCGATCTACAGCTTTGCTGGGATTCCCAGCCCTCGCGGCTATACACGCCTGATCGGTCACCCGACTGATCAGAGTGAAGCCTGATCGGTCACCAGACCGATCAGAGTGAAGCCTGATCGGTCACTCAGACCGATCAGGACAGATGAACAGTGATTTTTAATCAGATCCAAAGTCCCTGATCGGTCACTGGACCGATCCAGGACTTGATCAGCAAGGGAACTCACTCACCGTCCGCTCCCTGATCGGTCACCAGATCGATCAGGGGCAAGGCATCAAGGAAGCAGCCTGCTCCCTGATCGGTCACCGGTCCGATCAGGAGCCACACAGTAGGTTCCCAACCTCACTGTGCGCTCCCTGATCGGTCACCAGTCTGATCAGACATCGTTGGATCGGTCACTAGACCGATCCACGAAGGAGCAGCGTGCCAATGTCCCCGATCGGTCACCAGACCGATCCAGGGACTCAAACCTAGCCCTCCAAGCTAGGAATTCATCCACCTTAGCCCTCCAAGCTAAAGATTTTTCCATCTAACTCTCCAAGTTGGGAATTTGCACCTAACCCTCCAAGTTAGGACTTTTCACCTAGCCCTCCAAGCTAGGACTTTTCACCCAACCCTTCCGAGTTAGAACATCATCCAACCTAGCCCTCCAAGCTAGGCACCTGACCCTCCAAGCCAGGACTTTTTCACCTAATTCTCCAGGATGGGAATTTGCACCTAACCCTCCAAGTTAGGACTTTTCACCTAGCCCTCCAAGCTAGGACTTTTCACCCAACCCTTCCGAATTAGGACTTTTCCAACACCTAGCCCTCCAAGCTAGGATTTTTCACACCTAACCCTCCAGGTTAGGATTTTCCAACACCTAGCCCTCCAGACTAGGATTTTCCATGCCACGCCTGATCCCCGATCAGGACTTAATCATAATCAAACATCATCTACCTAAACTAAAATCGGTGTCAACACCAAAACAACAATTAGGGCCAGACTGCATCAACACATATTTCCATAGTATGAAAGCAAGCCAATAGAATTCGGAAGGAGACATGTTGCATTGATAGGGCGAAATACAAAGTGTATTTTATAAAACAAGTTACACTCAGAAGATAAATATATAAAACATAAGGCGTAAGGAGAAATATATTCATTTAGGCAGAAAAACAACGGCGTAAGGTTTACAATCATAAAGGCCTGGCAGCCAACCAATAAAGATAAAAACATATTACATTAAAGTTCTTTTTCCTCTACGGACAGTTCCACCCAGGCTCGGCTGACGTTGAGGAAGTCTAGGTTGACACCTGGCTTCAGTTCCTCAGCTCGTTGAATCTACTAGACCGCTCTTTTGAAGCTCTGCTTGTGCCGCCTTAGCACTTGGCCAGCCAAAATATCACCAAACTCCTCATATTAGAGGAATTTGGCCTTTAATTTCTCCTCTGCCGCCGCCTTCCAAGACTCCTCGCTAGCCTTGTAATTCATTAATTCCTCTAAGGCTTAGTCTCGAGCAGTCCTCAGGCCAGCTGCTTCGGATGATATCTGACCATGGGCCGCCAGCGCCTCCTTAAGCTGCTTTGTAGTAGTTGATAGGTGTGACTTGGTCTGGTCAAGGTCTTCCTATAAGTCAGATATGTGAGCAGCAGCAGCTTGTATCACGGTTTCCTTTTTCGTTAGCTGGTTCCTTGCTCTCGGATCCAGCCATTGAGTGCCTCCGTGAACAACTCTAAGAGGTGGATGTCCTCCAAGAGTTTCTTCCCTTGAGCATGGAGTCGTCCCCACTCTTGGGTTAGCTGACTCACCTCCGCAGAGAGGGATGTCGCCCTTTCTGATAGGAGGCACAAGTTCTGATAGACAGCGGTGCAAGAAGACGAAAAGCCGCTTCCGCCTCCCCTTTATATAGGGAAGGAGCAGCTATCATGCGAAGGAATAGATGCACGACGCATGGATGGTGAGAACTACAAATCTCGAGGCGCACGATGCATGGATGGTGAGAACTACAAATTTTGAGGCGTCGCAGTTCATTATAGCTGTTGGTTGGTATGACCTGACTAAGTGTATCAAAGGGAAATCACGTAAAAAGGATCCTGCCACATGGCAGTAATCCGTTCGTAGGAAAATTCTCTCGTCATTAATATACCCCATACACTCATAACGAGTGATGGACAACCATCATTATAGGGCCTTAACACTCGTAAAGACTCTTGGATTAACTCAAATGACCGCCTCGGGCCAAGGGACGAATGTTTCAATTCCTAGGACTCGACAAGTCGTTAAGGAAGAAGGAATGGTAATATGGGCCCCGCATATATTGCGCTTCCTCTCATTGTGCCACCAGCCTAATCAGTCATCCCCACTTCCTTCAATTAGAATTTAAGGAGGGACTTGTGATAGAATGAGTAATCGGGGAGGACACGTGGCATGGGAAAGCTGCGTGGCAAAGCCAACCAAGCTAGAGACTTGTTGTCAGACCGGGGGCTTGAGCTCCTGAGACTATCACGGGAGAATAGGAGAAGGCCCCCGAAGCCAGACTGGAAGCTCGAGCTCCCAAGACTATCTCGGGGGAATGAGGAAGGCCCCCGAACTCAGTCCGGGAAATAAGACTCCGAGACTAACTCAGGAGAATGGAGCCCAAAGAGCAGCGTAAGGATAAGAGAACAAAATTTCAAGTACCCTCCCCTCCTTCTAGAATAGAAAATTCATTAAGTAATTATTGCTTGTAACGCATGGTAATGATAACCTTAATAGTCACGGTGGTCGTTACCAGTCATCATGGAGAGGAGAACCGTTGTCAAATAATCGATGACTAGGAAACGTGGAAGGGGAGGTGGAGATACGTGGGGGGAATACGTCAGGTATATAAGATAGTTCGGCACCCAGGTAAAGGGGGTAAGATTTTAAAACTCGAATACTTTGGTTCCTCATTTTCCTTAATAGAAGGAGTTTTGACTTGAGCGTCAGAGAGTGCTCCACCGGAACTTCTTCCAGTGCATCCTCTTTACGCTCGTGATAATTTCGCAGACGCTGACATTTTCTCCTCGTCATCGTCATCGTGAGCTGCGATTTGGTGATTCGTCATCCCCGTCGTTCACTTCCGAAACACGGGGTGAATTTTCACTCCTTGGATATTGAACCAGGATGCATGAGAAATCATAAAGTGTGCTTATCTTTCTTGGTGGTAAAAAGGCGAATCATTCGCCTCCAGCGCCTCCGCCAACTCGTCCCAAGACCAATACGAAAGAGGTAAATCACGAAAACTACTAATCCGAATGCTATGACTAGTGCGTGAGGAGGGTGGGCATGTACTTATCCTTCTAAAACTAGGCGTTCAGGTACTTCTATCGTCATTCATTTAAAAGTGTGTTTATCATTGGACCATAGCTAAGGGCAGATATTATTATTATTATTATTATTCAATTTTAATAACCTGACAAATTCTAAGATAAATTGTTTGATCTCACATCTTCTTAGCCAACAAGTAAATCTAAGTATTCGATGACTTCTGACATGACACTTCAACTCCAATTTTATATGTTTTGTAAGAGAATAGAATTTTGATTATTTAAAAAATATACTATATCGCGGACAGACATTTAAATATATATTATATATTCATTGGCCCATTAAAAAAAGCATTTGCAAGTAGGAATGGAGTTCGGAGTTTCATATTAAAAGGATGAAAGTTATGTTTACATTGAGAGGGGTAACGTTGTTGTTATCCCTCATTCGTCCCTCCATTTCTGTGCCCCTATATGTATTGTATTAAAAAAATTAAGGGAGATAAACTTCCATCATCGTCTCCATTCGGGCTCCATCCCGGTCTGTAAGGGGGGAACTGCGAACGCACCTCCATAGGCTACAGTTTGGAGGGAGGGACCGTGGACATTGGGAGGCAACTTTAATATTTTGTCAAACAAAAAAATATCATTTCATCCGAGCATTTCATATATCAATCCGATTCTAATTCAAGGAGAGGTAAATTAAAAAATCAAACATATCATTGAGAGAATATTTTTTTTAACTTCATCAAAAATCGAAAATTGATTCTTATCTATTTCTATTAATCATAGGCATCAATTGGGTTACAACTTGAAAAAACTTATTGTCATGTGAAAGTAATGATGTCAGATTTGAAATACGTGTGAGCTAAGGTTAGTATTGGATTTAATAAAAATTTATTTATATACATTTCATCATTTCATATAGGTCAATTAAATGTATCAAGAGCATAGCGGAGTTAATCACAAAAATATGATAGATTTATATAAATGATTAAAAATTGATTTTCAATAAAATCAAAAAAATATCTTTCATGTAATAACCTATTTGGTTTCTTGATTTATCTCTACATATGGACATGAGACTAACCATATGGGCCTCTTGTAGTGGCATATCCTCTATAATGAATATAAGATTTACCATGTGGGGCATTCAAAATTAACGTATAATCTTTTACATAAATATAAATCAATTAAATAAATAAGTTTAAATAATTTATAAATTAAATCAATAAATTTAAATTTATATATATGTGTCTAATTTATTAATATTCATGAATAAAAATTATGAATGAATAATATTGATAAAAAATATTCTTGAATACAATTTATCATATTTATCAACAAAATACTCATAAATAGATAAATAAATAAATTTATAATATCAAACTCACTAACTAATCAAACAAACTTACTAATTAATCAAACAAATTTAAAAATATAAAAAATTCAAATAATAAAAAAAGTGAGTTTGATAATATCTAAACAAATCAAACTCAAAATTAACAAACTTTGGACTAAACTCAAACTGGTAAAAAAAAAGGCAACCTTAAATAATTATTTTAATATGACTAATTCATTTTAAATTCAATCTTAACTTAATTATTTTATAAATAAATTTGAACAATGACAAACATAGATTGCCGTCAATGTAGATCCAAAATATCAGTAATTAAAACCCTAAATACAAATGGCATTGTTCATCTGATTAGTCACTTGCTTCGACATTACAATGCATTTGTTAAGTCGAAGCTTGAACTGTGAAGAGGAGACCTACCTGTATCAGTCTGCCCTTACGAGTTAATCATGAAAACCTTCCTGTGGCTGCCTTAGCAAGACCTTCCTCCATGGGGGAAGATTGGCTCTCAGGTCCTAATGACTTGAACTCCGAATTTCTCAAAACCAACTAGAGTTGCATCTAAAGCTTCAGTCTTTCATAACTGCAATTCCTAAGAAAGATTTTTAACTTTTCTAGTGCATGTTTCAGACCAATTGCTTTAGTAAACAGTATAGAGAAACTAATGCCCACCTGTTATAGAACACTTTGTTTCAGCAAATCAATCTGATTTCATCCATCTGAGAGAAAATTCGATATAGCAATGATAAAAATTGGGTTTGCTGATAGGAGAAGTCTCTTTATTGTGCTGAAGCTTCATGGTTTATCACCTCAGGTAGCAGCACTCCTATGGTACTTCATGGACAAAATGCCATTAGTACCTTTAGAAAATCTTCTAAATGGCTAAAACAATACTTGATTTTAGGAACTCAGTGCACTTGACCATCAGCAGTTCAAGCAACAGCTAGATATCGAAATAGTAACTGGAAAATGCACAATACAAAGGGCAGATAAAGTTCGAATACAAGTTCACAATTTACCAGGACACTGATATACTAAAAAACGACTTCAAATCTTGATAGCTTTTGCCCCTGCAGCATAAACAAGCATGGATTTCTCAAAGCAAGCTATCTGTCCTAGCCGGCAACCTCCTGAAGAAGTTGAGTGGCACTGATGGTAGCTTATACCTGAACCTCGGGTGTCTCAGCACGTAAAATCCAGTTAGGAGGGCGACGACTTGGAAGGGCGTTACGTAGAGAACTATGGCAGCTGCAAGACAAAAGATCAAAAATAGGGCAGTTGCTCTAGGATCTCTCCAGCTTAAAAGAGACTGAAACCTCTCTCCTTGGGTAGCCAGGTCTCCAACCACAGTTTGCACCCTTCCTGCAACACTCCTTAGTCGATCGTACCTTGCCCTTATGACGTCAGGTGGTCTGGTTGAAGGAAACCTGTCAAATTCCTCATCCAACTCATCTGGATGGGCTGTGTCTGCATGAGACAGCCGAGTATCCATGTGAGGAGGCTTCCTCGGCCGCCATCGGTAGTGCCATACTCCAATCAAGAACAAGTAGAGGAACATGGTTGGAAGTATCAACTCTGGGTACAGAACCAGTATCGCATAGAGAACATGGAGGAGTACAGTTGTGATAGGATTCTTCCAAAGGCAAATTTGGCCTAACCATTTTCCTGTAGAAATCAAACCACTGAAAACACACATGAGTCTATAGAAATTGGCTTTGCTCCTTCTCATGCTCCACATATGGAAACCTACATCCAGCATGTATTCCACCACCTCCTTCCTCAGCGGTGGCTCTGCTCGACTCAACCTCATTGAGACTATCTGTGTGGATTGATGCCTCAGGTAATCAAGCTGGCTAATGGTCAGAGGATGGAGGTAATGCATCTTCGGCAGTAATGGCCTGGAATAAGTGTGCAGCATATTAAGCAAAGAGGAAGAGGAGAACCGAACAGCCAACTGAACTTCACCCATCTTTTTAACCCCTGATGTATGCAAAACCAAGAGAGGATATGAATGTGTGTACACTTTATCAGTCTCAAGAGTAGAAAGTCGAATACGAACTTTGCCAATTCTGTTATCAGTAGCACCGTTAGCTTCTCTCCACCCTGTAAGTGACAGTTATCAAACACACCAATTGTTATAACAGTACAAGGGTCGAAAACTTCCCAAGTGTATTGCTCATTCCATTTGGGATTGGAACTGTCGATGATTGTTCTTGTCCGAACCCATTTATGCCCATACTTAGCAACACAATAAGCATCAGTGGTGCCACGCCCATCCTTAGTCTTCATTGGCAATAATGCCTGAGCAGTTAATATGCCAAGCTCTAGAATACCAATGCTTGGTTTCCACAACTGTTTTGCTGTAGGCCTAAGATCACTGCTATAATGTGTGGATTCATCCAAAACATGGTAACCCCCATCCAAACTTACCCTCAGATGAATGCGACTGGCAAATTTCACTTCTTTCTTCTGCTCGCCATCAATAGCCACATGCTTTTCCAGGTGGTACCACCTTGAACTTACAACACGACAGTCCAATCTCCTCTCAACACTCTGTAGAGGAACAACCACCTTCCCTAGCACCTCATCTTTGTTTGGTCCAATTCGTTCTTCCACACTTAAGATTAAATGTTCCTCAAAAGGTTCTGCAGCAACAAGTATCAAATCTTCATTCCACAAAGGATTGGCGGACCTGCTTGACGAAAACCTTGTCCTTAGAATTTGACCGCCAAGGTTAACTTTAACAAATACATCAGGGAAACCTGGTTTCGGTATGAGAAGCAAATCTTGGGCCTCAATGACATTAACTCTCAGATACCATAGCTTGGGGGAAAGGTATACCTTAGACCTAATACTGGCAAGGCCATCACCGGGAACTGTTGCAGCATCAGAGTGCCAAGCTTCTGGGAATGCCTCATCTGCTTGTGTACCCATCCAAACAGCCAGCATCAGTTCTCCCTTCACCTTCTCCCCTTTGCGATCGGCCAAGCGATACCACTGTGGTGCCAATGGACTATCAGGTGGAACTCTTTTTGGAACATCATTAAGATCAAACAAAACCATTCCGATAAAATCATCTTTCACTAAGTCCTTGTCCTTGACAAAAACCTCGACCACAGAAGCTTGGATCCGCTCTTTGGAAAAGGAAAACACTTGGTTCCATTCAGGGTTACTCTTCTTCTCAAAATGACGAGTTGTACCTTTGTAATTACCGAGCTTTACCTCCACATAAGGATCACAACTCCCAGTGACATCCTTAGCTGGCAGATCCTTGGCTTTCACGACGCGCACATAGAGGTACTGCATTTGCTCAACGAGGTCATAGGTGCTGGTGAGCTTGTCACCTCCGCCAAGTCCTCCTCCGCCGAGGCGGGGAGCAGTCTCCTTCAATGAGAAATCCTCCTGAGGGAGAGGGAATGGTCTCTGCATGTTCTGAATCTAGTGGCCAAAGGAGAATAGTTAAAATTACATTGTTAGTCAGTAACTATGAAGCATGCACAAGGATGCGACAGGAAGGGTGGGAAATGAGTTTTTCTATCCTCGGGTAGAAGGAAGAAAACATCCTTTCATCCAAAAGACCATTGAACTCTGATCTTTCCTCGAGTTACACTCAAATTGAGAGTAATTCTTTCTTAAATAAATTTTTAACCTTCCATCCTTCTGAACAAAGGAAAGAAAGATTTAACATAATTTTCCTCTATCTAAACAAACAGGAGAATGAAGGTATTGACCCTATTCCATCCTTACTATCTTCTATTCTACCCTGTTTAATCCTTATTCTCTTTTCACCCTTCTCATATAAAACAAAGCTAGAATCCAAAGGAATCCGGGACTTTATTAAATAAAACCCTGAAAAAAACACTTCGAATGTTCTTTTTGCAGTAGAATATTGAGAGATCTACATGGCATGAGAAAGATCAGAAGAAATGTAAATGTTCCACGTTAAAACCCAAAGTTTCAGGATTCCAAAGCCTAGATCTTGCTTTCTAGTAAACTGGCATGTGCTTAGGCTTGAGAAACAGCAAATTCTAAACTCTAAAATGCCATATGTTATAACTTCCAGACCTAGAGAAGATTGAAATGAACAGAATCAACCCCGGCCGAACGAACTCATCCATTGAAACCCTACAACCCTAAAACCCTAAACTTTCACATAGTAACTTCTTTAACCTTAAAATGAGGGGAAGAAAAAACTGGCATTTTTACCGGATGGTAAAAAACTGACTTTTTTCCTCTGAGAAAACCAAGATATGAGCAAGAAGTTTAGCATCCCAGAAGAACACTCCGATAAACTCAAAAACAAGAAGAAAGAACCAAAAAGGTTCAGGCTTTAAGCGATCGGGAATACCTCAGAGGAGCACAATGCCGATCAAGCGAGGAGGAGAGAGAATGAGAGGCCGATGGGCTGCGAAGGAAAGCGCAGGTGACGGACTCGGCTGGTGCTGCACTTGTGTCCCTCACATTCGCATATACCTCCCTCCGACGCCTGATCTCTCAGCAGAAGGGAACAAAGCAGAGATCTGAAGCGAGAAGGAGATGTCGACGGGAGAAACGAGGCAAAATAGAGAGAGAGAGAGAGAGAGCGCACGCCAAACAACACAACACAAAGGAAGCAGTGGCAGAGCATGCAGCGAAGCAGAGCAGCCGCTGCTGTGGTTGGATTAAAAAGGAATGAGGTACTAATAAATAAAGTTGGACATTTATTATTTTTTAAATAATAGAAAATAGAAATTATTTTTAAAAAAAAAGAAAATGGAGACGGACGTGGTGGTGGGGTAGACGGCGGTCGGGAGGTTGTTTGTCACGTGACTAGACATGCTGGCGTCCTAAATAGGGGCGGGATCCTCTTGTCCTAAAATCTCTGGTCCATCCCTGATCCATATTAAAATTGCGAACGGATCGTGATTGCGATCCGGCCATAATTTGTTTCGATCCCCTCTAGGATTCACCGTGCCCCTCAGGTTATAATTTGGGTTCGGGCGGATAGTCGGAGGCCATCCGACGGCCTAAACCCTAAATCCGAATTTAGGATTTAGGGTTTAGGGTTTTAGATTTAGGGTTTAGGCCGTCGGGTGGCCTCCGTCCGAATCCAAACTATAACCTGAGGGGTACGGTGAACCCTAGAGGGGATCGAAACAAATTGTGACCGGATCGTAATCACGATCTCGCCGCAATTTTAGTGTGGATCAGGAATAAATCAGGGATTTTGGGACCAGAGGATCCCGCCCCTCCTAAATATTGCAAAACAAGACCATGTTACTTCCATTGTACTTAATTTATTAATTTTAGTTTAGTTTATAGATTCTCATATTTTAAAATAAAAATATATAATATTTAAATTTAATTGTGAGTTGATCATCTCGATTTCTCCTTTTCTAATTTTTTAAATAATTTTCACTATTTGACATTCAAATATACTTGACAAATTATATTAAATAATGGATAAAAATTAAATTGACGATCGCCATTTATGTTTTCATTAATTTATTTTTTATTAAAATCAAATTAAAGCCATATATATTCCTTTTAAGATCCTCTATTCAAAATACTCTTGTATTATCTAATCATTCATCGGCTAGAAATTAGCCACTAGTTTCTATAATGGTAGAAGCTAACATCTAACTTCTACAATATATTATCTAATTATTCGGCCGTCTAAAAGCTATCAATTAGTAACTTTATAATACAATTATAGAAGCTAGCACCTGGCTTCTATAATAGTAATTTTATATCATTTTGATTTTGCTTATTTGAGTGATAATTTAGTTAAAATAATATTTCAACGAGCAAAATAAACTATTTAGACTTCATGATACTTATTATATTTCAATTGAATATTATCTGATCACGATCGACTGTCTAGAAGCTAGCATTTAGCTTCTACAATGTGCAAAAACTAGTTGCTAACTTCTACAATGTGTAGAAGCTAAGCTTCTACAATGATGATTTTATATCATTTTGATTAAAATAATATTTGAATAAATAAATCAAATGATATAACTATACGATACTCATTACATTTCAAATGAACATAATTCAATCATAATCGAGCATGTAGAAATTAACATGCAACTTCTACAATGTGTAGCAACTAGTAGCAGACAGGTAGAAAAGGCTGAGGGAGGGTTCAACCTCCCCTGACCTAGCCGCCACCTAATAGTATTGTAGGGGGTTACAAAGTAGCCTCCTACGTACACTAGTAGTTATCTGCGCCTAGCCCATAGTGTCATGAGTCGTACAGCTCATTCTCTGACACCAAAGCAGTCGGAGAAGGAGTTGTGTCGAACGGATAGAGGAGGCTGAGAAAGGCTTCAGCCTCCCCAAACCTGGCCGCCGCTTAGTAGTATTGTAGGGGGGCTACTTTTGTAGCCCCCACGTACGCCTGCAGTCCATGCCTAGCCCATGGTGGCACGGGCAGCACAGCTCATTCTCCGACAATAAGGCTACCGGAGAAGAAGGTTGAGTTGTGTCGCCGACGCAACTCAAGTACTCAAATTCTTTTTTTTTTCTTTAGTAAAACGATGTCATTGTAGTTAAACAAAATTTAAAAAATTCTTTATTGGAACGACGTTTATCCAATAAAAGATTTTAAAAAAAAAGTAATCAAACGGCCAACTAAAGTTGGCCAAATGACCTAAGTCAAACAAACGAAAAAAACCCCTCCCCGATCTCAATTTACTTAGTCATGGGCCCCTCCAACCAAATGACACAAACTCAAATAATTATATTTTTTATGTACTTTTATCACTATTTTTTATGTACTTTTATCATTTTTATCAATTGTTGATGTAAAACTTTTAATTATTAAATATATTTGTTTAGTTGAAAAAAAATTATTTGTGCAATTCAGTCCCCCGCATTATTTTTTTTTGTTCTACCCCGATACTACTTGCTAGTTTTTATATGTTGTAAAAGTTAGCTGATAGCTTTTACAATAGCGCTAAATCTAAGGTTATTTTCTGGATAAAATCATAAGAGAAATGTAGATGGGTGTTCATTTGACTTTTTTTTAATGCTAATATGATGTTTTTGTTAATTTGGGACGTCCATTTGTTTTTTGCCTTTAGATAATTATACTAAATTTTAGTAAAAAAAGAAATCTTGACCTAGGGATGGCAATGGGGCGGGTTGAGGATAGGTTTGTCGTCTCCATACCCGTCCCCGAAGTAAATCTCCATCCCTGAACCCGTCCCTATCCCCGCCTCTACTTAATCGGGGAATCCCATCCTCGAACCCACGGGGAGTAAATCTCCATCCCCGTCCCCATCCCCACTTGAAATATTCATATCCTCAAAAAAAAAAAAATCAAATCGAAGTCGGTCTCTTCCATATCCTCAAAAAAATTTCGAAGGCGATTTGGCTAAGAACGAAGAGTGTGGAGCAAAAGAAGATCTTGTCCGGCGAGTGACGAGTGACGGCTGGGAGACGAGACAGAGAATCGAAAACTTATGGGAGGCGGCGAAAACTTATGGGAGGTGGCGAGTGAGTGACGATTCATTACTCATTAGAATTTTCACACATCTTTAATATTAATATTATTAAATTATTTTAATAATTATTAATATTTTATTATTATTAAAGATATCGGGGTGGGTTCGGGGATGGAGATAGCATCCCCATATCCACCCAATCTGTTTCGGGGATTTTTAAAAATCCCCGAATCCGAATCCAAACCCGATAATACCTCCCCAAACCTGCCCCATTTCGGATTTTCCCTGCGGATATCCAAATCCGCTGGAAAAATTGTCATCCCTATCTTGACCAAACAATTTTGAGATAATATGAATGTTTTATATGTGAGAGGAGCTACGATTTTGATTTAAAAAATATAATATAATTAATAAAATATAAAAATATAAAATTTTATAATCATAAATCTTCGTAAAATAATTATCTAACAATTATTCATTTCGAATTTTCATATTTTAGAAACCTTTATACAATACCTTAATTATCACCAAAACTTAGAAACCTGTAAATTTTCTTTGTCGCAACAAAATTATGATACACTCAATCAAAGTATTGAAACAAATACGATAATTATTTTATATTTTCTTTGACTGTTTGTGCAAATTAATTGAATATACTCATCTTGATTCGTCAAACCTTCACAATTTCATTTGAGCTTTATGATGTTCACTCTCATCACCTATTTTTATCTTTTCAATTTATGAATCCTTCACTAATGAAAGCCTCTCCTCCTACATATTTTACCTTAGCTATTTTGAAGAGATAGCAATACAAATAATACATTATACATGGCATATTTTTCTATATTATATTATAATCAACCATTAAATTTCTAAAACCATAAAAGATTGAAACGCCTAAATTGGTTTACTATCAATTTTCATTTTAGGATTCATATTCTAAGGTTGACATAGACCTTTTTGCAAATATACTCTTGGAACTTGATCAATAATGTTAGCATTATAAGTATAAATTGGAGTCATAGTCCATAGTGGCAGCACCCACGTATTAACTATTTGGCTCTAACATCTCAAATGTTTTGTTTTTTAAGTTCCGAATCTTTTTTAAAAAATTTATACATTGCAGATATTGTGATTTCCTAATGAAATGTTTGATTGATAACAACAAAACAAAAGAAAAAAAATGATTAACGAGTTTTTTTCCAAACTCGGGCGACAAAAAAAAATAATTAATGAGGTGTTTCCAATCTCAGGCGACCAACAGAACAAAAGAAGAGAGAGAGAGAGGGAGGGGGGCAAATGATATGTTGGATGCCCGTATCGTAGTGGCAAAAGGCGATTACCTCGGCCCCAGCGCCCCCGCCAACCCGTCCTAAGACCAACATGGAGGAGGTAAATCACAGAGGCTACTAGCCCGGATGGCTAGCGCGTGGGGAGGATGAGCATACTGGCTTTGCCAGGATTTGACCCTCAACCCTCTTGATGATACACTTACACATTAACCATCAGTCTATCCCATGGACTACTAGCCTGTATCGTGCACGTTGGGCAACCAAATGGGGCACCCAACGTATCATCTATCTATATGCAATTAATTTATTTGAAAAAACTATCCAAATTTGTTCATGCAAGTAAAAACAAAACAACAATTTCCTATACCACGTATAAAACTTTACAAAATATCTAAATCATGTAGAGTAATTTAAAAATTATCAAATCACATATTTATTTCCTATTTTACCCCTAATTAGCATGAAAAATATAAGTCGATTGATGATTTTTACCAATCGACTCGATTTACCACTACATCTCAAGCTGTAAAATATATGTAAATTAGTCGACTAATTTATTTTTTAAATTAAAGTTGATTTTAGATAAAATTGATTAATAAATCAAACGATCTCAGATTGACATGAATGTAGTTACTATGTGTATGGTTAGTTCTCTTAAATATATCCACTCTCTCAAATATCAATTTGACCTAATATATTAAGAGCAATAATTTTTTGAACACGAATGTGTTCAGAAAATTCAACCAACTAATGGACCAAACGATTACAGATTGACATGAAATTAGCTTCTATGTAATTGTCTAATTCATTTCAGTTATATCAATCCCCTCAAATATCAATTTGACTCAATATATTGAGAGTAGTGATTTTTTAAACATGAATTTATTTTTTCAAACAATGAAATTCGTGTTTAAAAAATCACTACTCTCAATATATTGAGTCAAATTAAAATTTAAGAGCATGAATATAATCAGGAGAATTAGACAGACACGTGAAACTAGCTCGAATTGAAGTTTGAGCAAAATCAACTGATGGACCAAACGACCTCGAATTGATATGAAATTAGCTCCTATGTGTTCATCTACTTCTCCTAATTATATCAACATCCTCAAATATCAATTTGACTTAATATATTGAGAGTAGTAATTTTTTGAATATGAATTAGATTGTCGTTTGGTCCATCAGCCGGTTCATTTGGTATATCACTCGTTTTGGGCAAAATTGGCTGATGGACCAAACGACCTCAGATTGACATGAAACTATCTTTGTATTTGTCAAATTCTTCTGATTATATTTATGCTCTCAAACTTCAATTTGACTCAATATATTGAAAACAGTGATTTTTTAAACATGAATTTGATTGTTCGAAAATTCAAATTCATATTTAAAAAATCACTACTCTCAATATATTGAGTCAAATTAATATTTGAGGGCATTGAGATAATAAGAAGAATTAAACTAATATATAGAAGTTAATTTCATATCAATCCGAAGTTGTTTGGTCTATCAGCCGATTTAAATTTTTCGAATACATTCATATTCAAAAAATCACTGCTCTTAATATATTGAGTCAAATTGATATTTGAAGACATCAATATAATAGGAGAACTTGTTGGTGCCGGAAGAACCAAGATTGAACCTATGTTTTGATAATGGCAAAGGGTTCATAAGGTAAGATTATATTGTGATCTAATGAATTTATTTAAGTGTGTAGAAAAACACGAGGTAAGCTAGGCACGAAGTCCTAATTCGAGGAATTGGGCAATAAGTCCTGGTCGAGGGCTGGACACTGAAGACCTGACCGAGGGTTAGGCAATAAGTCTTGGTCGTGGACTGGGCACGAAGTCCTGATTCGAGGAATTTGACAATAAGTCCTGGGCGAGGGCTGGACACCGAACACCTTACCGAGGGTTGGGCAATTAGTCCTGGTCGTGGACTGGGCACGAAGTCCTGATCCAGAAGATTGGGCAAAAGTCCAACCAGAGGAGCCGATTGGTAAAAGGTAAATTCTCCTGAGAGGAGTAGGCGAGGACGCGTTCCTCGGAAGAGGGAACATTAGGCGTTGGTTCGACCTAGGGTTCCATTTGGGAAACCCAAAGTCAGAACCAAGATAGCGCAGGTTGTTAACTGTACTTAATTTATCTATTATTTGTGCTTTGGAACATACCTGGTTGTAGGAACAAAGGATGGAGTTTTCTGCATCCAGGCGCCTGATCATACAGGCGCCTGTATGGATACAGGTGCCCCAGATGGTTGTTTCCAGCAGTCTGCGAAGTCGAGCCTCCACGTCAGCAAGGAAGGCGCCCGTGAGCATACAGGCGCCCCAGTTATCCCAGGCGCCCTGGATGAAGGGATAAACGTTGGCCAAGTCTGCGGATGAGGATTCATGCAGAGAGACACACGTGTCAAGCGCCCTAATCAACCCAGGCGCCCCGGATGGCTGTATATAAAGGGTTCACCCCTTGCTTCAAAATAACAATTCTTTCAACGCAAGTACTCAAGCTCTCAGTTCTAACTTCTCCGTGCTTAAGTTTCAAGCGCCAATGACGACTCGCTGCTTTGATCTTATAATTCTTTTCGGTCGTCGGTATTTGTTTAATTTAATTGCTTAAATTCAATTCTGTATTCATGCTTCAATTTTGTAACCTTTTTCCGAAATATAGAATTGGTCAACGTAAACGGTCAAGGATCGTGGGCCTTGGAGTAGGAGCCGATCTAGACTCCGAACCAAGTAAAAAAAAGTGTGTTAGCGTTGTTTTAAATTTCCGCTGCGTAATATTCTTTTTATATCCAAAAAGTTTTTATCGAAATTCACCCCCCTCTATCGATTCTAAACGATCCCACAGAACTAACCATACATATAAGAACTAATTTCACATCACCGAGATCATTTGATCTATTAATCAATTTTATCTAAAATCAACTTTAATTAGAAAAAGTAAATCAGTCGACTAATTTACATAAATTTTGCCGCTTAAGATGCAGTGATAAATCGAGTCGACTGGTGAAAATCATTAGTCGATAAATTCAATCAGCCGACTAATAATTTTCACTAGTTAACTTATAGGGGCAAAATAAAAAATAGATACACAATTGATAATTTTGAAATTACGTTACGTGATTTAGTTATTTTACAAAGTTTTATACGATGTTTAGTAAATTAGCCTTACTATCAAATGGCAAAATATATAATTACTAAATCAATTCGTAATCTAATCCAAAATAACAAATAAATAACTTCTTAATTCTAAGACTACCAATCAAAGTTAAGAGCAATGATATGGAGAGTAAAAATGAGAGAGTGAAAATCATAGTGGATGATGTGACATGACATGACATGACGTGACACTTTACATGCACACGTCCGATTATCGCTTGGACACCATCGATGACCTTTGGCCGCCGTCCCGAATCAAACTATACCTTGGAGGGCACGGTGAACCCGTCGGAGATCATGCATGTAAGGTGTCATACCATTCACTATGATTTTTACTCTCCCATTTTCACTCTTCTATTCATTACACTTAAAATCCTAAAACCATGAATCGATGGCACACGAAATAAATAATCTTTTTATCCCAAATTTCAAACTTAAAGTAGTACCAAACAAAATTCTAAATCATCATATACTCACTATGTGAAAATTGATAATAGACTTCGGATATTATCTGAAATAATAAGTAGATAATTACCGAAGTAGACGCGCATGAAGTAAAAAGGTTAGTTTTTTACTTCACCACGAAATACCGAAGTCTTTCACAGGTTTAAAATCGGTTCAAAGTTGAACCGTTTTCGAAGTAAAATGGCTCTATTACTTCATCGATCTCGCTGAAGTATTTTTTAGTGTATTACTTCAGCATAATGTAGACGTATTAGAATATATGTTGTTATAACAAATATTTAAATTTAGCGAAGTAATTTATACAAACGACTTCACAAATTAAATAAATGACGAAGTAAATATTTTTTTTAACTACACTACTAATTAAATTTGACGAAGTCTGTTGTATTGCATTACCACCATTTATTTGTATTGTCGAAGTAATTCATCATATTTTATTACAATACAATTTTAATTAAACAAATATTTTTCACCACAATATTCTTCAAAAATATCTATTTGAATTACTACAACACAATATTTTTCACCATCAAAATTAAACAAATATATATATATATCAGAAATATCTATTTTTTACAACTCAAAAGTGTATTCATAAAAGACATTAACCAACTTCACCCAAAATCCGTTGTATTCATAAATCTCTAAATACAATCAAAAATTTTTTCACGACCTACACTTAGGCACCCACATAAAAGTAGACAAATTCACTCCATTCGCTTCTGACTTCATCATACTGAGATTGATTGTAATACTGCTTATTTTTTGAGGCTGCAAACTAAACCATTAATAGAAGTGTGAGGGTCAATACAAAATGACTAAATATTTCAGAAAAAATATAGTTCATAAAAAGATTTACCTTCCTCTCCAATTGTAAATCTTCATCCATGACTATCTCTTTCATATACCACATTACACAATATCCACATTCAACACCACCATTTTGTTTTAGATTATCCTAATGAAATTGAAAGTGTAATGCAATTAGTCACTATAATACAACTAAAAAATGATTAAAACATATATGGTATAAGGAAGAAGTTTGTTTTAATCATAAGAATCGATATACAGGAGAAGGAAGAAACAGAATTCATCTTTCACCACCAATAACACAGACAACACATGTACCAGTTGGAGCAGTTTCATCCTCGTAATAGTGAACCTAATAAATGAAGATACTATGCACAAGCCTCTAGCATTATTAACATCTAATGAAATGCATTACCTCCAGCAATGTATTCAACATTAGATTTTGCAGCCAACTCATCATACCTTGACAAAAACCATACAATATGAGAGAAACATTCCTCCAGATCCAGTGAACTGTGGAAGGGTATTTAACAATCCCCTTATCTCAGATGGGGTTGTCTCCGATATGTATAGAGGAACAAGGGTGACTGCTAAACCGATTCCAAATCCATCTATAAGCCTTGCAAGGAGCAGCATATACACATTTGAAGACCACAACATCACGAGGCCACTGAGGAAGTATAGAATCGAGGAGATAATTAGCATAGGCCTCCTACCAATCCAATCTGATACTGCTCCTGAGAATGTCGTAATGACAGTTGCACCAATAAGTGACATGGCCACTATTAATCCCTCCATTGTTGGTTGATCTTCCAACTTAAATTCCCTCTTTATATAAAGAACAGAGCCTGAGAAAGATACAAGCATGTGAGAATCAAGAAGCAAAGCTTTGCTCCAGTCATCTTCCACGAAAAATTAATAGAAAGATCATGTTAAGCACGATAAGATTAGATGCACTATCATAGGAATTAATATCAAACATTTTGCTTTTCATTCAAGAAGGAAAAAAAGAACATTTGATTCAGGTGTTACCTGCAATGGTGGCATTATCCCATCCCTGCAAGAAATTGCCAATTGCCGCAGCAATGGCAACAAGAACAACACCCTGCATTTTCTCTGGCCAACATCGATATACTGCACACATAATTTCAATCTGACATGAAATAAACATTCAAAAGCAGCAATAAAACAATCCTTCATTTGCACCATTGTAAGAGATTCACTGCACATGACCGAAGATTATGGGAAATTATACAAAAATGGCAGCTACTCAAATAAAAAAGAAAAACAAAATCAAATTGTAGAGATGAAGACCACAAGATGAACAAACAAACCAACCACAGATCAATCACAGATGAATCTCTTGGACTTCACTTGTAATATACATCTAGGTCAACTTTCACTCGTTGACCTAAAAAATTGACTATCTATGGGGCAAAATTCAAAACTGCTTTCCATATCAAAAAAAAAGAGAGTTTCACTAAAAAAATGTAGAGATATCTCAACATCTTCCAACGATATCAGATACTCGTTACAGCATGAGCAGAAAATCCTGAGAAATCGCATTAGGAAACATCCACAAGCAGGAAATGCCCAAACCAATGATATAAACCCTAACCCTCGCCAGGTTTCCTTATTTCACCCCACAAAGATAGAAAACCTCAAGCAGAAACCTACCGAGTAAAAAGCAAAGATCTCAAAATCCTTGTGCAAAAAGAGGGAAAACGTAAATCACGACCGGCGTCTGAGCCGAAACCTACCGATGGATGGCGGGGGGAATGTGCCTTGCTTCCTTCTCAAGCAAAAGGGGGCGCGTCGTCGGGCAGAAGGGAGGGGAGGCGCGTCGTCGGGCAAAAGGGGGTGGCGCGTCGTCGGGAGAAGGGGGAGAGACGTGCGCGGCTCGATTGGGGAGTTTTAAGGATTCCTTTAAAAACAAATATAAATCTGTTAATTTATTATTAAAAAAAAATATTTTAGTTGATTTAAACTTATTACTTCGGTATAAAAATTTATGAATTTTATTTGGTAACTTATTACTTCATCAAATAATTATTATGAAGTAAAATATCAAATAAATTTAATAGTAAGACTAACAATTTTTAAGCTACGAAGTTATAAATGAAATTTACTTCATCAAATTTAGTACCGATGTTAAATACCGAAAATTATGAGGGAAATTCGAAAATTTAGGGCCTAGTTGGGATTAACGGAAGGTCAGAGGGCCTTTTTGCAAAATTATTTTCCCCCTTATCCCTATTACTTCTCGCACCTTCCCTTTCTCGCCAACTGCCCGATGCAGTTTCTCCCTCACCCAAACCCTCTCCGTCGAAAACCCTCGCACGCAGCGCAATCTCCCTTGCGGTTATTTTCTCCACGCGAGCAGCGTCGACGGCGCGATTTCTCCGCCATCCCTCGCGAGCAAGCCGACATCGTGGACAGTGAGCAGTGACGACTCCTCCCTCTCCACGCTACCTGACGCATTCTACTACTGCGATCTCCACCGAGCGGAGATCCTCACCGCTGATCGGGTCGACCGTCGGAGCTTCTTGCCCTTATTCATCACTGCCGACTCACCCAAACTCTATGATCGCCGCATCAAGTATTTTGGGTCGGAGGAGCTCTTGCTGCTCTAAATTTATGAGAGGAGGTAAAAGTTGATTTAATTGAAATTTGTACTTTTATACCTCCTCTTCCCTTAAATTCACTTTGTAACGATCAAGTGTGGTAGTAGGGGTAAATATAATTCCTCAAAGCGTGCTCTTCTCTTCCAGATCACCTTGTTGTTTAGCACTGGAGCATGCTGCGATATTGGTCTGTATGCATCGAAGAGGAACTATTGCATGGAGAGTTAAAGAAGAGCTCTACTGGCCATCAAGTTTGACTGGTATAACTCTAACTATTGGCTTAATTTTGAGACAAGTATATAAGACTGCTGGTAGGATCAACCGAGCAAATTCATGTTTAAATGAGATTGCTTGAAATTATATGGCTGATTGGATCTTAATGGTTACAAGTAATGGAATGAATTGGTTTAATAGGTGATTAATGGAGGTATTAATTAATAAATTATTATGGGTCTGTTAATGGTGATTAGCCTAATTGTGATAATTAGGTTAAGAAAGAACTATAGTTGTTTAAGATTTAATTAATGGATTTTATAGTTAGGTTTAGATCCTAAGTTTGGTTAGTAGTTAATTTAACCATTTTACTAAATACATGAATAGCTAAATCTGGCAATTAACACAGGACTTTGACTTTGGACTCGTTCAGTTGATCGTGGAAGGTTCTCTTCGTTCACGAACTTCTATAATAAAGGCGGGTACTTCTCCTTTGTACTCGAGTAGTTCTTTTACCTTAAAGCATGGCTAGTTATGTCTTATAGGTTGCTTGACCTTGTTCTTTGTCGTTATTTAAAACATCGCCGTTGAGACTTATTCTTCGTTGATCTTTGAGTATTCCTAAATTCGTATCTGTACAGTCCTCTGTTGGTTTTCTATTCTGTAAAGTGCCGTTTGTACGCGAGCACTTAGAAGTCCATTAAACACAGATAGGTTTATTTGACATTAGAAATACTCTACCTAGTAGTGTAGGTGCATAATCGTTGGTTTTGATTTCCGGTTGATTGTAATGATGCATCGTGTATTCGTTGGACTTTATTGCATCGCTGTTTCTCCGGTTGTTCGTGCATCGTATATCATGCACCATACTTGCACGTTACATACTAACGACTGTTGGCTTACATTTGGTTAAGCTGTCGTTAGTCATATTGTTGCTCGATTCACTCAACCACATGTTGTCATGGTAGTGGTTAGAGTGCGAGTGTGTGTCCTGTCATGCCAGACAGTGACACCCTCACCGTTGCTTTAGAGGGATGAGCCGTTGGTGGCTCACCCTCACTGTTGTTTGTTTTTTTGAGGGATATTGTGTGATAGCTCCCCCCGATGTACCGTGGGTTCGGAGTGTAGATTTCCCAGCATCCTGTCCACTCAACCACGCCTTATGTGGTATTATTGTTATTGTTGGTTATTGTTGTTGTTGGAGTGGTACAGTTGTCACAGCCCTACCCACTCGGTCACACAGATGGGATGTGTTGGCGGCTTGACTGGCGTCAGGGGTGACACATGTCATTGCATCATGTGCATACGTATTTCTTTTATGCATTTGCTTGTGTTTGATGCACTTATATGAGCTATGATTGTTGCATATGTATGACATGCATGTCTATCTTGATGTTATTATTGTTGAGTTATTCTATACCTGTTTAGTTATTATTCGGTTTTATACCATGTCGTATTATATTGGTTATGCATGATTAGGTAAATCTGATATTTCTTATGGACTGTACCTTTTGATTCTCTACTTCGTTATCTTATTTATGCCATGCTTATTGTCTACTCATATACCCGCAGAGTCCGCCCGGACTCACCACCCCTGCTTCCTTTTTTGTTGTTTCAGATAGCAGGTAGTGGTATTGCTTGGAGCCAGGAGATGATCCAGTTGCCAGTCCCTCAGTCCTTCAGTTTCACCGGGTGATTTTGGTTTGGAGTTGTTCCAGGAGCTGAGTTATTTTCCGTAATTTGGTTTAGTTGTTTTACTTCGGTATGAAGTTCAGTTTCCGCATTGTATTGTTTATCAGATATTCGGACAGATTTCGGTACATTTGAGTTCTCTTTTTGAGTTGTGGTTTTCTTTTATATTTAAGGTGGCTGAGCCACCCGTTATCTTTTGGTTGATATAAAACTGCGTGGTTGTGTTTCATATTACAGTTGTGATGGCTGAGCCATCTTTTATTTATTATTGTGATGCCAGCCACTTGTGGCTGAGCTATATTGGTGGTGAGATATATGTATAAATTGTCCCATATTGTCCGCCGTACAGGGGAGATACTGGCCGATTTTCGAGCAAGCATGTGCCTCTGGGGGCGTGACAACCGAAGTTGATTAACATGTATTACTTCGTTAAAAGATTTCGCCGAAGTAACCTGTGGCGAAGTCTATTCTTAATTTTCACATAGTGACTGGCTCAAAATCTAAATAACGACACTACTAAAAGGAGAAAAATGAAAACTAAACTTAGTTCAAGATTTTAGCTGCGCAGAGGAAGATTTTTTAATTTTATTTTCTATGTCGACTTCTATCAATTCTCAACGATGGGTTTGATTAATAAGAAAAAAAATCTCCTAGGCTCACCATAACAATTAACAGAATACCAAATGACAAAGGAAATGCAAACTTGAATTCAACCTAGGACGAAGTATAAGACCGCGAATCTTTCTACCTTGGAAATGCATATTACAGATCCATGAATAGAGATTTAAGCACCCTGCCATTGCTATTCTAACATCAGAAAAAGAAATTTCTTGACTTGAAATCCCTCTTTACCCTTTCGACACAACCATAACTACATCCACTTCCTTACAAGACATGACTAACAAAGAAAATGCACCCTAAAGTTGCAATTGTCATCTCTATGATTCTAACTAAGAATTGGAATTAATTAAAAAACTAATTTTTTCTAGGCCCAGTGGACAGCTGCCTACATTGGGCGGATGTAAGCTCCACTCATTTACATAAGCATGAGGCGGATGGGGGTATAATGTTGAGACATCGTCTTGAGTAGATAAGCACAATGGAATTAAACTACATTCTTACTTGACTTCTGATATTTGGAGGATTAGTATGACATTTCATGGGGATATGATTATTTCAAACAAAGAAGAGCACCATATGCTTGAGCTTTTACACATATAGCTTTGTTCTTTTGTTGTTGTCTCATGGGCGTTTGTAGATCAAAGATCCACACAAAAGTATATTTTCTTCGTATATACAATCAGTGGGGAGTTGTGGGCAAAGGTGCATGTCTAATTAGATATGTTATAGGAGATCGCCACGATGGGAAGAATGTTACAAATTTTCAAGTGAGAATTTAGAGGTGGGGAGTTGTGGGCAAAGGTGCATGTCTAATTGATATGTTATAGGAGATCGCCACGATGGGAAGAATGTTACAAATTTTCAAGTGAGAATTTAGAGGTGGGGAGTTGTGGGCAAAGGTGCATGTCTAATTAGATATGTTATAGGAGATCGCCACGATGGGAAGAATGTTACAAATTTTCAAGTGAGAATTTAGAGGTGATAGTATGATTAATCCTGCCACGAGATGTTGGAAGGACGAGCCTGGTGACTAGGAGAGAAAGCAGATGAAGTGGCTATGGCGTTGGAGAGGGCTCGTGGATGGAGAGGGAGAATAACCTAGAATTCTGCAGAACACAACTTGTGGAAGAGGGTTAGAATGACGCTAGGGATTTTCTCGGTGATACCACTTCGATGCTCAAATCAAAATCCAAAAAGTATTAGAAGAAAGTAGTAAAGTATTTAGTTGTCCGAAATCTATTTTTTCGTGTGTGTGACCCTTCTTATATCACCTTGAATGTCCCTCTATCTTTTGCATTATGGAACTAGAGCCGTTAGACTGTCTTTTATCATTTATTAGAGATTATAACTTTCAACACACTTATAATTATAATTTATTTAACCCCTTCACCTGCCATGTCTTTAATGCTTTGGGCCATAGTCGTTTGTTAACGAGAGGCACATTGGTGGGGGCAAGCAGCTTTAATTTAAGGGTTATCTAGTCGTCTTCACTCAAGCTAGCGTCCGACTGAGATCTCTTGCAAGGACCAGTTCTTTGCCTCACTGAGATCCATAAGTGGTTGATTAGATACACGTCTGAGAGATAGATAAGTTAACTGCTATATAGGTTGAGTCTCCGCTTGGGAATTATCGCCCTAAGCGGGGAGTGGTATCTTTATGGGTTGTTTAATTCTGATTAGGATATCCGAGAGTAAGATTTGCCACATCCCGTCTGGGCAGACTTTGGGATGATGTGGATCCCCATCACTTCGACCATGGGACATGTCATCCCACCTGGGCGGGATGCCACGCATCTCGTCTTGGCGAGGCTTTGGAATGATGTTGATCCCTATCATTTCGACCACATCACTAGCCTCCTCATTAAGTCCGATCGAAGGAGGCGTGAGTCCAATTAATTGGGGGAGTTCTGGAATTATTCTTGGAATACTGTTGCCACATAAGAAAGAGAGAGACGAATCTCAACATTTAATGAGGATTATCTCTTAACAATATCGCATTTACTGAGGCATGGCTGACATTTAATGTGGTCTACCATCATGCGCCTCGGATTACCCATTGAACGTGCCATAGCTAGAGGCTTATGAGGTAACATTTGATGACATGACTAATTCCTCTGACATCGATGACATTTATGAAGAGCCTCACCTAGGGTTTGACACTTCAATCAACAACCGAGGAATGTTTGCTACCTTTACATCCAACGGCCAGGATCGTCCGAGCAAAACTATAAATAAGCTTCAAGAGAAGCGGCAGCATTTCCATATGCGCTTGCTTTCTTTCTTCTCCTAGTTTAGCTCTCCAATCATCATCCTCTTGTTTGCGATCTCATCTCATAAGTTTTTAAGTCCCATTTTCTTTTCTTCATCTGTCATAGCTGGTGTGCACCTTCTGTTCCCCCTGGTACGAGTGCACCCGATTATTATTGACGGGAGAGCACTGGCTGGAATTGCGAATGTCATACCACATTTCGCCGGATTACAAAATCCGCATCCCTAAGTATGACCAAGTCCCCCTTCTACCTCCCTGAGGGATATTATACATTCTTTGCGAGGTAGGTAGAAAGTGGGCTAAAATTTCCTAAGCCACCATTCTTTATAGAGGCATCTGAATACTTTCAAATCCCCCTCAGCCAATTAGCGCCAACGCTTATAGGATCCTAAGCGGGGTAGTGAACTTTTTCAAGTTATACAAAATACCATTAACTCCCACTATCTTCCATTATTTTTATATTACCAAGCGAGCTAAAAGATTTCTACTTCATGGCCCGAACGGACCTTAAATTTCTAGACAGGCTCCCCTAATCCAAGGGATGAAAGAATAGATTCATCTACGTCAAGCCTCCTGCCCCTTTTTCTTTCGCATCCTATTGGCGGGCCGAGCTCTTAGATTCTCCTCCGCTCGGTCGATATAAGAAGAGAATAGAATACCTCCAAGTGGTGGAGATCCTCGCTGGCATGTGTTTCAATGCCATAATGTTTGCTCGGGATGAGGAGTTGCTGTATCGAGCGGGTCCGAGTCCAATGCTGTCGTCTTGCGGTAGGCTTCTCGGTAAATACTTTTAAACAATCCTTCAATACTTTGAAAACCAACTTATGTTATTCCTCTATTTTTGCAGCCGACACCATATTGAATGCCTTAATATCAAAACAAGTCAAGTGAGATCCGGCGTCCTTCCAGGCCCTCCTAACACCCAAAGTGTCAGAAGAAGCCCCAATAGCATGGAAACTGAGTCGGACTTGCCACCCAAGTGGCAACCAATAGGAGATGGCGACGAGGAGTCCTCCAGCTGGGCAGGCAAGAGTGATGAAAACCCTGCCCAGGCACCCATTCATCTAACACCACTTAGGATCAAGGAGCAACTTGCCCTTGGCCTGTCTCTTGTAGAGGAGGCCACTAAAGTTGAGGAGGCAAGTGTTCCGTCACCTCCTATGGCCCCTCAAAAGAAGTGTAAGTGGTTAGTGACGTTTCGTTAACGGAACCTACTAATAGATCTGAGTATCCCTCCTATAACCTCAGATCAACTCGAAAACTCCCCTGTCAAGGCTGCTGAGCTCGAAGGTCCCCTGCCAGGGCTGCTTAGCCAAGTTCTTTTGAATCAAGCCTACCGATCAGGAGGCAACCAAGGTCACCAATTCCCCCACTAGCAGTTGCTCCATCGACAAACGAACCTTCCTGGATGGCAAAAGCTAGGCGCCAAGCCAACTAAATGGCTCTCATCAAGGAGGGGGAGTACTTCGTGGAGCTGAACAACATGGACACCTTCGCCATTAGCCACGGGGTGAATAGTACCATGCTTAAGGTAATCTATCTTGTGTCAGCAAATTACAATCTTTCACTTTAGTTTCTAACCTAACATAGGTGGTCAACTATGGTCGGAGCATATGACAATCCACAATTGGGTGCCTCATTTAGTGAAGCAGATCAGGTCACTTCAAAAGGAGATTGAGGAATTGGAAGCTCAACAATCGACTCCTGCTTGGGCTCTGGAAGAGGCTAAAGCTGAGGCCGCTCAGGCTCATGAAGAAAATCTTTCTACTCTCTAGTGTATCTAAACACTTGAGGAGCGAGATCAAGTTATCTCAGGCTACTATCTCTTCCCTAGAGGCTGAGTTGGAAGGTGTAGCTAAGAAGGAAGAGCTTCTCCAGATGAGTCTACATGCATTAGAATTTGAGCAAGAGCGTTTGACTACTCGGCTGAGTTTCCAAGAGTTACACCTTAGTCAACAAGAAGAGTGAATAAGTGCTCTGAGCAACTAGGTGGCTGCCCTGCAAGAGGGTGCTGGAACATTAACAGAGCAAACCACGAAAGCCATCCAAAACGAGGACCCAAGTCCAACTAAAATTGATCAAGGCCAAGCTCGCTAACTATAAGGCTTAGGAAGACGAGCATCGATCCAAATTTAAAAAGGACTTCCTTCAGTCAAAAGAGAATTTTGACTTGCTGGGCCCCTAGATCTGGAGGAGGATTTGAAGGAGCTCTCCAACAAGTCATCCGAGTAGGGCATTTGCCACCCAAAACTCCTTTAAAGTTCCTTGATCTTCACAAAGTCTGGGAGAAGCTGCTCGACTCAGAGAAGACAGACCGCTAAAGTTGCTATCTTTCATTTTTGCAATAAAAAACTTGTTTTAATAAATTTTCCCAGTCATTATTGTAAGTGAACTGCCTTCCTACTCTTATCAATCTGTTTTCCTTTGGGGTTTTGATGAAATATGAGTTTTCCTAGAGTCTAAGTAGCTTTTGCTTGGTGCAGTCGTATTCACCAAGTTGGTGTTCTGTCGAACCTCTTCTAGATCCCGTGCGGGGAGGTTGACCTCTCTAAAGGCTTCGGTGTTTTGGTAGCTCCCGTTCAGGGAGGATAAGCCCATTAAGGACTTTTATAGCTCCTGCTAGGGAGGTTGAGTCTACTAAGAGGTTAAGCCCACTAAGGACTTTGCCTCTTTTATACCTCCCACTCAGGGAGGTTGAGCCCGCTAAGTACTTCGGCACTTTAGTAGCTTACGCTCGAGTAGGTTAAGCCCATTAAGGACTTCGGCACTCTTATAGCTTTCGCTTGGGGAGGTTGACCCCACTAAAGACTTCAACACATTAGTAGCTCCCATTCGAGGAGGTTGAGCCCACTAAGGACTTCAGCACTTTAGTAGTGTCCATTCTGGGAGGTTGAGCCCACTAAGGACTTCGACGCTTTAGTAGCTCCCACTCGGGGAGGTTAAGCTAACTAAGGATTTCGACGCTTTAGTAGCTCCCGCACGGGGAGGTTCCACTAAGGACTTTAGCGCTTTAGTATCCCCCACTCGAGGAGGTTGAGTCCACTAAGGTCTTCAACGCTTTTATAGCTCCCACTTATGGAGGTTGAGGCCACTAAGGACTTCAATGCTTTTATTGCTTCCGCTCAGGAAGTTGATCCTACTAAAGACTTCGGTGCTTTAGTAGCTCCTGCTCGGGGAGGTTGAGCCTACTAAGGGCTTTAGCACTTTTATAGCTCCCACTCTAGGAGAATAAGCCCACTAAGGACTTTGCTTGTTTTTTATGATAAAACTTTACTTTTATTGCTAGAAAAGAGGTGCAACAAAGAGTAATAATTTTAAAAAAGATCAGTTCATACTTATTGAGTTTGGTAGGGCTACAAGTGGTTAGCACTCCAAGGTTGTTCCATCTTTTATCCATTTAACTCCTCTAAGTAGTAGCTCCCATTGGTCAACTTACTAACGTACGTAGATTGTATATGATTTTATGTATTATTTAACATACATCTACTTATATTTCATGAGTATATACTAATTTATTACACCCTATTTTGTATGACTTCATTACTTTCACTTCCCTTTTGTTCGGAGATTTGGTCCTTATTTATTTTGATTGAAAGACGTGATTTAGAGTGGAAACGGAGTGTAACGCGAGCTGGAGCCAGAAGAAGCCATCCACACGGTTGGGTCATGTGGTCTCACATGGTTGTGTGGGGGGTCTTTGTCACCCTATACGGCATGGCCATGCCCCCTGGCATGACCGTGCCTTCCTTACCATAGGTCGCACAACCCATGTGACCGTTTTATAAATAGCACCATGGCCATGTCGTGCTAATTGGCAAGGCATGTGTGGCTACCATCGGACACCGCATGACACAACCTTGTGGTTTCACATGGCCGTGACACCTTGTAGGGCAGGGCTATGCACCGCCTATAAAAGGGGTCTTCCTCCCCCAGGGCATAGATTGGGGACTTGGGGTTGGCCCATTTGTCTTGGGAAAGGGTTGTCCCCTCTAGGGGAGACCCTAGAGTCGTTGTCTTCACCTCTATCGATGATCTGTCTACCTCTGGAGCAAGGAGATTCTCAAGAAGACCGATGACATATAGATAAACATTCTCTTCTTTTCTCTTCATGTTTTGAGTTGTAGATGCTTTATTTCTTATTTTCTTATTGTATCGTCCTTGCAATGGAGTAGATTCTCCATATCTAAGATATAGGGAGTCGCTATTATGTGATGTTGATGCATAAACTATGGATTTTCCTATTTCCTTGTTCAATGAAATATTTATTGCCTTGTTCTATATGTATGATGCCTTGTATATCTTTAATGAAATGTGTGAGTGATGAATACATGTAGTTGTGAAGGTTTGGTCACCATATAGAGGGAATGCCCGAGTTTGTATGACCGGGGAGCCCTTAGTGACAAAGGGCTACCTTTAACTGAACAACTCGGATATTACCTTGAAATAGAGATTAATCCTTTAAAGAGATTAGTTAACAACACTTAATAAGTTTTTCTCTATCCCGTATTAGGAAGAGCTTAGTGTAATCTAGAGTAGTATGACCATGGAGCCCTTAGTGACAAAGGACTACCTTTAACCCGACTCTCTAGGTTACCTTCTCTACTTAATGACATTGGATGTCAAAGGGGAAGCACTCGGTGCACTTTTGCAGGGTTCACTCCGGTACCTAGTTAAAATCTCTATGAGCGTATAAACATAGAGATTAGAATACGAGCAATTCAAAAGACATCAACTAACATTGTAGTGAAACGAAATCTCAGATTCTACTCATCCAACCCTTCCTCTAAGATCAACTCTCTCTCTCTCTCTCTCCCTCCCTCTCTTCTTCTCTCCTCCTTTCGTTAGCAAGTTTTCATAAACAACCTTGTGATCGTCTAGATAGCTTATATTTGTAAACTCGACTAGTGCTTAATCAACAATTTCTATGGATCCATATTTTTATTACTTGACGACGTTCCCGTGCACTTACGGGCAAAAATCAAGTTTTTTGTGCCATTGCCAGAGATTGTTCGCATTAACATTAGTTGATAAGCAATTTATCTAATGTAGACATTTTTCTTTATTTTTTGTTTATAGCATGTTTTTCCATTTATTTTCATTTAATTTCTGAATTTCTCTTTTTCTTATTTTTAGTTTTGCATTGTCTAACACAAAATTTGTTGGGTGTCTTGGTTATATTATATTCTCTATATCCATGAGCTATATTATGATTAATCCAGGTGTCTGTTGATTTTGTTATTGATATTTTGGATTAGACCAGGAATTTTTTTCTATTTCTGTGATCATGGATCCCTATTCTATGCTATTTGAGGGCTTTAATGAGGACTATGATTTAGAGGTTGATCAATATGAGTTCCTCTATGGAATTTATGGTAGTATGACTCATCCAGCTGCTACATGTCACTTATTTCACCAAGCTACTAACGCTCCCATAGAATTTTAGAGTTTATTTCAACTTGAACATCAGATATGGATCATCCAACTTCTAGCACTCATAGCTACTATTGGGGAAACTAGCAAACTCAGAACTTTCAATCTCAATAAGTCCCCAAGCAGTTTGCATATTTCTAACTATAGTAGCATACCCTTGACCCACCTCAAGATTGGATGGATTATGACAACTTTGATTATAGAAGCATGCAAGATGTTGAGCAAACTTTTCAAACATGCTAGAGTTCATCAAAATTTTAAGATGATTTGACACTTGACAGATCTTATGAATTTCAACACATTGAGATGACTTCCTGAGAAGATTTTCAAGATGAAGGAACTCCTACTACTAGTCAGATAGCCACCACAATATAAGAATTAGAAGATCTTATGGTATAGCAAGAGATCTTGTTTCTCCGGTTCCTATAACAAATAGATACATCAAGTCATAATTTAGAGATACAATCAAATCTTATATCATAGGTGATGGATTGCAAAGATTAAGGTGATATTGTTTATGATTCAGTAGCTCTATAGGACTCTTCTATTGTTTTGTGTGATGAGGACACATCTATTGACACTCCAGATATAGATAGAACTATTGATGCACCACCATCCATTCTCAATGATGTTCCTAATGTAGCCTTTGGCATTAATGCTGATGATGTATTCTTGATTGATGAGATTATAGAGGCAACAAATATTAATAATAATAGCCTTATGTTTGAGTATACATTTAGAACTTTTGGAGAGGTGGCTATTATATCAAGTACATATGATATTATTAATGTGCAATCTTCTAAATGGAAAGTGGTGGTTAGTTGGAAGCTCCAAGACTTGGCATTTCCACCTCCGCTGAAGTCTAAATTTGCATTGAGAAAGACTCTGACATCATGTGTGGCATTCATGATCCTAGCGTGGGTGTTAGGACTGAACTATCTCCGACCTCCAAAGCGAGCATATAAGGAGAAAATAAAGGAGAGAGCTTTACTTCATCCTCTCTTAAAGCTTTCTCTCAACTTTGGGGAATTGAAAAGAAATCTGGAAGTATCTCACTCCGGCTAAATCGAGATTTCGATGATTCCACCAAGGTGGTCGAGCTAGTGATCTAAAACAAGCACTTCTTAGGAGACAACCCAAGTTCTTTCCTTGTGTTCATTTTAGCTTTTAGTTTTTATCTAATTCTATAACCTAATCTCTCTACTTAAATTTTCATGTCTATTTATCTTTTATAGGATCTAAAGCCAAGGAGGAGTGCAGATATAAGGTAGAAGGGTGATTTAGAAGGATTTAGATATTTGACAAGTACCACTTGGGAACACCCTTCACTTTTGAATCTCCTCTATTTTAGCATTTTATTTTCATTAAGACAATGAAAAGTTTAAGTCTGGGGGAGGGGGATCCATGTATGCATTGCTCTGTAAGCTAGCTAGTTTTTGTTGTGTTTTCCCTTTCATAATAAAATTGTTGCATTATTCATCACACTAATATTATCTTGTTCTCTAGTAAAAATGCTAGTACGTTTATTCTTGATTCATGTAGTTAAATTTTAGTGCTAGTATGTTTGGTGGATGGTTTTTCTCTATCTTTAGTAACATGAAGTGAGCAAAGTTTTATTGAAATATTAGAGTAATGACCTAGTTTTAGAATCTCTTTTCACTTTGCCTAATTTGGATAGTAGATAACTCAATAAATAGTCATGATTCATAGAACTTGTTAGTACTTATGTCTCCATGGTGATCTCTTAAACTATATCATGGTTACTTGATGAGACTCAAGTCATGTCAACTCACTTGAAAAAATCAATATCCCCGCATTTGCATTTATATATATGCATATGTGTTAGTGCTATACTTTTAAAGCACAAAAAAAAAATATGAGAAGAAGGGATATAAAAAATAGTCTTGTGAGTGAAAACTAGTAACTTATCCCTTTGAGACCGAGTTAGGTTACTGGGAAAATAAATGCTAAGTTTCTCTTGATTTTTATCCCGTCTTTGAGATCTTGAGTAGTTTGAGAGGGAAGAACTGAACGTGAGGCAGATAAGTGCCTATTGTTGGGAATATAAGGAGCACAGTTAAATGACGACTTGACTAGGCATAGAGATTGAAACATGAAAGACTATGACCACTGACAACACTGACCTCAGAGAACTACTACTTAGGTCATACTCGAATTGTTTTGGTATCATGTTTATCAATGAAACTATTTGATAGAGTTAGACTAATTCACTAAGGATAATAATGTACTATACTGACACATGAGTGTAGATTATAGATTTTTGCTTGAGGACAAGCAAAAGTTTAAGTCTGGGAGGGGGGGGGTGTGATGTGCATAGATTATATACAATTTTATTCATTATTTAACACACATCAACTTGTATTTCATGAGCATACCCTAATATATTGCACCCTATTGTGTATGACTTCGCTACTTTCACTTCCCATTTGTTCGAAGATCTAATCCTTATTTATTTTGATTGACAGGATGCAATTTGGAGAGGAAACGAAGTGGAACACGAGCTAGAGCCGGAAGTAGCCACCCACATGGTCGGGCCTGTGGTCTCACATGGATGTGTGGGGTCTTTCTCACCCCACACGACATAACTGTGCCTCCCTTGCCATAGGCCACACGGCCAGGCCATGCACGACCTGTGCAATCGTTTTCCAAGCAGTAACACGGTTGGGTCGTGCCATTTGGCACTACCATGCAACTATTGCCATACCCCGCATGGCATGGTCGTGTGGTTTCACACGGTTATGCCACCTTGTAGGGCAAGGTCATGCATCCCTATAAAAGGGGTCTTCCTCCCCTAGGGCACAAATCAAGGGCTTGGGATTAGCCCCTTTGCCTTAGGGAAGGGGTTTTCCTTCTAAGAGAGACTCTAGAGCCACCGCCTTTGCCTCCATCGACGATTTATCCACCTCTGGAGCAAGGAGATACTCTAAGAAGAATGATAACACATTGATAAGCATTTTCTTCTCTCTTCTCTTCATATTTTGAGTTATAAATGCTTTATTTCTTGTCTTCTTATTATATCCTCCTTGCAATGAAGTAGATTTTTCATATCTAGGATGCAGAGAGTAGCTATTATGTGATATTGAAGTATAAGCTATGGATTTATCTATTTTCTTGTTCAATGAAATATTTATTGTCTTGCTCTATATGTATGATGACTTGTATGTATTTGATGAAATGTGTGAGTGGTGAATAGATGTAGTTGTGAAGGTTTAGTCTCCACGTAGAGGGAATGCCCGAGATCGTATGACCGGGGAGCCTTTAGTGACAAAAGGCTATCTTTAACCGGACATCTCGGGCATTGCCTCGAAATGGAGGTCAATCCTTTACAAGAGTTTAGCTAACAATACTTAATGTGTTTCTCTCTATCCCGTATTAGAAAGTGTTTAGCATAATCTAGAGTAGTATGACTGGGGAGCCCTTAGTGACAGAGGGCTACCTTTAACCGGATTCTTTAGGTTACCTTCTATACTAAATGACATTGAATGCAAAAGGGAGAAGCACTCTGGTGCACTTCTGCAAGGTTCACACAGGTTTCTAGTTAGGATCTCTACAAGCGTATAAACATCGAGATAGGATATAAGTAATTGATAGGACATCAACTAATATTATAGTGAAATCGAAATCCTAGATTCAACTCATCCAACCCTTCCTCTAAGATCATCTCTCTCTCTCTCTCTCCCCCCCTTTCGTTAGCAAACTTTCACGAATAACCCTATGATCATTTAGATAACTTACGTTTGCAGATTCGACTAGTGCTTAATCAACAATTCTTATGGATCGATATTTTATTACTTGATGATATTCCCATGCACTTGCGAGCACACATCACTTACTGGTAACTCGGTAGGGACCACCCCATTGGTAACATCTCTGACAGGCCTTTCCCTTTTCCATACTAGATCACCCACTTGGAATGCACGAGAAATTACCCTCCTATTATATGACTACTTTATTCATTGCTCGTACGCTGTTAACCAAGCGGTTACCCTGTCCCTGACCTCTGTCACCAGATCTAGGTCAAGGGGCCGACTTTGTTTATTAGTCTCTTCATTATACAATCACCTCAGAACAGACTCTTCCGCTATCTTGACCAGGTTGACTGCCTCGCCTCCATAAGCTAAGTGAAATGGAGTCTAACCTGTACTCTCTTTTGACATAGTTCGATAAGCCCAGAGGATGCTCGATAACTCGTCCACCTAACTCCCCCCAACATGATCCAGTTTGATTTTGAGGCCTTAGATAATCTCCCGATTAACTACCTCTACCTGACTATTACTCTGAGGGTAAGCCACTAAGGTGAATGCTTATTGTATACTAAGTCCTTCACACCATTCTTTGAGCCTTCTTCCTTGAAATTGACACCCGTTATTAGACACCCATTTATACGGGATCCCATATAGGAAAATGATATTATGCCACAAAACCTTCATCATGGTTGCCGCCATTATTTGGGTGAGAGGCACTACTTCAACCTATTTGGAGAAATAATCCACAATCACCAATAGATTTTTTGTTTTTGTTGTGGCCCGGTCGAGAATGGTCGCATTATATCCATCCCCCCATTAGTTGCAGGGGCAAGAAACTGAGGATGTCTTGAGAAACTTTGTTTGGAGATGCAATAAATGCTAATGCTTTTGATAGTGCTCGCAGACAGTCATAAATTTGGTTATATCTTCTTGTAAAGTAGGCTAAAAATACCCAGCCAGTAATACCTTACGCACCATAGCCCGCCCTCTACTATAGTTGCCACATATGCCCTCATGGATTTTCTGCATAACATAATCAATGCCCTCGAACCCAAGACATTTTAGGAGGGTCGAGAGAACTCCCTTCGATATAGATGATGTAGGATCGATGCCGTCGATAGGGAGTGAATATTGACTGTCGCTTTCTTTTTTGGAATCTTGGAATTTCGTCGTTCGTCTTTCTTGATAAAATCGTTAGTAGCACAACGGAATAGAATAAATAAAAGAAAACAACATAGAGATGACTCACGAGATATATTTCCTTGGTTCTCAACCTCCCATGATCAGTACTTCCAAGACCTATGTACGCGATGCAAGTCCATTAATGGTCTCCTTTCCAAAATTTTTGGAGGTGGAGAAAACTCGTCTTATAGTTCAATATTACAAGAACAAATAAATGAGTCAAACCAAAAAGAAATGAAGATCCCGGTCAATCTAAAAGTTTGAAGCGTAGCGCACATCCTCCTGGAGCCTTCTTGGTCATAGAACTTCGCCTTGCACTTTTGCTTCGCAAAGACTGAGTAGTAGGATGAAGGAATTGATGCATTGAAACCTCGGCTTGAACCCCTTTATATATTGGTCACTCGGGCACCCCCAAGTGGATACTTATTTGATTTGGTCATTGAGCCTTATCACCGCAGATAAAACTTGCGGACTTGGTCTTGGGCACCCAGGACCATGCGAGCGCCTGGGACCCATGGGGGTGCCCAAGTTCCATGGGCGCACCTAGGACCCCCTGACCTAGGATTTGTCCATTTACGATTGCTCTCCCATCTTGCCTCTAACTCCAAGTTCTTGCAAGACACACAAACACAAGACAAACAAATAATCCTAAGTCTGAGTTCTATAAGTCTACCTAACCAACTAGATTTTTCTTAGAGTCAACTCTCCAAGACTTTACTACCTAAGGTCAACTCCTTAGGGTTTGCCAATGCCTAGCCTCACTCAATAGAACTTTACCTTGCCTGGTTTCACTTACCAAGTGTTGAATACCGAAAAATTTAGGGTTTAATAAGTAAATTTTGAAAATTTAAGGGCCTAGTTGTAAATAATGAAAATTTCAGTGCTTATTTGTAAAATGCCAAAACAAATATAAAGCTCTAAAAACCTCCTCCCAAATCAGTTCCACTCGCCGTTTCCCCCTCTGCCCGACGCCGAAAACCATCGAACCCTAGCCGACGCCCGACGCACGACGCCGCAGCGAGGGACGCTGCCGCCCTCCTACTGCTTCTTCTTCTTTTCCTTCTCCTTCCTCTTCTCCTTCGCGTGATCCGACACCCAGTTAGTCACGTTGTTGCCTCGCGTGGAGCCCTTGCCGAGTTGCTCTCGTCGCACGAAAAGGAACTGCCACATGCTTCCACTGCCTGAGCCGTTGGCCACTGTCAGTTGCAGCCAGAGAGGTGTTATCCATCGCGTCTGTGGATAGTGAAGAGTTATCGCCGGAGCCGCGCCTCAAGTTGCCGTTCCCTGTTGCTTGCGCCGGCTGAAAGCAGGTAAGGGTTGATAATAACAGATATTGTAGTGGGAGATTGTGTAGAGATTCTTATAGTGCTTGTATAGTTTGAATCGTGCTTGGTGGCAGTAGGCTCACAGAAATAGTAAAATAGTTTCTGTGGCTTGAGGGATGTTTCTTAGTTTGGAGTAATACTTGGTTTAATTCAATGTTCTATTTTGTTTGACCGATGAAGAATTTCTTTGCTACCGTGAGGTAGGTGTGGGACAATTGGTGGTCAAGATTAGGATAATCTTGCATAGGTTTTGTTGATTTTGAGTTGGGTTAGCTATGGAGCTTGATGCGTTGACCCTATGTTACCGTAAGCAGTGGTTTGGGAAAGGATGAGGTGTTTGGGTTGGTACATAAGGTTTTCGTTGGGTGTTGAAGTTTTAGTTCTGACCTGGGATTAAATTATGGAGTGTTTAATCTTATAATCAAATTTTGTTAAATTTGATTTAGAGGGAATTCATAGTTATTTTGGATTTATTTAAATAGTTGTTATAATTAAAATTTATCTTAATTACGTTCAGTATTTTAATTTGGTTAAATTGTTCGTTTTGTAAATAGCTAAATGTAGTCCTTGACATAGGACCTTAAGTTGGACTCGTTTTGGTTGATCGTGGAAGATCTTCTCGCTTACGGACTTCTGAAATTAAGGCGGATACTTCTCCTTTGTACTCGAGTAGTTCTTTTACCTTAAAGCATGGCTAGTTTATGTCTTATAGGTTGCTTGACCTTGTTCTTTATCGTTTGTTATTTAAACATCGCCGTTGAGACTTATTCTTCGTTGATCTTCGAGTATTCGCAAATTTGTATCCATACAGTCCTCAATTGGTTTTCTATTCTGTAAAGTGTCGTTTGTACGCGAGCACTTAGAAGTCCATTAAAAACAATTAGGTTTATTTGGCATTAGAAATATCCTACCTATTAGTGTAGGTGCATAATCGTTGGTTTGCGATTTCTGATTTGTTGTATTGATGCATCGTATACCAAGGTTGTAAAAATCGCTAGGCGGTAGCCGGGCGGAGAACCACCGCCTAGCGCCTAGGCGGGGCCTAGGCGGGGCCTAGGCGTTTTTACTGTTTATAAGGAGTCCAGTTAATGGTATTATGAATAAATGTATGCTTCTCCTTTGGACCCTTAGCTTAAGATATTTCTATCATTTCGCCTACTAAAAATATAATAAAATAGGTATATACCAACCAATTAAACATAGACTATAGTGGATTAGTAACAAAATGATAGTAATATTTCCTCTGAACTTAATCAGATAATTCAAAATGACAAGAAGCTTAAAGTGTTTAAACTGACCGTGTGAAAATGCTTAACATCTTCCTCAAAGATATAAGCTTGCTGATATGATCTTGCTCATTATGAATATCAAGGTGAAATTGATGGTTGTTCATCAAGTAGTTTGGAAGAACACCAGTCCATGCACCAATGCTCACGTTAAAAAGTACATCCCCAGGCCAACTAAGTGTACCTTTAATTTTTCAACAACTGATATTGTAAAACTCCCTACCTATCCAACGCAACTATTTAATCAAATAAATATCCAAGAACAACTAATATGCATATGCCTATCCAATACATATCCCACCTTTTCTATATTTTTTATATCAAATGTTCTTTAAAAAATAAAAAAAATGGCCTGGGCGCCTAGGCCCCGCCTAGGGCGCCTAGGCGCCCCCCCCGCCACAACATTGCCGATTTACACAAATTCGGAGCGGCTGGGGGCCGATTGGCGCCTAGGCGGCGCCTAGGCGCCCGCCTAGCCCGATTTTTACAACATTGTCGTATACTCATTGGATTTTATTGCATCGTTGTTTCTTCGGTTGTTCGTGCATCGTATAGCATGCACCATATTTGCATGTTGCATATTAACGACTGTTGGGCTTACATTTGGTTAAGCCGTCGTTAGTCATATTGTTGCTCGATTCACTCAACCACTTGTTGTCATGGTAGTTATTAGAGTGCGAGCACCTGTCCTGTTATGCCAAACAGTGACACCCTCACCGTTGTTTTTAGAGGGATGAGCTGTTGGTGGCTCACCCTCACCGTTATTTTTCGAGGGATATTGTAGCTGTATAGCTCCCCCTATGTATCGGGGTTTGGAGTGTAGACTCCCCAGCATCCTGTCCACTCAACCACGCCTTATGTGGTATTTGTTGTTGGAGTGCATACAGTTGTCACAACCCTACCCACTCGGTCACACAGATGGATGTGTTGACGGCTTGACTGGCGTCAGGGGTGACACATGTCATTGCATCATGTGCATACGTATTTCTTTTATGCATTTGCTTGTGTTTGATGCACTTATATGAGCTATGGTTGTTGCACTTGATTGACATGCATGTATATCTTGATTTTACTATTGTTGTATTGTTTTATACATGCTTAGTGCTTATCCGGATTTTATGCTATGTCGTTTTACTATATGTTATGCATGTTTAGGTGAATCTATATTTCTTATGGACTGTACTCTTTTGATTCTCTACTAGTTGTCCTTTATTATGCCATGCTTATTTGTCTACTCATATACCCGCAGAGTCCGCCCGGACTCACCACCCCTGCTTTTCCTTTTGTTGTTTCAGATAGCAGGTAGACGTATTTCTTGGAGCCAGGAGAGGATCCAGTTGCCAGTCCCCAGTGTTGAGTTGAGTTAGTCTTCCGTATTTGGTTTAGTTATTTGTTTCATTACTTGGAGTTGCATTTTATTCATTATTGGGTTTTGTTGTTATCAGAGACTTTTGTGTTCTCTTTGGATTGTAGTTCTTTTCTGTTTAAGGTGGCTGAGCCACCCGTTATCTTTTGAGTTAATATAAACTGCGTGGTGATGTTTTATTTTCTGTTATGATGGCTAAGCCATCTTTTATGTTGAGATATATGTATTATTGTCCCATATTGTCCGCCGAACAGGGGAGATGCTGCCCGATTTTCGAGGAAGCATGTGCCTCTGGGGGCGTGACAATTTTTGGTATCAGAGCAAGGTTTTGCGATGTTTTGGTATCTGTGGGTTTTATGTAGTTGTTTTACGAGGTTAATCTGTATGTTACAGATTTGTTTATTTTTGCGAAGTCTTTTTCTTGAGGGTTGATGAAGTTGTTTTGTTTTACGAGGTCTATCTGTATTTTACGGATTTATTTTTCGGAGTCATTTTCTGGTTATGGTTGTGATGAGACTTGGCGACAGTGGACTTCTCCTGGCGACAGGAGGTATATCTCTTTGGAATTCTCTTAATTTTCGATATTCATTATCTGGTATAGAGTCGGTTAGATATTTCCTAGTTTAATAATATATCTGTTCGATACCGATGACAAGTTGAAAGACAAGGACCTAAATCGACAATTATTTATGGGAGGTTAAGAATCAACTCCAGTAATAATTTTGTTGTTTAGATCGAATTGTATGTCAAGTTCTACTTGAATATCTTTAGGGTACTGTGTTGTTGTCATTCTTTGGTATAGCGTTACTGAAGACTGTAGTAGAATGTTGTTTCTTAAGTTGTCATGATAAGATGTTTCACTCATTTGTTTAGCGACCTCTTGACACTTGGATCAGGACATTGGGGAATTTGTGGTTCGACATATAGTGTAAGTACCTACGGGATACCTCAAGCAGGCATATATGCTAGCGATTAAACATACACATATTGCATTTTGGTGTTAGTCAAATTGAATCATTAGTCAAGATGGTAATTACATATTTTAATGTATTCTAAAATCTTAATTCATTTGACCTAAGAATATGTAGGCTTATTTAGGAAGATAAACAAGCTAGTGGAAGTTTAGTGAAGTTGAAATCAGTTAGCAAATTGAAACATATTGATTTGGTGCTTAACTAATGTTGTTACTGTGTCAGAACGGTGAAATGCTATTGAACCCAAGCCTTAGGAAAAACTTGTCTCAACGGATTAATGACTCATCCTTCAATCTTGTTTGCTGTTATAAATGGAAAGAATGAAATGAAGCATCCAACATAATGATGGGATGCATTGCATGAATAAAACGTGAAAGCACTATCGTTCACGTTCATGCTAAAAGATGAAACTATAAGTGATTTGGTAAAGGTTGGAAACTAACAACAACAATTAATTTTGGAAGGAACAATAGTAAAAAAAAAAAAATTAGATTAGTTAATGGCTGTAGTTTCCCTAGCACTCAATACTGATCATCCATTAATCATCCATTAGTGTTATCTTTAGCTATGCCATTGTTGTTCTTTATCCCCTCCTTTTGGACACTTTAGCTTGGTTCCCTATTTTCACATGAATGACAACACCAAAACTTTATGCAAAGTTGTTCTCAGTTTCCATCAGTGCCAATTTAAAATTTCAGTTTTTATTTCAACAATATAATTTTATATATGGCCTAGCTAGAGTGTTAATGACATATAAGGAATAATTTCTCAGGTACAATTAAAACTAAGGTGTGACCAAGTTACCTTACAACAAGCTCTCTAATTGAGAAATAACTTCCCGTTGGTTTTATCTCAAATTTGAGGATTTATTAGTTCTTCTTGCATGATATTATATTTGAATAGTTATGTAACTATTGAGCAAATATAATTGATATTTTATATAATTATGTTACAGTTACCTTAATAATCATTTCATGTAGGTTTTTATATCATTAAACTTTCCTTCTCTTTTTCCTTTTCAGCGTTGGGCTATTTTTTATCATAATAGAAGAATCTTTTTAGTTTAATTTATGAATGATAGTGCATCATTCTCTTTAACTTCTTTTATCTTCTTTGTCTTTTCAAGCTCCATTCTCATTCTTTGTTGCTCTTTGGCCTTGTAAGCTCTAGCGTACCTATAACTTTGCTTCAATGCCTTCTTATTAGACTCAACTATAGAATGCACATGTGCTCTTTAAAAAAAAATCACCAACTGAGGGCTAGTTAAGATTATACCAGTCCATTCATAGACGAGTAGGCAGGCCAACCTACTTTGGGTAGTCTAATGTAAATGGATGTACTGGGTCATACTTGCTTCAATACCACAATGCATTGAGCTGTGATTCTTGAAAATAAAATGGCTGATGTTGGCTGTCAAAATACACTTACATTATATGCAGTGATTTGAGCGAAGAATGAGACTAGTATGAGGTCCATATTTTTGAACATTTTTTTTTGGGTGAATTTGAAAGCAGAGGAAGCATAGGTGGTAGAGTTGCTTTGTCAAGGCTGGTTTTTAGAAGCAGATTGACAACACTTCATAAGTGATAAAGGCATATTTCTTATGTCATCACAACAGGCCTATTCAGAGTTCGGACATCTAATTTAAAAGTTAGAAGTGAAGCATATTTCACATATATGAAAATAAGCAACTATCACGAATGCAACATTATTCAATACCAACAAACCTTCTACAATTTCATTTGAAAGAAAATATTCAGGCATTGACATTCAACGTGGTTTGAATTTTTAAAAACATTCTGGTAACCTCTGAAAATTAAGTTACTCTCAGATAATTTATGCAAATCTTGGACTTTCTACTTTCTGGTTAAGTGGTAGATGAAGGCATGAAATGTTCCACCAGAAACACTTGATTCACAGATGCTAGTTAGCAGCAATACAGCTGATGTATCACTTAAAGGAATTGAAATATCTGTAGGAAGGCTTAGTGAGATGCATGCAGTTTTGCAAGAAAAGGCTAGGACAATACTCTAACACTTTGGTTACTTTGCCTTAAGTTTGTTCACACTAGTTTATGAAAGTCATTCTATGCTTCTTTCTTTTTCCTAGTAAAGAAAATAAGAATTTAGCAGTTTGCTGAATTTAGTTGGGTTTTTATACTTGAAGAGAGATTACTGTTCAAAGGGATTATCAATTTTAAGTTCAATCCAGTTTGTAGATAGTATCATTCAGTTCACTGCAATTTCTTGCGCAGTTAAAATTTTTGTCTCACATTATTACACTGCAGTAAAATATGTTTCGGTAGACTAATATAAAAGGTTTAAGTTTGGGACTATATGCAACCATTTTCATTTGTGTTAGGACAAATGGTCTAGAGGGATGCCAGGAAATATTAGGTCAATAGCGTTGTTTTTCGATAAATATGACCGTCATCATCGTCCAGGTTTGATGTTACGACTATGCTACCACACTAGTTGGAGTTGTTTAAAGTTTCATCTTTTTCAGATTTTGCCTCATCATGGTTTACAAATTGTTAGAAAGAATTGATACTGAACTGTTCAGATTGACATTCTTGCCATAAGTTTTCATTGTGGCAGATATGTGATAAGAGAGTAGTTTGCTATCTTGGTGAGGTTTCACTATGTTTGTTGTGGTGAACCTAGGTTGATGGGAACTTAATTCTTGGAAGAATTGAGTTTGGTTAATCATATTTAGAATTAGGAGTTTAACCTAATTATGATGATTAGGTTAGGAAGTAACGTGTTGTTACATAAAATTTACTCAAGTAGGTGGTATGATTAGGATTTATTTTAGTTATTAGTATGTGTAGATCAGTTGTGCCTAACATATTAGTCTTCAGTTTACTAGCCTCAGTAGATGGTCGAAGCTACAAGTTATCCGACTCAGCAGACGGTGGGAGCTCCAGCACCTCAGACTATGCAGCCAACAACAATTCAGATGATTCAACCACTACCTATTCAGACAATGCCACCATCAGTTCCAGAGATGGACTGGGTTTACACTGTCACCAGAGAGAATACACCGCAGGTCGATGGATCGATTTTTTTCAAGATATTAAAGAGCTATGGGTTATCTATGTGTAGGTCACTGCTTGTAATTGAGTAGCTACCGTTAGAGAGATGTTGGACATTTCCTAATATGGTAGATAACGCATTTGACTTGCAATCAGGGTTGAGGTTGACCATGAGAGACGCAAACCCTTAGTGTTCTCCGTGAGCGATCATGTAGTTTTACGTGTAGCGACCCGCCTTCTCCTACCTTAGACGGATCGTTACTTTTCTCTACTTCTCAACTTTTATACACGACTAAAAATTGCGGAAATCTTTTTTTTAAAACTTTTGAATTCATCTAAGAATGATATTCTAATTTAAGTAGTCATGCATGATACCGTATCACACTTTCCTTCTCAAAACTCGTAGTTGATACTTATTGATCAAGCCTTACCCAACTTAAACTGCCCGTACCAGTCGACTGGTGACGTAGCAGTCGACTGGTACGCCTGTAATCAGAATTACAGGTTTTCGGCTCTTGCTTCTTAAGTCCACCATTCATTCAGTTTCGAGCCATATCAAACTACGACACCATTTCTATACTCTATGTCAGTTTCCTAAACAATTTAGCCAATCAAACGAATCCATAAACTTGAATTTAGGACTTTTATGGAAGAAAATAAACTAAACAAGTTTATATAAACTTTAACAATAGAGTTTGTACCAATCTTGACTCCTATGCATTCATAACGCCAAATACATGTTCTACAACCTTGCTAATGCATTATGAAATGTGATTGCAACTTTTCTAAACATTTTTAAGCAATAAAAACTTGATTCAAAGGGAAATTGATACTATCTTGGCACAAACACCTTTTTCTCTAACAAAGTATCAATATCTCTAACTACTTACACTTCTACTCATCCAATGCAATCATAAGGATATGTATGCTAAATGAAATGACATGGAATCTTTACTCTAAGAAATTGAGCATGTAAAACTATCCAAAACTCAAATACTCTATAATCTCCATAAGCAAGAACTTGAAATTTGAATAAACTTAAACATTGCAATTCAAATAACTAAATTGTCTCGTCTCAAAGATCTCTCCATAATCAACCACCACACACACTCTACTCAGCACCGCCTCGTCGTCTTCCTTCAGAATTGCTTGCCTTTACCTTTATCTGCAATAAGAGGAAATGCAACTAGTAAGCAAAAAGCTTAGTAAGTACTATCTAGCTCACAAAAACTCGAAATATGCAAACATGCTTCTAGATCAAACTGAACATCATATGAGATACTAATATGCTTGAAAGAAAACTACAAACATGTATAGCTCAAAACATGCATACTCAAGCAATAATAAATCTCAATTTACTTTTCTTAGCTCAACTTGAAACTTTAGCTATTCTTTAACTTTTTGAAAACTTTCTTAAACTTTCGAAAACTTTGCTAAAGCATATACTTGAAAATACTAATCACTTGGATCCACTGAAGACGTAAGTACCATCTCATGCGCGTTCCCTAAAAGGTTGGGGTAGCGAGCCACCAATCCTAATAGAGCAGACCTTGGTCTACCAGGGCCAAGACCTTGGAATTGGACACCTGGATTTCTTTAACGACGCCCTTGGACGCCGGGTACTGGCCTTAGAAAATAAAATAACTTTTCTTTCTTTTCTTTCTTATCTGTAAATGCCTTGGCATTTTCTGGAGCACCTTGCGTGCTAAAATCCCTAAGTCTTGACTTTTCGGGATTTCTTAAGGCCTTGGCCTTTTCTTTTCTTATCTTTATCTTCTCTTTTCTTTTCTCATAGCTTTTCTTGGTCCCTAATCTCATATAGGGCACTCAATAAAATATATAAGCATATAATGAACTAAGATCACATGCAAAAATCTTAACAAGAAGTAAATATCACTTTTAAAAACTTTTAAAGGAAATTCTCGCGGAAAAACCGCCTCTTACTGCAGGTGAGCAGTACTTACATTGATATCTTGGACTTACAACCAAGATTGACGTCTAGGACTCGGAAGAACTTGAGATCTCGGAGAATTCTTCACGTCTACGCGTTCCTCTCGTCGCGGGGATCCCAAATATAGGATTATCTCTTGGAGAAGAGTCTTGGCCGGCCCTCTTGGCCTTGATGTTGGTCGGCGTCGCCCAAGAGAGGAGAGGGGAGAGGGGTCGGCGCAACCTTGGGAGAGGGAGAGGGTTTGAGAGAAAATAAAACTTCTCTCTTTAATTACCTATTTATACTTATGGGGCGGATTAACCTAACTACACCTTAAATATAGGTCTCTCCTTCTTTTTCTGTGCTTGATACCCTAGCCCAGCTGGTCGCGCGCTCCCTTGGTCTCGTGGTGGTCGCGGGTTCGAACGCCGGCTGCCCTTTAAGTGGTTTTTTTCTAATTTTTCTTTTTATTTTTCTTTTTCTTTTTCCAAAAATACTAAACGGACTCGGAAAATTCCATAAAAATATTCTAAAAATCCCTAAAAATATCTAGAATATTTCTAAACCATTTCTAACTACTTTCAAGGACTTTATGAACTGAAAATGGAAATTTTGGGGCGTTACAATCCCCCATACCTTATGAAAAGTTCGTCCTCGAACTTAGAATAATTCTGGATATCTCTCTCTCATGCTGTCCTCACGTTCCCAAGTAGCCTCTTCGTGCTTTTGATTCTGCCAGATGACCTTCACTAGTGGCACTTCTTTGTTTCTTAATCTCTTAACTGCTTTGTCCACTATCTGTGTCGGTCTGCTATCATAACTAAGATCTTCTTGGATCTGTACTGACTGAGGCTGAATCACTTGGCTAGGGTCGTGAATACACTTCTTCAGCATAGAGACATGAAAGGTACTGTGGATAGCTGACATATCCTCTGGTAGGTCCAGCTCATATGCTACCTTACCAACCCTCTTTATGATCTTGTAGGGTCCTATGTAGCGAGGACTTAGCTTGCCCTTCTTGCCAAATCTCACCACTCCCTTCATGGGAGCGACTTTGAGAAATACTGAATCTCCGACTTGGAATTCAAGTGGCCTACGGCGTGTGTCAGCATAACTTTTCTGTCTACTCTGGGCAGTCTCAATCCTCTGGCGGATCGTCTGGATAGCCTGAGCGGTCTCATCTATAAGCTCAGTCTGGCTGCCTAATCCTGACTCCATCTCTTTCTTCTCACCCGCTTCTTGCCAACATATGGGTGATCTGCATTTCCTGCCATACAATGCCTCATAAGGTGCCATCCTGATGGTGACCTGATAGCTATTGTTGTAGGCAAACTCAGCTAAGCACAGAAATTTGCACCAACTACCTTTAAAGTCCAATGCACAAGCCCTGAGCATGTCTTCTAAAATCTGATTTACTCTCTCTGTTTGTCCATCTGTCTGGGGATGGAAAGCTGTGCTGAACTGAAGTCTGGTGCCTAGGGCGTCTTGAACACACTTCCAAAAATGGGAGGTGAATCGCCCATCTCTGTCAGGCACGATCGACTTCGGAACTCCGTGAAGCCTGATTACTTCTCTCACGTACAGCTGTGCTAACTGCTCTACCGAATGCGATAACTTGATGGCTAGGAAGTGGGCAGACTTGGTCAATCTGTCCACTATCACCCAAATTGCATCATGTCCATGGGTGGTTCTTGGAAGACCTGTGATAAAGTCCATGGATATTTCTTCCCACTTCCACTCTGGAATGGGAAGAGGCTGCAGAACTCCTCCTGGTCTCTGGTGCTCTGCTTTGACTCCTCTGGCAGGTCAAGCAGGTA
>JAGFNQ010008152.1:125572-176725 GCA_024364735.1 Boesenbergia rotunda | reverse complement strand
CAGGGAGTCCAGGATAGCTCAGTGGTAGCTGGCGTTGGCAGATGAGCAGCTGGGAGCTGCAGGGATGGTGTCATCTGATGCTTGGTGGAGAAACAAAGGAGAGAAGAGACTTCGGTTGAAGCAGAGTTTTTGAATTCGAAGTGTTCGAGCTTGCTGAAGTTCTTGCTGTGATTTTGTGTTCTCCACACTTGACTTGCTGTGTGCTTGTGTTGTTGATTCTTTGAGCAAGTCATTGAGATCTGAGGAGCAACCAACTCTTACGTGAGTGCTTGGAGGAAGGAACAAGGAGCTTGAAGTCCAACAGTGAGAAGACACGAAGGAGGGAGTCCTTGCGTGAGATCGTCGCTAGGTGGAGCTCAGGAAAGCTTGCTGTGTTCTTGTTTTTGCTAAGTGCTTGAGTAAGATCCTTCTTGTTGTTTCTTTGTGCTTAAACTTAAATCTGATTGAAACGCTGTGGAGAGGTTTCTCCACCGAGAAGGAGGTTGCTTTATATCCGGTGATAACCGGGGCTTGATCTGTCGACGATCAAGGGATCACCCACCTTAAGGGCACGCCAAGGAGTAGGGGCAAGTTATCCCCGAACCTTGTAAACCCTCCTTGTTAGCGATCTTGCTAGTTGTAGTTGTTTCCCTTCATTTTCTGTTTCTGCATTTTCGGTGTTCATACTTCCGCTGTGTTACTAACAAAGTGAAGTGTAGAAATTCGATTTGTGTCTAAGTGAAAGTGATTGGCAATATTCACCCCCCCCCCTCTCTAGCCATCCGGTTTCCAACATGATCATGTCTACACAAGATAAAATTGCATACTTAGATGTGTGGTTAAATAATTTGAGAAATTATTTATGCTAAACCTTCCGCTGCACGTAATTAATTTTAAAATTACGAACCCGCATCCATGTCAACATGCACCCGGTCCCAACAGTGGTATCAGAGCGAGGTTTGTGTTCGACATAATCATATAATTGTTTTTGCGGAAAGCTTGGTCATGATCTCAATTTTGGAAAATTTTTCAATTATGGAAACTTTTCAATTATGGTAAATTTTTGATTTAGGATTTCAAAGTTTGGAAATCCTCATGAAATTTTACAAACTTTTGAAATATCTCTGTTTCTGAAATTTTATGATAATTGTGAAAACTTTCCATTTTTGGAAACTTTCCAATTTTGGAAATTTCCTATTTTGGAAAATTTTCAATTTTGGAAAAACGTAAGTTTTCTTTGTACCAGAAACTTACAATTATTCTGAAAACCTTTTATTTTTAGAAACTTTCCATTTATGGAAAGCTCGCAATTTTGGGCACTTTCTTTCAAGAAAGTCTAGACAAATTATGGGAATATTAATTGACATTTAAATTCATAATTGGAAATTAAATTATTTACAAAATTCTTTATTTTGGATTGAGCCTCGGGGAGCCGTCCAATTTAAAGTTAGTTGTTATAATTAAATTTCCTAAATTGAATTTGAACTGTCAAATTCTTATTTTGGATTGAGTCTCGGGGAGCCATCCAAATTAAGTTATTGATACTAATTTTCCATAAATAAAATATGTGATCAAATCTTGGAAATTTTTGAGGTGATTCTCAAACGATAATTTCTTTATTTGATTTATGAGGTAATGCTCTTACATATTATTGTCTCCAAAATTAATTAGGAAAATTGTTTCCTATAGAGTATATTACCTTAAATAAGATTTTCATGAAAATAATATGTGGTTGAATTAAGGGAATCTGTCTCTTAATTTAATAAGATTTGATTTAGAGAAATCAAAGTCTTAAACATATTATTTCCGAAATTGATTATGATAATTCAAGAAATTGTTTCCCAAAACAATTCCTTGAATAAAGTATAAAATTAGAATTAGGAAATCCAGTTCCTAATTCAATTAACGAGACTTGATAAATTAAGTCATATACATACTTTATTAAGGAAATCGTTAGAACATGACATAATTATATGTAATGAATGTGCATAAAAGAAAAAGGATGACACCCAAAACCCCTTACAAAATATTAAGGCCAACACCTTCCATTAATATGGTTAAAATCGTAGTTTTGTTTCTCGTTTGGGTTGATGGACACATCCATGCCCGGCTTGAACCTCAACATGTTCAAACCATGAAATTAGTTTATGATTAATATAGTTGGAGTCAGAGGTCAATCCTTAGTTTTGGTTGTTGGACACATCCAAGCCTGACTAAACGGTTGAATGAGCTCCAACCATATTAAAACTATTTCTTGATTAATGGGTCAACCTTAAGCTTGGAGCATCGATTTGTTGTGCCACAGCCAAGGTCGATGTAAAGAGAGGTGCAGTTGGGTGCTATGTATATTGTTGCATACTTGTTAATGAGTTAACAACCCAATGATTTATGCAAACATTCAATTAGTTGATAGCATAATGTGATAGTTACATATGTATAATATGTAATCGGTATAATTACCTACCTTCATAGCTAAGAATAACTTGATGGACTCTAGCCATGGTTGTTCTTATCTATGGCTGGATATCAACCTATTTGGAGATGTTCCTACGATCTCCCGAATTGATAAAAAGAGTTATTCAATTCGAAAAATAAATAGAATTTAATTAATGTATATTGATGCATTCTTTATCATTCTCATCACATAACCTCAATTTGTATTTCTAGGATAATCACCTAATCATGTCTTTTCTGAATTTGCGTTCCATTTTGGACACCAATAAGCTGACAGGGCCAAACTTCATGGACTGGCTTCGAAACCTAAGGATAGTCCTCAAGGCAGAAAAGCTTGCTTATGTCCTTGAAGAACAACTTCCCAACCATCCTCCTGAAGATTCAACTCCAGACCAGTTAGTGGCTTATCAGAAACATGTGGTCGATTCTGAACTTACGAGTTGCATCATGCTGGCCGCTATGGTACCTGAGCTACAAAAGTAGCATGAGCATATGGATGCTCATACCATCGTCTTCCATCTTCATGAGCTGTTTGACGAGCAGGCGAGATCCGAAAGGTTTGAGGTCTCCAGACTCCTCTTCACCTCTAAGATGCAGGAAGGCACTTCTGTTTCAAAGTTTGTGTTGAAGATGTTGGGGTACATTGACCGACTAGGCACACTCGGATTTGCAATGGATCACGAACTAAGTATTGACTTAATTCTGCATTGTTTGCCCAAGAGTTACTCACAGTTTGTAATGAACTATCGGATGAACAAACTGGAAACTACCATTCCTGAGTTGCTTAACCTGCTGAAGACTGTAGAGCCTTCTGTAAAGCAGGATCAGAAGACGGTACTATTAGTTGGTTCCTCAAAGAAAGGCTCTAAGAGGAAGCCCAATGAACAAAATAAGCGAAGGAAGAAAAAGGCCAAAAAGATTAAAAAGGCACCAAAAGGCACTTGCCATCACTGCGGCAATGAGGGCCACTGGCGAAGAAACTGCAAAGTTTATCTTGAGTCCTTGAAGAAGAAGGCATCCGATGCCCCATCCTCTTCAGGTATCTTCGTTAATGAATGTCACTCTATTTCCTTGTACACCTGGGTACTTGATACTGGGTGTAGCTGACATATATGTAATGACATACAGGGGCTAAGGAATAGAAGAAGACTCGTCAAGGGAGAAGCGAATTTGCGAGTTGGAAATGGAGCAAAGATTGCTGCTGTTGCCATCGGAACATATTTGCTAAAGCTCCCTACTGGACTTGTCTTAGAATTGGATAATTGTTATTTTGTTCCTTCGTTAATAAAGAACATTGTATCTATTTCATGCTTGAATGAAAAGGGTTATCATTTAACTTTTAGTAACAATTGATGTTACATAACTTTAAATGGTGTTCTTTATGGGGCCGAAACTTTATGCAATGGTATCTACACGTTAGATTTATCCAGTGACGTTTTCAATATCGAAGTTAGCAACAAACGTGCTCGAATAGATAATCAAATAGACTCCTATACGTGGCATTGTCGTCTTGGCCATGTAAGTAAGAAACACATGACCAAATTACACCGATGTGGAATTCTGGAATCATTTGAACCTGGTTCATTTGATACATGCGAATCATGCTTAAAAGGCAAGATGACCAAATTACCCTTTTCCGGAAAAGGTAAACTAGTGGGATAATTGCTTGGTCTAATACATATTGATGTATGTGGACCAATGTCAACTCTTGCACAAGGAGGCTATAGCTACTTCATTACCTTTATCGATGATCACTCACGATTCAGGTATGTGTTCTTAATGAAACACAAATCTGAAGCTTTTGAGAAATTCAAAGAGTTCAGAAGTGAAGTAGAGAAACAGCTTGGCAAAAGTATTAAGATACTTCGATCCGATCGGGGTGGTGAATACTTAAGTCAAGAGTTTCAAGATTATCTTAGGGATAATGGGATATTGTCTCAATGGACTCCGCCCTATTCACCACAGCATAATGGTGTATCTGAGAGGCGTAACTGAACCTTGATGGACATGGTTAGATCTATGATGAATCATACAACTCTTCCAAAATCCTTTTGGGGCTATGCGCTTAAGATAGCTGTTTACTTACTAAACAGAGTCCCGACCAAGGTAGTCTCTACTACTCCATATAAGACGTGGAATAGTAAAAAACCTCATTTATCTCACCTAAAGATATGAGGTTGTCCTGCTTATGTAAAGCGGACTGTATCAGACAAATTGGATGCTAAGTCTGATAAATGTCTATTTATTGGATACCCTAAGGAAACGAAAGGTTACCAATTCTATCATCCCTTGGAACAAAAGGTGTTTGTTTCAAGGCATGCTGTATTTCTAGAAAAAGAATTTCTTTTACAAGAAAACAGTGGGAGTAGCATTGAACTTGAAAAAGTTCAAGAAACTCCAATAGACATTACAGAGACACCTGGTCTAGACCCACAAACAATAACTCATAATGATGAGCTATCAGTTGAACCTAAAACAACACCACTTCTTCGTAGGTCTGATAGGACACGCAATATTCCAGAGAGATACGGATTTCTCATAAGTGAATCGAACGACGTGTTACTCATTAACGATGACGAACCTATCAGTTATGAAGATGTTCTGAAAAATTCAGAAAGGGATAAATGGCTTGAAGCCATGAAGTCGGAAATGGATTCCATGTACAAAAATCAAGTATAAGACTTGGTTAACCCACCTGAAGGGATTAAGCCCATAGGGTGCAAGTGGATTTTCAAGACGAAAACCGACATGGAAGGTAATGTTGTTACTTTTAAGGCTAGATTAGTGGCAAAAGGATATCGTCAGAAACAAGGAATTGATTATGACGAATCCTATTCGCCAGTAGCTATGCTTAAATCCATTCGGATGCTCCTGGCCATAGCAGCTCATTATGATTATGAGATATGACAAATGGATGTGAAAACAACTTTCCTTAATGGAAACCTGCTTGAGGATGTATACATGATACAACCTGAAGGTTTCACATCGGTTAATAAAACCAAAGTATGCAAGCTTCGACGATCCATATATGGACTAAAGCAAGCATCCAGGAGCTGGAACATCCGTTTTGACGAGACAATCAAAAAGTTTGATTTCTCACAAAATCCTGACGAACCTTGTGTGTACAAGAAGGTTAGTGGGAGTGCAGTCGTATTCCTAGTGTTATATGTCGATGACATATTACTTATAGGAAACGATATATCAGTCTTACAGTCAGTTAAAATTTGGTTGTCCAAATCTTTCTCCATGAAAGACCTGGGAGAAGCAACCTATATCCTTGGGATTAGAATCTATAGAGATAGATCAAAATGATTGCTTGGTCTTTCGCAGTCTACATATATAGACCGAGTGCTAGAAAGGTTTAGCATGCCAGAATCCAAGAAAGGTTACCTTCCCATCAGGCATGGGATCAACCTTTCGAAGTCTATGTGTCCGCGCACAGAAGACGAGAGGATTTGCATGAATAAGATTCCTTATGCATCCGCGATAGGATCTATCATGTATGCTATGTTATGTACTAGGCCCGATGTATCGTATGCTCTGAGCGTCACAAGCAGATACCAGTCTGATCCAGGAATGGATCATTGGGCGGCTGTCAAGACAATCCTCAAGTACTTAAGAAGAACTAAGGATGTGTTTCTAATATATGGAGAAGGTGATATGGTAATACGTGGGTATACAGATGCCAGTTTCCAGAAAGATAAGGATGACTCCAAATCTCAGTCCGGATACGTATTTATTTTGAATGGAGGCGCAATAAGTTGGAAGAGTTCCAAGCAAGACACCGTAGCGGATTCTACCACGGAAGCGGAATATATTGCAGCTTCGGAAGCAGCAAAGGAAGTTTGGATCAAGAAGTTTGTCTTAGAACTTGGTGTGGTTCCAACCATTGATGAAGCAATACCGGTTTACTACGACAACAATGGAGCTATTGCACAAGCAAAGGAACCAAGGTCTCATCAACGATCCAAACATGTGCTTCGCCGCTATCATCTGATCAGAGAGATTATAAGTAGGAATGATATACAAATTGAAAAAATTCCCACTAAAAGGAATTTAGCGGATCCTTTAACTAAGGCCTTGCCTCAAAGCAAGTTTGAGGGTCATGTTAGAGCCTATGGTATTGGGTACCGTAGCGATTGGTATTAGGCCAAGTGGGAGTTTGTTAGTGATATGAGAAAAGTGTCCTAAGGCAATCGCCTTATGATTGTAATCATTTATTTTAATAAATGAATATTCACTATTTGAGTATACATGTTTGTGTATTTGATTGAGATCTTAAACTCATTTACTGAATGTCCGCAATACAATTCACAGCATGAGAGAATTTGTGATGAATTCACAACTAGTGATTATCTCTACATGTTCAATTGTGAAGTATTGAAATTGTCCCTAGTCGATGAATTGATAAATACAGACACTATCAATTCTGTTGAGACTAGGATGGGTTATTCTCTAATCAGCTGATTCTCACTGGCTGGTGACATTGAGATGTCCGAAGATAAACATGAATGCTAGTTAAGGGAACTAGTTCATTGGAGTGACTGGCTGTAAAACTTCATATGGTAGTCTACATATAGATATGTCAGGGAAGATCTTACTGCAGCTTAAGTGCGATGTTCCTTTGACTTGCGGTGTTCAAGTCATCTTGGTCATGAAGACTTATACTTTGACATCTTAAGCAAGCATCTCCAAGGAGGTGTGGACCTAGGGTGATTGGGTATAAGCCGAAGTGCCCAAAGATGTTTGAACAGCCTACAAAGGATTCACCACTCCTTGCGAGGAGATGTATACCCGAGGCCTATCGTCGGATTGTTACTCGAAGCCTCTGGCCAGAGCATTTTTGGAACCCGGATGGCTAGAGAGGGGGGGGGTGAATATAGCCAGACACAATTTCTTGCTCTTTGATACTTCTGCATGTTCAGATTAGTAGCAGCGGAAACAAAAACACAGATGCAGAAATAAAGAACAACAAGCAAAACACAAAGGGAAAGCAAACCGACGCTAACACCTCGATATACAAGGTTCGGGGATAACTTGCCCCTACTCCTTGGCGTGCCCGTGAGGTGTAACGCCCGCTTTTTTTTTTTTTTTTTTGTAAGCGGCGTTACGTTAACATGCTTAGGGCATGTAGACATCATAAGGCAGCGGAATAACTTTAACTTATACATGCCCTGTTATCATTCTTAACTTAATGACATAGGAACATTAGCATATTAACTTTGAACTTAAGCATCATATCATATCATGTCATACGTAACATCATATCATAAGGTTCCACAGGTCATTATTCAGACATATAAGTAACCAAGGTGAAGTTCTAGCATAAACCGTAAACATAAAGTTTCCTGGGCCAAGTCACTACTACACACATGCGTTCTTGCCCTCCTGCTGCTTCCTTCATTGTCCCCTTGAATGATCTGCGGTATAAGGAAATAAGACTATAAGCACACAGACTTAGTAAGACTCTTTCCTACTCACAAAACCATTCATCATTCATCATCTCATAATGAGCACATAAAACATTAACATACTTGGTGCTCTACTTGGAACATAACATCTTACATCACTTATCGTATACATAGCATGGCATGAACATAAACATAGTAGACATTCTAAGCATGACATAATTCATGGCATAACTCATAAACATAGTAGACATTCTAAGCATGGCATAATTCATGGCATAAATCATAAACATAATAGATATTCTAAGCATGGCATAATTCATGGCATAAATCATAAACATAGTAGCATGGCATAATTCATGGCATAAATAATAAACATAGTAGCATGGCATCTTTCATGGCATAAATCATAAACATAGTAGCATGGCATAATACCTATCATAGCATATGAACATCTTCCTAACATAATCATGGCATAGATCATTTGTTCTCATGCATATTCCTTAACATGAAACGTAAGCATAAAATCTTATCATCATAGCATAATGCATAACATGAATGGAGGCATGAGTGGAATGCATATACATATATGGATGCTTAGTTTAAAATCATACTTTTCATTTCTTAAACATAATCATCATAACATCATTTGGGGTCTCCGGCTTGTACCACATATATACATCATAGCGCGCATCCCTAGCAAGTCCAAGGTCACGAGCCCCAACCTACTAGGGTAAGGACAGCATCGTCGGTAGTCCCCAAACCGAGGCGTTCTTAAGGTGCCCATCCCTGTTGCCCAGCTCCGGTAGGGCCAGAACCGCGGACAGCTTCGGTAGTCCAAAACCGGGGCATTCTTAAGGTACCCATCCCTTGGACCCATACTTCGGTCCGGTACAAGCCCATACATAAAGTAAAATACTTTTTATGCTTCATCATTCATAAGACATTCATAGCATACTTATCATATCATAACTTGTTACGGCTCGGCCCGTCTACCGGCCCATTTACCAGTCCTCTCGACCGTCGTACCGTCAACCATCGACCGTGCCGTTTAGCATATTTATGCCTTAAAGACATAAGCATCATCTTTCATTCATCATACTTGTCATTCATCATCATTCATTCATAGCATACTTAACATAGCATAACTTGTTACGGCTCGGCCCGTCTACCGGCCCATTTACCGGTCCTCTCGACCGTCGTACCGTCGACCATCGACCGTGCCGTTAGCATATTTATGCCTTAAAGGCATAAGCATCATCTTTCATTCATCATACTTGCCATTCATCATTTTCATTCTTAGACATGGTGTTTGTACACATCATTCATAGAGCATGGCATACATTCGTATACATGGCATATCATTCATAACCATGGCATATCATTCATAAACATGGCATATCATGCGTAAACATGGCATATCATTCATAACATGGCATATCATTCATAACCATGGCATATCATTCATAACATAGCATATCATTCATAAACATGGCATATCATTCATAACATAGCATATCATTCATAAACATGACATATCATTCATAAGCATAAATCACATCTTACCATAAGGCTATTGGGACCCTTACTTGAAATAAATCTTAACTTTTTCCCTATTAACCCATATTGGCCGAAACTTGTGGAGTCCCAAGGCTATGTGAAAATTCACATAATCACCATCCATCATCCTTATATCATGGCAACACATAAACATATGCTTGAAGTTAAAGACTCAACCCTTAACCCTTGGGTCCTTGGGGTTGGCCGAACCATATGGGCCTCTAGGGTACTCCAAAAATTCCCAAAAATTATACTTAACCTCTACACATCATAAGGGAATATTAAATAACATTATCATGATTTTTAAAATATTTATAGACATTTAAATCATGGTGGCCGAAACCCTTGAACTTAAGGTTCTGGGTTTTGCTTCTTTCATGTTGGCTGAAACGTATGGGGCCTCTAGGGTACCCCAAAAATTCCCAAAAATTATACTTAATGTCTAAAAATCATAAGGGAACATTAAATAACATTATCATGATTTTTAACATATTTTTAGACATTTAAATCATGGTGGCCGAAACCCTTGAACTTAAGGTTCTGGGTTTTGCTTCTTTCATGTTGGCCGAGACATATGGGGCCTCTAGGGTATCCCAAAAATTCCCAAAAATTATACTTAATGTCTAAAATCATAAGGGAACATTAAATAATATTATCATGATTTTTAACATATTTTTAGACATTTAAAACATGGTGGCCGAAACCCTTGAACTTAAGGTTCTGGGTTTTGCTTCTTTCATGTTGGCCGAGACATATGGGGCCTGTAGGGTATCCCAAAAATTCCCAAAAATTACAATTAACTTCTAAACATCATAAGGGAACACTAAAAACATTATCATGATTTTTAGCATAATTATGGACCTTTAAAACATGCTGGCCAAAACCTTTGAACATAGGAACCTTGATTTTGTTTCTCTTCAACATTAAATCCGAAAACTAACCCATATATCATGCCAAAAATCATGGAAATCATAGGTAACTATTATACCACAGGTGAGGGAGTCTTACCTTAGATTTCTTGATTTTTCGAACCTTGAAAGAGGAGAAGGAAAAAAAAAGACTTGGTATCTCTTAACCCCAACTAGTCTTTGTCACCTTGTAGGAACTTTAGATCTTGAGGGATGAAACCTCTTGTGAAGTTTTCCCCAAGGACTCCTCCCTTTGGTGCTCGGCAAGAATGGGAATGAAGAGGAGAGGTAATGCTATTGATTGAGAGAATAAGTAACTCCCAAAACTCCTCTCATTATAACCCATCAAGGAGGCAATTAATGAGCAATTAAAGAGCCTCTCCATGACCCTTCACCTCCTTTTACCTCTTAACCAACCTCCACTTCAATTACTCATAAGCATTCCTTGCTAGGTGAGTTGGTTAAAGCATTCTTGGTGGTTATAAGAGGTCTAAGGTTAAATCCTTGGCTCATGCACATTTATTTTTATTTTTATTTTCATTCCATTTATTTTATTATTTTATTTTCTTAAATTCCGAAAATCCACCCTAAAATTACCCATAATTGTACTAATATTCCTAAATAAAATTCTTTTATATTTATATTAATTTTACCCAATTTATATTAATTTTACCTAATTAATACCCCTTTTCGGAGCCCATTTAAAGCTCATTAGTACTTAGTTTTCTCAATTTCAATGAGAAAACATGGGTTTTCTAGGCCAAAGTTCTCCTTAATATTTCTAGGTCCCTTGGAAAATTATTTAAACATGCTTAATATTTTAAGAAAATATTAAGAGAATTTTCCGGGTCGTTACAATCCCCCATACCTCGTGAAAGTTCGTCCTCGAACTTAGAATATCTCCGGGTACCGGCGTCTCAGCGCGTCCTCACGTTCCCAGGTGAATTCCTCAAACCGTTGACCTTGCCATACGATAAGGTGCCTTGGGGAACGGGTTAGTACCAGAAACCAATTCGATCTCGAATTCCACTTCTCTATTAGGAGCTAATCCTGGTAATTCATTTGGGAATACCTCTGGATAATTACCTACGACCCTAACGTCTTCTAGCTTCTGGTCCTTGGTTTGACTTACGTCAACCACATGTGCTAGAATCCAGTGTATCCCTTATCTATCACCTTCTGTGCTTTGAGAGTCGATAAAAATTCCCCGGTTCTTTTCCTCGGCTCTCCGATAAATTCGAACATAGAATCTGCCTCAAGTTGAAAGATCACCTTTCGTTTACGGCACTCGACAGAAGCATCGTATTTGCTCAGAAAGTTCCTTCCCATTATAACATCATAATCCTGCATGTCGAGTACTATCAGATCGCAGTAGAGTTCTCTTCCTGCGATTCCGACTGGCACAGCACGCAGCACGGGAGTGGATGTCCCTATTTCTCCCGAAGGCAGGGTTGTCAAGAACTTGCAGTCTAAAACTTGTGGAGACTTATCTATCTTCTTAGTGTAGGACATAGAGACGAACGAGTGTGTTGCCCCAGTATCAAATAATGCAGTAGCGTACTGACTGTAAATAAGTATCTGACCTGTGACAACCGTTGAAGCATTCGCGGCATCCTCCTTAGCAATAGAGAAAACCCTGGCATCCGCCATAGTTGGTGGGGCCTCCAATCTCCCTTGGCTCATCGGGGTACCTTCCAGCTCGGCTTGCATATAATGTAGTTTCGCTGGTGCACCCCGGTATGGAACAAGCTGTTGGGGAGGTGCCTGGTTCTTGGTAGGACAGTAAGGGGCTATGTGCCCTTCCACCCCGCAAGTGAAACACCGGTTCGTACCTTTGCGGCATTCCCCGGGATGCATTTTCCCGCATGTAGCACATAGGGGAAACCTGGACTGTTTAGTTGCTGGGCCCCCTTGGGGGTCGTCCCCTGGCTGCCGTTTACCACCCTGATTTCCCTTCCCATTAGCGTTGGTACCCTGAGGTTTCTGACCTCTCTCATTGAATGCCTTCCTTTGCTGATTGATATTGTTCAAGTAATGCTCGGTGAGTAGAGCACTACTAAACAGCTCCTCGGTGGTCTGCGGCCTGTTAACTCCGCCGGCCACGTTCAGGGCTATTTCGGGCCGCAACATCTTCAACATAAGACGGACCCTTTCTTTCTCAGTGCGGACCAGCTCCGGGCATAGACGAGCCAGGCGATTAAACTTCTTCACTGCTTCATTGACCGAGAGGTTGCCCTGTCGGAATTCCGTGAACTCGTCGTAGTGTCTGTTTGTGACACGCATATTGAAGAATTCTTCAAAGAACTCTGATTCGAAATCGGACCACGCCATCTGGTCCACCGGTCTCTTGGCCTTGACCCTTTCCCACCACATTCTGGCATCCCCAGTCAGGCAGAATGACGCACACTTGATCTTCTCATACTCAGGCCAGTCCAGCAGCTCCAGGGTACTTTCCATCGTCTTGAACCATGCCTGGGCGTCCCAAGGTTCGCCAGCACTGGAAAAATTTTCCGGTTTCAGCCTTAACCATTGGATCAAGTAAGCCTCCTGTCGTGCCACAGTGGTCGAGCCCGGCGGAGGAGTGTGCATAACCGTAGGTGCCACAGGTATAGCAGTCTGGTTCACTGGTGGAGTAGTAGAATTTTCCTGTTGGTTCATCAAGGTGTTAATAGTCTACTGCTGCTCGGTGACTTGGCGCTGAAGTTGGGTTACCATTTGCACCAGATCCGGCGGTGGGGCTGCCTCGTTAAGTCGGTTACTCTGTCTTCTAGCCATGTTTTTCTTCACCGAAGACAAGTATGATCAATATCAGTTCTTTTCTACCCCTATTTTATTCTAAGCATCTAATTCCTAAAAGAAGATAAAAATATCATTCATCGTTACATATCTTAAGGTACCTTTCATCATAACTATCGTTCATACTTGCATATCCTAAATCATAAAACATCTTACTATAAGATATGTAAAGAGGTACTTACTTGGAAGCGGCAGGAAAAGGGCTTGATGTGTGTGTAGTGAGATGGTTACTGCTCTGATACCAACCTGTAACGCCCGCTTTTTTTTTTTTTTTCGTAAGCGGCGTTACGTTAACATGCTTAGGGCATGTAGACATCATAAGGCAGCGGAATAACTTTAACTTATACATGCCCTGTTATCATTCTTAACTTAATGACATAGGAACCTTAGCATATTAACTTTGAACTTAAGCATCATATCATATCATGTCATACGTAACATCATATCATAAGGTTCCACAGGTCATTATTCAGACATATAAGTAACCAAGGTGAAGTTCTAGCATAAACCGTAAACATAAAGTTTCCTGGGCCAAGTCACTACTACACACATGCGTTCTTGCCCTCCTGCTGCTTCCTTCATTGTCCCCTTGAATGATCTGCGGTATAAGGAAATAAGACTATAAGCACACAGACTTAGTAAGAATCTTTCCTACTCACAAAACCATTCATCATTCATCATCTCATAATGAGCACATAAAACATTAACATACTTGGTGCTCTACTTGGAACATAACATCTTACATCACTTATCGTATACATAGCATGGCATGAACATAAACATTAGACATTCTAAGCATGGCATAATTCATGGCATAACTCATAAACATAGTAGACATTCTAAGCATGGCATAATTCATGGCATAAATCATAAACATAGTAGACATTCTAAGCATGGCATAATTCATGGCATAAATCATAAACATAGTAGCATGGCATAATTCATGGCATAAATCATAAACATAGTAGCATGACATCTTTCATGGCATAAATCATAAACATAGTAGCATGGCATAATACCTATCATAGCATATGAACATCTTCCTAACATAATCATGGCATAGATCATTTGTTCTCATGCATATTCCTTAACATGAAACGTAAGCATAAAATCTTATCATCATAGCATAATGCATAACATGAATGGAGGCATGAGTGGAATGCATATACATATATGGATGCTTAGTTTAAAATCATACTTTTCATTTCTTAAACATAATCATCATAACATCATTTGGGGTCCCCGGCTTGTACCACATACATACATCATAGCGCGCATCCCTAGCAAGTCCGAGGTCGCGAGCCCCAACCTACTAGGGTAAGGACAGCATCGTCGGTAGTCCCCAAACCGAGGCGTTCTTAAGGTGCCCATCCCTGTTGCCCAGCTCCGGTAGGGCCAGAACCGCGGACAGCTTCGGTAGTCCAAAACCGGGGCGTTCTTAAGGTACCCATCCCTTGGACCCATACTTCGGTCCGGTACAAGCCCATACATAAAGTAAAATACTTTTTATGCTTCATCATTCATAAGACATTCATAGCATACTTATCATATCATAACTTGTTACGGCTCGGCCCGTCTACCGGCCCATTTACCAGTCCTCTCGACCGTCGTACCGTCAACCATCGACCGTGCCGTTTAGCATATTTATGCCTTAAAGACATAAGCATCATCTTTCATTCATCATACTTGTCATTCATCATCATTCATTCATAGCATACTTAACATAGCATAACTTGTTACGGCTCGGCCCGTCTACCGGCCCATTTACCGGTCCTCTCGACCGTCGTACCGTCGACCATCGACCGTGCCGTTAGCATATTTATGCCTTAAAGGCATAAGCATCATCTTTCATTCATCATACTTGTCATTCATCATTTTCATTCTTAGACATGGTGTTTGTACACATCATTCATAGAGCATGACATACATTCGTATACATGGCATATCATTCATAACCATGGCATATCATTCATAAACATGGCATATCATGCGTAAACATGACATATCATTCATAACCATGGCATATCATTCATAACATAGCATATCATTCATAAACATGACATATCATTCATAAGCATAAATCACATCTTACCATAAGGCTATTGGGACCCTTACTTGAAATAAATCTTAACTTTTTCCCTATTAACCCATATTGGCCGAAACTTGTGGAGTCCCAAGGCTATGTGAAAATTCACATAATCACCATCCATCATCCTTATATCATGGCAACACATAAACATATGCTTGAAGTTAAAGACTCAACCCTTAACCCTTGGGTCCTTGGGGTTGGCCGAACCATATGGGCCTCTAGGGTACTCCAAAAATTCCCAAAAATTATACTTTACCTCTACACATCATAAGGGAACATTAAATAACATTATCATGATTTTTAAAATATTTATAGACATTTAAATCATGGTGTCCGAAACCCTTGAACTTAAGGTTCTGGGTTTTGCTTCTTTCATGTTGGCTGAAACGTATGGGGCCTCTAGGGTACCCCAAAAATTCCCAAAAATTATACTTAATGTCTAAACATCATAAGGGAACATTAAATAACATTATCATGATTTTTAACATATTTTTAGACATTTAAATCATGGTGGCCGAAACCCTTGAACTTAAGGTTCTGGGTTTTGCTTCTTTCATGTTGGCCGAGACATATGGGGCCTCTAGGTTATCCAAAAAATTCCCAAAAATTATACTTAATGTATAAAAATCATAAGGGAACATTAAATAATATTATCATGATTTTTAACATATTTTTATACATTTAAAACATGGTGGCCGAAACCCTTGAACTTAAGGTTCTGGGTTTTGCTTCTTTCATGTTGGCCGAGACATATGGGGCCTGTAGGGTATCCCAAAAATTCCCAGAAATTACAATTAACTTCTAAACATCATCAGGGAACACTAAAAACATTATCATTATTTTTAGCATAATTATGGACCTTTAAAACATGCTGGCCGAAACCTTTGAACATAGGAACCTTGATTTTGTTTCTCTTCAACATTAAATCTGAAAACTAACCCATATATCATGCCAAAAATCATGGAAATCATAGGTAACTATTATACCACAGGTGAGGGAGTCTTACCTTAGATTTATTGATTTTTCGAACCTTGAAAGAGGAGAAGGAAAAAAAAAGACTTGGTATCTCTTAACCCCAACTAGTCTTTGTCACCTTGTAGGAACTTTAGATCTTGAGGGATGAAACCTCTTGTGAAGTTTTCCCCAAGGACTCCTCCCTTTGGTGCTCGGTAAGAATGGGAATGAAGAGGAGAGGTAATGCTATTTATTGAGAGAATAAGTAACTCCCAAAACTCCTCTCATTATAACCCATCAAGGAGGCAATTAATGAGCAATTAAAGAGCCTCTCCATGACCCTTCACCTCCTTTTACCTCTTAACCAACCTCCACTTCAATTACTCATAAGCATTCCTTTCTAGGTGAGTTGGTTAAAGCATTCTTGGTGGTTATAGAGGTCTAAGGTTAAATCCTTGGCTCATGCACATTTATTTTTATTTTTATTTTCATTCCATTTATTTTATTATTTAGTTTCTTAAATTCCGAAAATCCCCCCTAAAATTACCCATAATTGTACTAATATTCCTAAATAAAATTTTTTTATATTTATATTAATTTTACCCAATTTATATTAATTTTACCTAATTAATACCCCTTTTCGGAGCCCATTTAAAGCTCAGTAGTACTTAGTTTTCTCAATTTCAATGAGAAAACATGGGTTTTCTAGGCCAAAGTTCTCCTTAATATTTCTAGGTCCCTTGGAAAATTATTTAAACATGCTTAATATTTTAAAAAATATTAAGAGAATTTTCCGGGTCGTTACATGAGGTGGGCGATCCCTTGATCGTCGGCAGATCAAGCCCCGGTGAACTCCGGATAGTAGCAGCCTCCTTCTCAGTGGAGAAACCTCTCCACAAGTGATCTGAAGAAGATACAAGTTAGGCACAGAGACACTCGAGAAGACAAGCTCACAAAGATGTAACAAGATCGCTCAAGCACAAAGCAACAGAGAGCACGAACACAGCCCAGCCAAACTTCCCAAGTTTCTGTCTTGTTCGCCCCCGCTCCTCTGCATCCAGCTTTGTCTCTTAAGCTCCTGCTCAACGTCGCCAGCTCCATCAGCACCACTGACCCACACTCTGACCCACTGACCTCTCTAAGCACTCAGTCCACTGGACACTCCTCCAGCTGAGCCTCCATCAGTTACCAGCCGCGTCTTCGTCAGTTGCCAGTTGCGCCAGACGCCGTTGAGACCTGAAAACACAATAGATCCAAACCTGCTCCAAGGAAAGCCTCCCATTGACCCTCCTTGAGTGTTTGAATCACCTGCTATCACCTGCATACTCTAACAGAGGCTTAGCAAATCGATATCAAATGAAATCAGCAAGTAGCAGAGAATCGGCAGTGAAAACAGACACGATCAGAGCTTCTGATAGCTTATTTGAATTAAAGTTCTGCTCCTGATCGGTCACCAGACCGATCAGGAAGGAGCCTGATCGGTCACCAGACCGATCCAGCAGTCTTTTGCACACTCCTGATTGGTCCCCAGACCAATCAGGCTGTTGCCTGATCAGTCACCAGACCAATCAGGCTGCTTCCTGACCGATCAGGAGTCATCCTTATCTGTTATAGTGAGAACCTTGCGACAAATGATCGTTCACTAGACCGATTTGAACAGTATTCCTGATCGGTCACCAGACCGATCAGGAGCAGATCAGCAGGGGAACTCAACTCACTGTGGGCTCCCTGATCGGTCACCAGACCGATCAGGAGCTGTGTAGTGAGTGAAACACACACTCCCTGATCGGTAACCAGACCGATCAGACATCGCTGGATCGGTCACCAGACCGATCCACGAAGGAGCAGCGTGCCAACTCCCTAATCGGTCACCCGACCGATCCAGGGGCTCCATCCTAGCCCTCCAAGCTAGGGTTTCATCCACCTTAGCCCTCCAAGCTAAGGATTTTTCACCTAACCCTCCAAGTTGAGAATTTGCACCTAACCCTCCAAGTTAGGACTTTTCACCTAGCCCTCCAAGCTAGGACTTTTCACCCAACCCTTCCATATTAGGACTTTCCAAACCTAGCCCTCCAAGCTAGGACCTGACTCTCCAAGCCAGGACTTTTTCACCTAATTCTCCAAGATGGGAATTTGCACCTAACCCTCCAAGTTAGGGACTTTTCACCTAGCCCTCCAAGCTAGGACTTTTCACCCACCTCTTCCGAATTAGGACTTTTCACACACCTAGCCCTCCAAGCTAGGATTTTCAACACCTAACCCTCCAGGTTAGGATTTTCCAACACCTAGCCCTCCAAGCTAGGATTTTCCACACCATGCCTGATCCCCGATCAGGACTTAATCATAATCATAGTCAACCTAAACTAAAATCGGTGTCAACACCAAAACAACAATCAGGGCCAGACTGCATCAACAATCTCCCCCTTTTTGTTGTTTGACAACCCGATTTTATGTTTAGGGATCAATCAATTCAATTCTCATAAGGGAATCATGATCCTTCCCCTATAATAACCATAAACTTAATCAGTCATTCTCTCCCCCTTTGTCAAACATCGAAAAGTGTATGGTTATTAGGTTTGAACATACCTCCCCCTCAAACATGGGTCTCTCCCAAAACCCAAAATAGTCAAAGGTAAAATTTTGCATATGAGAGGCATATACCATAAATGTAACATAGCAACAATGTACATGCATCATACAGCAATAAGTGTGAATTGCACATGAAAACATATACAGAAATATATCATGGTCAAACATGTATATGTTTCATGTGACAAGTAGGGAATGCATCTGTATCCGACACATAATCCTGAGTGGTCTCCGTGACCAATCAGGTTTGTTGATTACTAGATACAGAGATATTTCTTATTAGTCTGGGGAGCGATCAAATTTCAGAAAAATTCCTGAAACTCTGATACATTCCTGATCAGACTGCATTAACAATTTGCATTCCATAATAGGGGTGTAGACTCTATTAATATTCGACATTTCAGAAACATTTCGGAAACACGACATAAAGAACAAGAGTCATGGCTCAACAAACCATTTCTTATGAATTTGAACATTCCAACATAGGTTTGTATCAAATCAGTATTAGGTTTTGTTCCAGGTATCTTGACCATCATCCTACTACTCAGTTCTATTGATACTTCATCAAAATTGATGAAGGGGGATTGGTCTGAGGAGTGGTCTGATACAATTTGGAATGATCTGAGAATCAGTATTGATCTGATCGGTCACCAGATCGATCAGAATGATTCCTGATTGGTCACCAGACCGATCAGGGTGAGTCCTGATCGGTCGGTGGACCGATCAGGTCGGATACAGAATGTTTTCTGAAACTGATCAGTTTCAGAAACAAGCTCGTTTCAACTCTTAATCACTCCAATCCCTAATACAATCAAATTTACTCCCTAAATGAGTTCCATTAACCATAATGTATATTTCAATTCAAGGAAAATCAATAATTTCTATGGATTAAGAATAGGTTTGTGTCAATTTCAATGGATGATCAAAATTTCCTAGACATGCTTGGGATCAAAGTACAATCAAAATTTTCATAACATGCTTGTATCACATTATGATCAAAGTTTCAAAACATGCTTATATCACATTATGATCAAAGTTTCCATAACTTGTATGCACACAATCATCTGATCCGAAAATTCATAGACATGGATAGCACATAGAGTAAATCATGGCATACTTGATCATGTTCACCCAACAAAATACCTTAAGCAAGACCTAAGTCTAAGCCTTAAGTTCATGTTCTTGTCTATTGATGCCTTATGAGTGATTAGTTCAAACAAAAACAATGATGAAGTTGAGAAGTAATGTGTTCATCTTGTTCAAACTTTTCATGTCATAGACCAATATTAATAACACATACATTAAAGTCATGGCATACTCAACTAGGTTCATCTCAAAAATAAGAACACTTAAACCTAAGATATATCATGTGTTGTTGGCTAACTTCAAGACTTACAGTGAGCTATAGAGTTCAATCCTAATCATGGCATATTGAAGTTAAAACTCATGGATTGGATTGAAAAGTCATACTTCCAAGTGTGTATTACAGTCATGGTTCCAACCGATTTGAAATCAAGTTTGAGTTAGACTTCCGAAATAGGTATGCATGCAATCATTTGAATAGAAAATTCATAGACATGGATAGCACACATGATGAATGCATAATTCTATTTGGTAAAGATGAACTAGACAGTTCCTTCTTTGTTTTGGAAGCAAACTTGATCATGGAAGAATTTTAATACTAAAGTAGATCATACTTAAACATCATTAAGTTCTTTGACACATGAATTCCATAAAAAGTACTAGCTAAGGGTTCATATTGTTATAAAAACTAAAACAATAGAGATCAAAGTATTTAAGTCGAATTTTCCATAACCAACCATGTGAATGACAATTTTTTCTTTGGTCATGGGTTTGGAGCACCACATATCAACCTCCCATGTTAATAGATGCTCCCCTCAAATAATGCTTATAAAATTTGAAATATGGAGGTTTTAGGTACCCAAATTTTGGGACCTAAGACATCTACAATGAAGGACTTAGGCACCCATGCCTTAGTCTTTTTCTTTCTAACCTTTTGAACCCTAGAATTATTTTGTGCTCTAGATTGGGTTCTTGACATTAATGATGCAAAGGTCGGTTCCTTAGGTCGGTAACCTATACCGGCCTTATTGTAAACCGCCCTTTGGGAATTTAGTATCATGTCTAGGGTTTTGGAGCTAGATGAGAATTTCTCAAGAACATTCTTGAGATTTTCAACTTCGCTCTTTAAGTCCTTATTGTCATTCTCAAGGGTCTTAACATGCAAGTCATCAATTACCTCATCCTTAGAGGTTTTTAAATGTTCTACTTCCAATTTCAAAGATTTAACTTTGGCCTTAGATTTTTTAAGCATCTTAGTTAGACATGCGATGGTTCGATAGCACTTATCTAACTCGGGAGAAATTACCTCTTCATCATCCGAAGATGATGAAGGCGCGGTTGAGGAGCTACTTGATTCATTATCACTTTCCTCCTTTGACTCCTCTAGTGCCACTAGAGCCACGTGACAGTGGATGTCCTCCTCCTCTTTTTCCTTCTTCTTCTTGTTGTCACCTGCCACTAAAGCAATACTTTTCTCCTTTGGACTTTTGTTAGAGATCTCATGCAACTCCATTTCATAAAATAGATCTTCTAACTTAATGATTGAAAGATCCTTGGATACCTTGTAGGCGTCCACCATAGATGACCACAAGGCATTCCTAGGAAATGCTTTTAGAATGTACCTCACTAAGTCTCGGTTTTCCACCTTTTCATTGATGGAATGCAAGCCATTGATGATTTCTTTGAACCGACAATGAAGCATACTTACAGTTTCGTTTTCTTCCATTGTCAAGTTCTGGAGTTGGCTGAGAAGGAGGTCCTTCATGACTATCCGTGTATCTTGAGTTCCCTCATGGAGCTCAATGAGTTTGTTCCACAAGTCTCTGGCAGAGGTGAAGGGACCAATCTTGATCAATTGCTCTTTGGTCATCCCACATTGTAAGGTGACCACAGCTTTGACATTTGCTTCACCCCTCCGGATTTGCTCAGCCGACCACTTGGAAAACTAAAGCTCCTTTCCTTCATTATCCTTTGGAAGGGAAAACCCCTCCTTGACAGCGAACCACAAACTCATATTTGTCTTTAAGTAAAACTCCATTCTTGACTTCCAATATGAAAAATCAGTGCCGTCGAGGAATGGAGGTCGGTTTGTGCTCAATCCTTCTCTTCTAGCCATCTTGTTGATAACTCTCGGATGTTAAGCCGTGAACAGAGCCCCAAGCTCTGATACCACTTGTTGGAACCCGGATGGCTAGAGAGGGGGGGGGTGAATATAGCCAGACACAATTTCTTACTCTTTGATACTTCTGCGTGATCAGATTAGTAGCAGCGAAAACAAAAACACAGAAGCAGAAATAAAGAACAACAAGCAAAACACAAAGGGAAAGCAAACCGACGCTAACACCTCGATATACAAGGTTCAGGGATAACTTGCCCCTACTCCTTGGCGTGCCCGTGAGGTGGGCGATCCCTTGATCGTAGGCAGATCAAGCCTCGGTGAACTCCGGATAGTAGCAGCCTCCTTCTCGGTGGAGAAACCTCTCCACAAGTGATCTCAAGAAGATACAAGTTAGGCACAGAGACACTCGAGAAGACAAGCTCACAAATATGTAACAAGATCGATCAAGCACAAAGCAACAGAGAGCACGAACACAGCCCAGCCAAACTTCCCAAGTTTCTGTCTTGTTCGCCCCCGCTCCTCTGCATCCAGCTTTGTCTCTTAAGCTCCTGCTCAACGTCGCCAGCTCCATCAACACCACTGACACACACTCTGACCCACTGACCTCTCTGAGCACTCAGTCCACTGGACACTCCTCCAGCTGAGCCTCCATCAGTTGCCAGTCGCACCTTCGTCAGTTGCCAGTTGCGCCAGACGCCGTTGAGACCTGAAAACACAATAGATCCAAACCTGCTCTAAGGAAAGCCTCCCATTGACCCTCCTTGAGTGTTTGAATCACCTGCTATCACCTGCACACTCCAACAGAGGCTTAGCAAATCGATATCAAATGAAATCAGCAAGTAGCAGAGAATCGGCAGTGAAAACAGACACGATCAGAGCTTCTGACAGCTTATTTGAATTAAAGTTCTGCTCCTGATCGGTCACCAAACCGATCCAGCAGTCTTCTGCACACTTCTGATTGGTCCCCAGACCAATCAGGCTCCTGCCTGATCGGTCACCAGACCAATCAGGCTCCAGCCTGATCGGTCACTAGACCAATCAGGCTGCTTCCTGACCGATCAGGAGTCATCCTGATCGGTTATAGTGAGAACCTTGCGACAAATGATCGTTCACTAGACCGATCTGAACAGTATTCCTGTTCGGTCACCAGACCGATCAGGAGCATATCAGCAGGGGAACTCAACTCACTGTGGGCTCCCTGATCGGTCACCAGACCGATCAGGAGCTGTGCAGTGAGTGAAACACACACTCCCTGATCGGTCACTAGACCGATCAGACATCGCTGGATTGGTCACCAGACCGATCCACGAAGGAGCAGGGTGCCAACTCCCTGATCGGTCACCCGACCGATCCAGGGGCTCCAACCTAGCCCTCCAAGCTAGGGTTTCATCCACCTTAGCCCTCCAAGCTAAGGATTTTTCACCTAACCCTCCAAGTTGAGAATTTGCACCTAACCCTCCAAGTTAGGACTTTTCACCTAGCCCTCCAAGCTAGGACTTTTCACCCAACCCTTCCATATTAGGACTTTCCAAACCTAGCCCTCCAAGCTAGGACCTGACTCTCCAAGCCAGGACTTTTTCACCTAATTCTCCAAGATGGGAATTTGCACCTAACCCTCCAAGTTAGGGACTTTTCACCTAGCCCTCTGATAAGTACCATTTTTTGTGATTATTTTAGATGTTAAAATCCATGTTTGACCTATGTTTTTATTGCTTATTTGTGATTTTACCCTAGGTTTTAGGATTTCCTCTTATTTTGGACTTAATTGCAAATTTACACATTTTTTAGATTATTTGGCCACTAATTTTCTGATATATTTTTGTAGGCATGGAAGGATCCTGGACCTAGGGCATACTGGGTCAAACTTGAGTCGGAAGTGGAACCGGATCGAATTATCATGTTTTGGATTAATCCGGGCCGTCCGATTCAAGAGCGGCTAGATCTGAGCCATCCGGGATGATCTGAAGCAATCCGAGCTAGGGTTAGGGTTGATCAAGCTCTATGATCAAGATCTGAAGGTTTCATCCCAATCAGAGCTAAATCAACCGTTGAATCAAGCAAGGAGGGCTCTAGAGCGTCCAATCACAGATAGAGTTGATCTGGACCATCGGTTGTACATCTGGAGGATCTGAGCTACCACAAGGCAGATCCTGACCCCAGATCATCATCATAAAAGTTTGGCTCAAATCAGATCAAGATCTACCGTTGGATTTCATCCGATCAATCTGGACCGTCCATTGATGGCTATTTAATCAAAAATCGCCGCAGCCTTCTCCTTTGTCGCATTTCCTCGCCGCACTGTTCATCTTCTTCGAGTTCATAGTTTTTCAGTAGTTTTCTTCATCCAAAGGGGCGCGACCCCTTAATTCTTCATCGGGATCAAGGTTTGGATCGCTGGAGGACACTTTGTTGGAGATTTCAGATCAAATTCGCGCCGGACAGAGCTTGTTTGAGGGTTTCGACAGCTTTGTGGTCCGGGAACTTAAATCTCAGCCACAACCAATTTCCGACGACCTGGGCCACTTGTAGGGGTTCTCAGGTGAGCTCAGGTCTTCCCCAAATCACCATCGCAGCTCAACAACTGAGATCGAAGCTTTCGGATTGGAAATTTCCCCAACTGTGCAGTTTGAGCAGAATTTACCAAACGGAGCTGTTTTCCAGCGAATTGCTGAGCTTAGGGGTTCGAGGCCAGCCTTTGCGTGACGAACAAAGAAACCTTGATCTTATGGAGAGTTGAGGAGTAGTTTGGATAGTTTAATTTCAGTTTCTTTTAGCTGTAAATTTCGTTTCAGCCTAGTTTAGTCACTGTTTTCGAATTTCAGAATTGGTTAACTTGGTTTATTTCATTGTTTCTGCTTAATCTAGCTTTATGTTCTTCCAAGTCAAGTAGTCAGGCAACTTGTGTAGTGATAGATTTCGTTTAATTTCAGTTTATTCCTGTGTTTAATTGCTTGCGTGCCAACTACCCTGTTGCGTGCCAGTTTTTCTGATTTCTTTTCAGCTGCGTATCAGATTTCTTCTCTGAATTTCCCTTAGCTTCTGAATGGCTCGGTTTATCTCACATTTAGTGTGTTAATTTGGTTGATGTAGCTTCATTTCTGAGTTTGTTTAGCACTCCTTCTTATTTCTGCACTATCAATTCAGATTGTTCCGTATCCATTTTAATTTCTGCAAGTGGGTTATCATTTCTGCAATTAAGTTCGAATCTGTGATTCTTAATGTGAATTTGCTGAAGTTTTCTAGTAGTTACATCAGTTCCTTGGACCTTTTTGTTCTGAAGTTAGATTTAGGTTCTCAATTTCAGTTGTTTGTCTGTACTGCTCGGGAGTTGCAGCTGTATAGCTGTATTTTGGTTTAACTTCCTGTTCTTCATTTCTGCAATCGTAAATGGTAGCTGCTGAAGCTATATCAAGAAAGCTTTGCATTCGAATTCTTTTGCACATAATTTCAGTTGTTAGCTTGAATTTGCATCCAACTTGTCGCTGCATTCCTGCCGCAAGATTCTGAATTTCTGAAAATCTGCAGTTCACTGCAGTTTCTGCAGTTATAATTGTGTCAAGTTCTTCATCAGCTGTTTTGATTTGTCCATGGAGTCTGAATGTTTTCATTTGTCTCTGCATATCACTGAATTCACAGCTGTGCTTGCCCAGCTTGATCGATTCATTCAATTCTGAATTGGCAGCCTCCTCCTTGGCACAAAGAATTGGTTTTGGCACAATTGTTTCCTCTGTTTGCCAACTGTTCTAGGCACTGATTGTTATCAAGATAAGCCTATTTTTAATGTATTATTGAGCTTGAAATCATCTCATTCACATTGGGTTGGTTTTGAATTGTAATTTTCAATTTTACAATTAGGTTCAAGAAGCTAGCATTTGGTTTAGTCGAAACTGTCAAAATCTGTTTTGCTTCATTTGTTTTGCATTAGGATTGCCTTTAGTGGAATTTTCCAAGTTGAACACAAGCTGTAGTGAACTCTTGCATTTTAAATCAATTTAATTCCGAATTTTGCAACATTGCATTGGTTGATCTAATTGTCCTTTGGTTGAACCATTAAGTGCCGACTCCTTGTGTAGCATCCTTAATTGAGTGGTTTTGCTTTTCATTGTTTTTCCATTTCTACATGAAACCAAATCTGATTTTATTTGAAACCCAAAATTCACAAACGACACCTAAATACAAGTGCGAATAAAACAACGTCAACTAGCCCCGAGAAAAATACGACCTGTGGCCCCTTTGCTACATTCTTATACGTTTTGCTTGTAAAAGGGTTTCCAGCATTCATTCACATCTAAATCTGATCGTCCCTACTTTCGTGACAATTTAATCTAGTATATTCGGGACCGTCACCCTCCAAGCTAGGACTTTTCACCCACCTCTTCCGAATTAGGACTTTTCACACACCTAGCCCTCCAAGCTAGGATTTTCAACACCTAACCCTCCAGGTTAGGATTTTCCAACACCTAGCCCTCCAAGCTAGGATTTTCCATACCATGCCTGATCCCCGATCAGGACTTAATCATAATTATAATCATAGTCAACCTAAACTACAATCGGTGTCAATATCAAAACAACAATCAGGGCCAGACTGAATCAACAAGCATGACATGTTCAGAGTATGAATCTCTTAAATACTGTTGGGACCGGGTGCATGTTGACAAGGATACGAGTTCGTAAAATTTTAAATTTTTACGTGCAGCGGAAGAATTTGCATAAAATAATTTCCTAAATTATTTTAACTTCGTATCTAGCATGCAACCTTATAGTGTGTTGACATAATCATAAAATAAAACTTTGCGGAAAAGTAAACTAATTTACCAAGTACCTCGCGTAACTCGAAGTAAGGGACGAGATCCAACCTTAGCATCCCTTGGAAGCTCCGCCTCTATTCGCGTCCACGCCGAGTTCTCTTCGGGATGACTTCGCAAAGTCACGAGTTTTGTGCCGACAAGAACTACTAGATTCTCGGAAGGCACAACTTAGAAGATCAAGAGAGGAATTAGGAAAACTAACCAACGAAGTAACGGAATCGAATTCCGGGAAGAGAGGAGTCGCTATCCGCTTCTTCTTCTTCGTGTTCGGGTTCTCCTTCTTCTTCAATGCTCACGGCAAGCAACCACTACCTTGGATAGAGTTTGCGCCGGCCCTAGGACTCCAAGAATGGGTGGGCGCCGGCCCTAGGGGAAGAGAGGGAGAAGGAGGAGAGGAGTGATTAAGAGAGAGAGGGAGAGAATAATTACAATTACTCAATTAGGAATAAGGGCTAGCCTTTGGTTCCTTTATATAGTAGCAACTCCTTTGCTAAGTCTCCCTCTAAACCGAATTAACGGATTTAACGGAATTAGTTATAAGAAATTTATCTTATAAATTTTTTTATTAATTATTCCGTTTAAACTGAGTCTTTATTATAAACCAATTTATAATAAAACTAATTCTTCTTCTCTTTAAATTATGGAATAATTTTTTATAAGAAATTTATAAACTTTCTTATTATGGAAAAATCAATTCATAATTGATTTTATAAAATTAAAATAAACCAATTCATGGATTATTTTAATCTTCCATAAAAGAATAAATTTCTATAAATTTTATTTATATAAATTTCTCTATACAAATTTATTTATCCATAATTTATAAAATAAATCGCACTAGATTTATTTTATTAATTAAACCAAAATTAATTGGTTTTCTCCTCTTATTGTGGCCGGCCACCAAAGGGGGTTTTGACACCCTCTTTGGCCGGCCAAACCAACCCGAACCGCCGCGAATTAAACTCATTTAATTCGCCCAAAAAGCCTTCAAAAGACTTAGCCCTTTTTAGCTTCAATTGCGCCTCTGATTAACTCAGATTCGACTTATTTCTCTTGATCGGAAAATCCAATTTTCAACTCGTTTTAAATCCCTCGGATTACTCGTAGTGCGTGTGACTAAATAGGCTTTCGATTTATGTTGACCGTCTATAATCAACCAATTATAGAACGATCATGAGTGGCACCTAGTAGTACATCATGATCCCCAATTAATCGAAAGATCAACGGTTTGACCTCAGAAGAAATTATTCTGAAACCCTTCAGCAGCTCTAATGAATCGTGCCTCATTCCCTTTACCACCTTATACCCACTTGGTTCAGGACACGGTTAATGGTGTCAGTCCCCACTAGGCTGACTACGTCACACCTAGCCCAAGTAGTGTCTTCCTCGTCCTTTGGATTTCTAATTACTCTCATGTATTTAAGAGACTCGCACTCTCAACATGATATGCTCTGGCCAGAGGCTTTGAGTAACAATCCGACGATAGGCCTGGGTATACATCTCCTCGCAAGGAGTGGTGAATCCTTTGTAGGCTGTTCAAACATCTTCGGGCACTTCGGCTTATACCCGATCATCCTGGGTCCACACCTCCTTGGAGATGCTTGCTTGAGATGTCAAAGTATAAGTCTCCATGACCAAGATGACTTGAACACCGCAAGTCAAAGGAACATCGCACTTAAGCCACAGTAAGATCTTCATTGACATATCTATATGTAAATTCCCATATGAAGTCTTACAGCTAGTCACTCCAATGAACTAGTTCCCTTAACTAGCATCCATGTTTATCTCCAGACATCCCAATGTCACCAACCAGTGAGAATCAGCTGATTAGAGAATAACCCATGCTAGTCTCAACAGAATTGATAATATCCGTATTTATCAATTCATCGACTAGGGATATTTCCAACACTTCACATTTGCACATTTAGAGATAATCACTAGTTGTGATCCCATCACAAATTCTCTTATGCTGTGAATTGTATGGCGGACATTCAGTAGATGAGTTTAAGATCCCAATCAAATACACAAACATGTATACTCAAATAGTGAATTATCATTTATTGAAATAAATGTTTACAATCATAAGGCGATTGCCTTAGGACACTTCTCTCATATCACTAACAAATACATGAGAGTAATTAGAATCCGTAGGACGAGAAAACGTTACTTGGGCTAGGTGTGACGTAGTCAGCCTAGTGGGGACTGACACACATAGACCATGTCCTGAACCAAGTGGGTATAAGATGGTGAAGGGAATGGGTCACGATTCATTATAGCTGCTGAAAGGTTTCAGAATTATTTCTAAGATCAACCGTTGATCTTTCGATTAATTGGGGATCATGATGTACTACTAGGTGCCACTCATGATCGTTCTATAATTGATTAATTATAGACGGCCAACATAAATCGAAAGCCTATTTAGTCACACGCACTATGAGTAATTCGAGGGATTTAAAACAAGTTGAAAATTAGATTTTCCAATCAAGAGAGATTAGGTTTGGTTGAGCCAACGATAAGTCGAATCTGAATTTTTCAGAGACGCATCGGAAGCGTAAAATGGCTAAGTCTTTTGAAGACTTAATAGATGAATTAAATAAGTTTAATTCATTGGGGGCGTGGCTTGGATGGGCCGGCCAAAGAGGGTCTCCATCCTCTTTGCTTGTCCGGCCACAACAAAGGGAGAGAACCATGTTTTTGGTTCAATTTATAAAATAAACCAAGTGTGGTTTATTTTATAAAATTATGGATGATATAAATTTTTATATAATAAACCAAGGTTTGGTTTATTTTTCATGGAAATTAAAATGAACCATGGATTGTTTTATTTTATAAAATCAATCATGGATTGATTTACCATGATAAGGAAATTTATTCCATAGGAGAGAAGAGACTTGATTGATTTTTATCATGAATTAAAATATGATTTTAACCATGATATAAAATCAAACTTGGCATGATGGAATAAGTTATTCCATATTTGAGAGGCTTGATGGTTGAGAGGCCATTATATAAAGGACCCAAGGCAAGGTTTGGGAAATAATCGAAGTGATGAAGGCATAGACTCTCTCCCTCTCTTTCTCTCCTTCTCTTCTCCCCTTCTTACCGTGCGCCAACCAGCCCCAAGAAGAAGCACCAGCCGGCTGCCCCTGCCCTTTCCCTGTTGACCACCACCTGCTGCCGGAGAAGGAAGCTCCGACCATCTCTTAGCTGGAAGAAGTCTTCCGACTTCTCTCTTGGTTTTTCTCGTCGCATTCTCGGAGAATCTAGTAGTTCTCGAGAACACGAAACTCGTGGCTTTGCGAAGTCATCCCGAAGATACTCGGCGTGGACGCGAATAGAGGCGGAGCTTCCAAGGGATGCTTACGGTTGGATCTCGTCCCTTCCTTCGAGTTACGCGAGGTAATACATAAATTAGTTTATGTTTCTGCAAAATTTTAAATATATGATCATGTCTACACAAGATAAAATTGCATGCTTAGATGTGTGGTTAAATAATTTGAGAAATTATTTATGCTAAACCTTCCGCTGCACGTAATTAATTTTAAAATTACGAACCCGCATCCATGTCAACATGCACCCGGTCCCAACACGTTGGATAGTAGAGATGATGAGCCGAGGGACGCGGACTTCGAGGCGTACATGAAGGGTGGCATGGAGGCAAGCTGGAGGCTTGCGTGCGCATCTGAGGGACGAGGGCCAATGATGAAGAGGGAATTGAGGCAACAGTCAAGACTGCTGGTGAAGAGTCAACTGAGTTGTAAGGGTCTGAGTATGAGTGTGTGTACTCAGGGGCTAAGCCGGGAGGGTTTGAGTGCGGAGAGACTTGTACTCGGGAGTAAAACCCTAGGCTTAGGTGTGTACCAGTTGACTGCCTCTGGGGCAGTCGACTGGTGTTGACTGGAACAGCCTGGCAGATTTGAACGTTGTACTGTAATGGTCGAATCTGAGTGGGACCAGTCGACTGCCCCAGGGGCAGTCGACTGGTAGCGGCTGTTTCAGATTTGAGCCCTATTTAAAGGGGCTCGTTTCCTACTAGCTCGCTTGACGAAACTCGCTTGGATAAAGTGGGTTAGTAGTCTATTGTGATCAGAGAGCGTCCGAAGTGTTATGGCGAGGTTTCTCCACCCACAAGGAGCGACGATCTAGCCGGAGGTTATCCGGGGGTTGATCCACTGAAGGATTCTTGGATTAGTCACCCGACCGGGGTGGATACCAAGTAAATCAGGTTGTTAGCATTGGTTATTTCTTATTTACTTTGCATAGTATTGTTTCCGCTGTGCTAACGACTTTGTAGAGATCAAAATGAAGAAAAAGTGCTATTCACCCCCCTCTAGCACGCCTGAAACGATCCATCAGTTGGTATCAGAGCAAGGTCCGCTCTTGATTGGACTAACCACCGAGGGAGCACACGCTAGAGGAAAAAGAAAATGGAAGATAAGTTGGGGGACGACATCTACACTCCGCCGGCCACGACCATGAGAATTTCGGATATTGGAAAGCGAGAATGGAGGCATGGTTTGGAATAGAGTGGAACCTTTGGATCGCGCTTGAAGAGCCCTTTGAGATTCCAAAGGATAAGCACGGGAAGAGGCTTAGACATAGGTATTGGAATCAAGAGCAACAAGAACAAGCAAAGGCAAATGAAAAGGTAACGGGTATATTGATTGATATTGTGCCTAACAAAATTTTGAGTTGTGTAGGGGCATAACAAAATGCATGTGAATTGTGGAGCAATTTGAATGAATATAATGAAAGTCCTACACAAGTGCAAGTGCCCAAGGAGAAAAGTAAAATGAGTCAAGAAGAAGAAAAGGAAGTATCTACATCTTCAAGTGAGGGAGAGAGTGAAAGATCATCAACCTCCTCAAGAAAAGAAGAGGAGGTATCAATTTCAAGAATTGAGGGGGAGGAGAGACCCTCATCCTCACAAGAGCAAGAGAAGACTTCCAACTCCACCAAAGTCAAGTCAAAAGAGCATATCATATGCTTTGGGTGCAATAAAAAGGGGCACTACAAGGATAAGTGCCCACTAAGTAAAAAGGAGGTAATTCCTAAGCCCAAATCCATTCAATTTAAATCTAATATGGGTTGTAGGAATGAGGAAGCTCAAAACAAAAGAAGAGAATTCGATGCTTCACATGCGGGGAGCTCGATCATTATCATACAAAATGTCCAAGAAGTGGAGAGCCCAAGAAGATGGAGCACCTTAGGAAATGGGAGAAAGAAGAAAGGAAAAGGAGCACTCATCAAGGGGGAGTCCCAAGGGTAAGGGAGGTAACCTCTAACTCTACTTATGCTTCAAATTCTTCCATGAATGCTCAAAATGTTTGTATGAATGATAGAATTGATAACAATTACGTGCCCATACGTGTTTTTGGTTTTAAATATCATGATAGGAATAGAAACAATTGTGTATGCCAAAACACCAAAAATTCTATGATACATGATAAATCTAGGATCTCTAGGAATAAGGACCAAAGCATAAACTCTAAGAAAGGGAGAAATATGCCTAGAAAAATAGGTAGACCTAGAAATGATCAAATTAGGTCTAGTGATCCTAAGGTTAGGAAGTTAGAAAAGGAAAATCAAGTTTTAAGAGTAAAACTTGATAAGTTAGAAAGAAACCTTGGTAGAGTAATTCAAGGGTCCAAGGAATTGAACATGATATCAAAGGACCAAAATCATAGGAATAGTAGGCCGGGTTTAGGATACCATTCTAGGAGGGCTAATGCTGATAAAGTATCATATTCAAGGATGCCCTATAACTATGGTAGAGAGAAAGTCAAAAATGGCAAAGAAAAACCATTTAAAGGAAAAGAAAAGAAGTTGACCAAGGAAAAAGTCTATAGGGTTAAGAGAGTGATAGTGAAAGGTCAAGAAGCACCGGAGAAGCACCGGTATGATCTTGTCTTTGTAGAAGAGTTGCCTAGAGAGGTAACTAGGGCTAGGAGCTCAAGGGAGAGCTCTAAAAGCCAAAATGGGTTCCATGGTCAATGGATCTCAGGTGGTTTCCTCCTAGGAGATTGAAGAAGACTATAGGGTGTGCCAAGAGGGTTAAAAGGCAAAGGTTGATCTTAATCCTAGAGAATTGGCACACTAAAGGGAGAATTATGGAATAAAAGGAAGAAATTGGGATTTTAATGGGGAAATTGATTTTAATGCCTAACTACCATATAAATTGATGCTAAGAATGGATTATGAACGAGTATGGGAAGAAGCATCAAGGTAAGGTCAAAATTAGAACTTTTGGGAAAGGTTTCATGATACATTTTAAAGAAACTTGAAGTTTGTACCAATCATGGAATTCGGGATAATTTTGATTGAAATTATATTTTTTCCAAGTAGACTTAGGATCCACAAATCCATCCATGTAATTTCATAATTTTTGGAAATTTGTGGAATTAGTTAGGCATTTGTAAAGTTTGGATTGAAAATCTGAAATTCAGAATATCAGACACCAGCCAACTGGCTGGAGGCCAGTCGACTGATAAAACCCACAGAATGTAATTACACTCTGGCCCAGTCGACTGACCCAGGGGTAGTTGATAAGTACTATTTTGTTGATCATTTCAGGTTCTAAAATCCATGTTTGACCCATATTTTACTTAATCTTGAATTTACCCTAGCTTCTATGAATTAATTCTATTTTGGGCTTTATTGTAAATCTTTATACATTTGAAATATTTTGACACTAAATTGTGAATCTACTTTTATAGGTTTGGAAGGATCATGGACCTAGGTCATGCTGGGTCAAACTTGAGTCAGAAGTGGATCCAGATCAAGTGATCAAGCATTAGACTAATATGGGCCGTCCGATTCAAAAACGGCTAGATCTGAGCCATCTGAGAACTTTTGAGGCAATCCGAGCTAGGGTTAAAGTTGATCAAGCACTCAGGTCAAGATCTGAAGGTTTCATCCAAATCAAAGATCATTCAGCCGTTGGATCAAGCTCAAGAGGATCTAGACCGTCCATTCAAAAATTAGGTAGATCTGAGCCATCCGTTGCAAATCTGGAAGATCCGAGTTACTGAGAGGTAAATCCTGACCCTTGATCAAGATCTGGAAAGTTTGGTTCAGATCTGAGGAGATCCAGCCGTTGGATGGAGTTAAGATAATCACAACTGTCCATTTCCAAACTATATTAACTGCTTCCTTCCCCCGATCAGATCTGTCGCCTCTTCGCCACAGATCAGCTTCTTCGTATTTCTTCACTGTTCTTTAATTCTCTTCATTTGAGGGCGTGACCACTTCGATTCTAACCTTGGATTGAGTTCTAGATCGTCGGGGCTTCTTCTCCGTGAGATTTTCAGCTCGATTTCGCCACTGAACAGAGCAAAGTGAGGGTTTCACCAGCTCTGCCATTCGATTGATTGGATCTCTGTTGCGTTCCATTTTTCATCCATCTGAGCAAGTCAGAGGGTTCTCTGGATTGCTCTGATCGTCCCCAAGTCATCACCGCAATCCCACATAGCAAGATCGAGGAGATCGGATGGATTTTTCAGCCGGGAGCAGAGTTTGAGTTGAATCGATCACTGAGATAGATTTTTAGCGATTTGTCAAGCTAGGGGGTTCGTGGCTTACTCTTGTGTGACAGCAAGAAGAACTTGAGCTAAGGAAGGGATTGATGCTTAGTTTCTTAGTGAATTTCCATTTCTTAGCAGTAGTTTCAATTTCTGCGTATCATTTCCATTTCTGAACTTTGTATCAGTTAAACTTAGTTTTATTGAATCATTCCTGCATTCATTAGGTTTCAATTCTGCAAGTTAATTAGTTAGATTGCTTGTTTAGTGAACAATTGCACTTAGATCAGCTTGCTTCGCATTTGGATCATTTCTGAATTTGGTTTCCATTATGCGTATCAGCCTTTTCTGCGTATCAGTTTCAATTCTGCAAGTTTTAGTTATAGTTTCTAAAATTTGTGTCAAGTAAACATTAGTTCTTCTTAATCTTTTCTGAACATCAGCTTTGTGCACTCAAATTCAGCTTGCCCTGTTTGTTTCTGCATGTAAATTGTTGCTGCATCTCTGCATTTGGATTCAACATTCGATTAGATTCTGAATTGGTTAGTTTCATGGCTGCGTATCAGCTTGCATTGCATTCGGCTGTTTCTTAGATTCTAGTTTTCATTTCTGCAAATCAGTTCCCTTTCTGAATTTGTGCTTCACACTCGGTTGCTTCTGAAATTCAGTTTCTTTCTTCTGCGTATCAGTTTTAGGTCCTGCGTATCAACTTGCATTAGTTTCTGAATTTTTTAGCTTGTTTGCATTCTGTTTGTGTTGAGTTTGAAACCTGAAGTTAAACACACCTTTTAGAGTGCTATTGTGCTGGAAATCAGTTTGTGTTTCTGAATTCTAATCTTCATTTCTGCATATCAGATTTTAGTTGCTTGCATTTTGTATCAAGTGAAGCTTAGGCATTGATTTTATATCAGTTTATTTTTAGATTGCTTATCATTTGGTTTGTTTTGAGTGGTAATTCCTGAAGCAAATTTCTGCATTAGTATCAATCGAAATTTGGTTTGATTTGATGTCAGATTTGTTCTCCAAAGTCGGTTAATCTACATTGTTTTGATTAAAATAATTGGTTGAGTCATTAATTGCCATTACCTAGTTTAAGTTCGCTTAGTTAAGTTTCTTTGCTTTTCACTGTATTTTCCTTTCTGATTGCAAACAAAACCCAATTCTTACTTGAAACCCAAAAATATTGGACGACACATAAACTCGATCTTGAATCAAACATCCTTAAGTAACCCTAGGAAAGATACGACTTGTGGCCCCTTTACTACATTTAAATTGTGAGCTAGGGTTTCCAGCAGTTGAAATATCTAAATTTGAGACCCACATTCGTGACATCTATTCTGGGGTGCATCAAATTTTTGGCGCCGTTGCCGGGGAACACTAGTTGAGTTTGTTTGCATAAGCTTGTTTCCTTATTTCATATTTTTCTTGATCCATTTTTTGCGCTTATCTCTATATCTTGTGATTTATTTTTATCTATTTCATTTTTCCATACACATTTGCTGCGATTTGTTTATTTTATGACCAGGTCAGCAGGTGGTGATCTCGAGGAATTTGACCCTGAAATTGAGAGAACTTGCAAACCACCAGAAGACCATGAAAGAACTTCCACCAGAAGACCATTTGCTGCGATTTGTTTATTTCATTCAGGCATTATCATGGCAGACCACCAGAAGACCATGAAAGAACTTGCAGCACCAGATGATACCTTTCAGTATTCCAGCATTGCTTATCCAGAGCTGACTGGCGATTTTGAGCTTAGATCCGGACTCATCCACTTGTTACCTAAATTTCAAGGATTATCTGGAGAAGATCCAAACAGACACCTGTATGAATTTCACGTAGTCTGCTCCACCATGAAGCCTCAGGGGATTTCAGAAGAAGATATTAAGCTGAGGGCATTCCCATTTTCCCTGACTGGAGCAGTAAAGGATTGGTTCTACTATTTACCTATTGGGCACGTGTCTAGCTGGATTTCCATGAAGAAGGCATTTCTAGAAAAATACTTCCCAGCCTCCAGAATTGCAATCATCAGGAAGAGCATATGTGGTATACAGCAAGTGGTGGGAGAGACTCTTTATGACTACTGGGAGAGATTTAACAAGTTATGCTCTAGTTGCCTACAGCACCAGATCAGCGAGCAACTCCTCATTTAGTATTTTTACGAGGGTTTATTGCAGATGGATAGGATCATGATAGATGCTGCAACTGGAGGAGCCCTAGTTAACAAAACACCAGATTAAGCTAGGGAGTTGATTTCGAACATGGCAGAGAACTCACAGCAGTTTGGAAGCAGAGCATTGTCCACCAGAGGAGTGAATGAGGTCCAGGTGGCTTCTAATGAACAAAAGGAAATTAGGAATTCTCTGGTAGAGCTCACATCATTGGTGAAGCAAATGACTCTTAATAATGCAAGCCAAAATTCCAATTTTTCGGTGCCTCCACAATCAAGTCAAGTGATGAGGGTATGTGGTATTTGCTCTAGTCAGGAACATAATTCAAATTCATGTCCCAACCTCCAACAAGATGAGATAATAGCGGCGTTGGTTAGGGGACAATTTCAAGCCAGGAATAATCCCTACTCCTCTACTTATAACCCTGGTTGGAGGGATCATCCAAATCTGAAATATAGAAATTCTTTCTACCAACAAAACCCATCATAACAACAATTTCAGCAGCCTCAACAAAATTTCCAGCAACCACAGTAATCTCAGCAGCAAAATCAGCAATTCCAACCCCAAATTCAGCCATTCCAGGCAACATTCCAGCAGCCTTTTCAAGGGAATCAACAAGGTTTTCAAGGAAATTTGAATTTTCAGCAACAATATCAACCCAGACAGCAACCATTCCAGCAAACACAGCTGAGTTTCCAACCTTTAAATCAGAACTTTCAGCCTTTGAATCAAGGATTTCAGCCCACTCAGTTTCAATCTTCACCACAGCCATTTCCACTTCAAAATCAGAATTTTCAAGGCTATAATTCTCAGCAAGTTCAACCATCATTCTAGCCTAATTATCAGCCATTTCAGCAACAATTTCAGCCCTACAATCAGCCCCAACAGCCCCAATTCCAACAATCACAGCAGGGTAATACTTTTCAGCAGCCTATCTCATCATTTCAAGGTCAATCAAAGCCCTATGCTAACCAAGGGGGCTATGGAGGTTCTAGTGGGGGAAATGTGCAACCACAAAGGATAGAAGAGATGTTTCAACAAATTTTACAACAATAAAGGAATGATCCCGCCATACAAAACATCGAAAGCCAAATTGGACAATTGGCTAGTGGGATGAATCAAATTCAAGCTCAAGGATCAAGCCAACTACCTTCCCAAGCTACTTCCAATCCAAAGGGAAACGTTAGCGCTATTACTTTGAGGAGTGGGAAGATTACTTCAACTCAAAATGGTCCAAGAGCAGATTTTTCTGAAAACAGGGCAGCACCTACATTTTTAGCACCAATCAACCCTGAAATCACTTCAAAATCAGTTGGTTCCACCCCTAGTCCGTGCTCAACTTCTTCCTCAAGTAATCCTGTGATTTTGGTGGAAAATGAGAGAGAAATCAGAGGCGAAATAGATCTCACAGCAGCTACATCGAGTGGGATAGCAGCTCAAAATTCAGCCCCTCCAATTTCGGTTCAAGAGGAAGAAATGAGGGTTCCCTTGCCCTTTCCACAGCGGAAAACTCAAGCCAAAAGACAAGTGGAGGAGGAGAAAACTAAAGAATACAATGAGCTTGTAAAGTTGTTTAGCAAAGTAGAGATTAATGTACCATTGTTGACCATGATTAAACAGATTCCTAAGTATGCAAAATTCCTGAAAAATTTATGTGTTCACAAGAAGAAGCTTAAGGAGAATGAGTTGGTCAGCCTAGGGAAAAATGTTTCAGCACTCATGCATGTCATACCTCAAAAGTGTGAATACCCTAGAGTTTTTACTATATCATGTGAGATAGGGAGGACTATGTTTCATGACGCCATGCTAGACTTGGGAGCCTCCATCAATGTAATGCCCAGATCGGTCTTCCAGATGCTTGGCATTGGCCCTCTGCAGCCCACTGGAGTGGTAATTCAGTTAGCGGACAGAAGTCAGACCCATCTGTTGGTGCAGGAAGCACCATATCGAACCTTGTTTTGATATTGGCAAAGGATTCAAAGTTAAGTGTTATTTGTGATCTAATGTGTTCACTGAGTGTGCAGGAAAAGTCCTAGCGAAGGGCTGCTAGGCACCTGGCGAAGGGCTGCCAGGAAACAAAGTCCTAGCGAAGGGCTGCTAGGCACCTGGCGAAAGGCTGCCAGGAAACCAAGTCCTAGCGAAGGGCTGCTAGGCACCTGGCGAAGGGCTGCCAGGAAACAAAGCCCTAGCGAAGGACTGCTAGGCACTGGCGAAGGGCTGCCAGGAAACAAAGCCCTAGCGAAGGACTGCTAGGCACCGGGCGAAGGGCAGCTCGGCATCCAAGACCTGACAAAGGACCGTCAGGCAAAAGTCCAACCAGAGGAACGGTTGGCATCAGGTAAATTCTCCCGAGATGAGTAGGTGAGGACGTGTTCCCCGTCGAGGGAACAGTAGGGGTCGGTTCGACCTAGGGCTCCATTTTGGAGACCAAAGTCAGAACCAAGACAGCTAAGGCTGTATAAAATAATAATATAATTGCTATTTGGACTAACCCTGGATGCAGGATAGAAGGACTGAGTATCTGCAGCTCAGAGAGCCTTAAAGGAGTGAGGCAGAAGTTGAGCAGGGCGCCCCGGATGATCCGGGCGCCCCCAAGGTCAACCCAAGTCTGCAAGAAGTGAAAACACACCTCAACGCGCCTCGACAGCTAGATTCGGGGCGCCCCGGATGCTCCGGGCGCCTCGCCTATCGCGGGCGCCCCGCGTGTCGCGGGCGCCCCCACTGCTAGCTGCCGAAGCGCGCCCTTGCGAAGCCGAGAAGATAAAGCTTTGACCGGTCAATGCGGGCGCCCCGAGCGCTCCGGGCGCCCCGGTCAAAGCGGATCCAGAGGATCAAACGCGACCGAGAGCTCTGCGGATCAGAGGCCACGTGGGGGGCGCCCCCGACATCCCGGGCGCCCCCAGGCCCTATATAAAGGGCCCTCGACCAAGGCTTCAAAGCAACTATTCTCTCAACGCCCCAAAGATCTTCTACGCTCGTGCCTTGCTCCGGAAACACTCCAACTCGAGCCGACGACGTCCCACTGCCCCGAAAGAGTCAATCCACTCCGGACGTCGGTAACGAAGATCGAATTTTTTACTATTATTGTTAGTGCACTTACTTGTAATAAATTATTGTAAACTGATTTGCGCGTATATAGAATTGCCCAAAGTAAACGGTCAACGACCGTGGGCCTTGGAGTAGGAGTCTACACTGGCTCCGAACCAAGTAAATCGTCTGTGTCTTTGTGCTGTGATTGTTTTATTTTATTTCCGCTGCGTACGTGCTCTTTACGAAAGTCCGAACGATTTCCGATATTCACCCCCCCTCTATCAGTTTTCACGATCCAACACCATCCAGCAGGAGTTATTGAAGATGTTTTGGTAAAAGTAAAGGAGTTGATTTTTCCTGCAGACGTCTACATTCTAGACATGGAAGGAGACTATCTTGCACATAAATCCCCACTCATCCTTGGGAGGCCTTTTCTGAAGACTGCCAGAACAAAAATTGACGTTTATGCTGGCACACTTTTGATAGAAGTGGGGGACACAGTAGTCCAGTTTAGTATTTTCGATGCCATGAAGTACCCTAGGGAAGATCACTCTATTATGAGTATTGACATTCTGGGTGGACTGGTTGAGACAGATTCAGTGGTTGAGGGAGTTTCACATGATTTTTCTGGAGGAGATATTTTTACAGAGGAGGCTGAGGGAATACTTGCTATTGAGACTGAGGATATTTCAGAGTTTATTTCAGATTCACTTCCAGCTGGTGAGAATTTTCTAAGTGTAGGGGATTGCACAGAGCCCTAAGGATCACCTACTTCTATTGAGATTTCAGAGGATTCAGAGCACAGGTATGATAGTGTAGGGGATTGCACAGAGCCCCAAGGATCACTCATACCCACTGAGCAGGGCCAGATTGAACTTAAGCCATTACCAGGCCACTTGAAGTATATGTACCTAGGAGAGGAGCAGAATTTTCCAATTATTATTGCACAACATTTGGAGTCAGAGCAGGAAGAGAAATTATTGCAAGTCCTGAGGCATTACAAGAAGGCGATTGGGTGGACTCTATTAGATATACCAAGTATCAGCCCAGCTCTCTGTATACACAGGATATTCTTGGAAGAAAATGTTAAACCCGTGAGGCAGCCACAAAGGAGACTTAATCTACTCATTTTGGACGTTGTAAAGAAAGAGGTGACTCGACTTCTTCAGGCAGATATCATTTACCCCATTTCTGATAGTCAGTGGGTTAGTCCCATACATGTGGTGCCCAAGAAATCTGGCGTGATAGTAGTGGAAGATGGAAGTAACGAACTAGTGCCCACCAGAGTTAAGAATTCCTGGAGAGTCTGGATTGATTACAGAAAGCTCAACAAGGTCATGAGAAAGGACCACTTCTCTTTACCCTTTATTGATCAGATGCTTGAAAGACTGGCAGGGAAGTCCCATTACTATTTTTTGGATGGACATTCAGGCTACTTCCAGATTTGTATAGATCCAAAGGACCAAGAGAAGACTACCTTCACTTGCCCCTTTGGCACTTTTGCCTACAAACGTATGCCTTTTAGACTCTGCAACGCACCAGGAATATTTCAGCGATGCATGGTAAGTATATTTGGTGAGTTGCTAGAGCATTGTATGGAGGTATTTATGGATGATTTTTCAGTTTTTGGCACGTCTTTTGATTCATGTTTAGAAATTTGTCTAGGGTTTTACACCGTTGCATTGAGACTAACCTTGTGCTTAATTTTGAAAAATATCACTTCATGGTAGAGCATGGTATTGTACTTGGACACATAGTCTCTAGGAGAGGTATAGAGGTAGATCCTACAAAAATAAGTGTTATTTCTTCTTTATCTTACCCCGTATCCATACAGGACGTTCGTGCTTTCCTTGGACATGCAGGTTTCTACCGCAGATTTATTAGAGACTTTAGCGATATTGCTCGACCCTTGACAAAACTTTTGCAGAAAGATGTTGAATTTTGCTTTGATGATAAGTACAAAGAAGCTTTTCACAGACTCAGGGAGGCTCTTACCTCTGCTCCCATTATTAAGTCACCTGATTGAAAATTGCCATTTGAATTAATGTGTGATGCATCTAACTTTACAGTGGGAGCTGTTCTAGCACAGAGGGTGGAGGGAGCACCACATGTCATATGCTATGCCTCCAAGACCCTAGATGCCGCCCAAGCAAACTACACCACCACTGAGAAGGAGCTTCTTGCCATAGTTTTTTCTTTAGACCGTTTTAGATCTTATTTATTGTGCTCACATGTTATTATTTTTTCTGATCATGCAGCTCTTAAATACTTGTTGAAAAAGCCAGATGCTAAACCTAGACTGATCAGATGGATGCTCCTGCTCCAAGAATTTGACCTGGAAATTAGAGACAGAAGTGACAAAGAAAACCTAGTTGCAGATCACCTGAGCAGAATTGAAGGAGATGGATCTTCTACCACCATTGACGATGCTTTTAGAGATGAACACCTTCTTGCAGTACATGGTGAGACACCTTGGTATGCAGACCTAGTTAATTTCTTAGTAGCACATGTTTTTCCTACACACTTTTTTAAAGCTCAAAAAGATTAACTCAAAAGCGATGTCAAATTCTATGTGTGGGATGATCCTTATTTATGGAAGTTTTGTAATGATCAAATAATTAGGAGATGCGTACCAGACCATGAGTTTTCTTCTGTCCTTACATTTTGCCATTCATCAGCTTGTGGGGGGCATTTTGGACCCCAAAGAATTGTTAGGAAGGTGCTAAAGTGTGGATTGTATTGGCACACCCTATTACATGATTCATATGCATTTTATAAAAATTGTGATAGATGTCAGCGAACTGGGAACATAGGAGCAAGAAATGAGATGCCTCAACACACTATACTTGTTTGTGAGATTTTTGTGTTGTGTTGGGATCTTCAGGCGACATAAACACAAAAACGCAGCGGAAACAAGATCCCTTGAGCGATCCATGCGAAAGAAAAACTCGTACGAAATCATCTATCTAATAGATCTATCTAAAGCGTATACCTTTGGAGCGTGCCCTTACGTTTATCCCGCTCGTCCAAGTGCCGACGGATCTCTTGCACGTTCAAGTGTTCGTGCCTCTATTCGTATCCACACGAACACGATATCTCTACTTCGGAGAAGAACTACCTTAGTTGTGCTAGCAACTTGAGGTAGTTCACAAAACATCAAGAACCCAAGATGTGGGTTTCGGCCGAGATGGAGAAGAGAAGGAAGAGGGGAAAGAAAATGACAAGTTGTCATCCAAATGACAAGGGAAAAACTCTTTTATACTCATATCATGAAGAGTTTTTGCCTTTTAAACTTCCCTTCATTAAACATTTTAATGTAACTCTCTAACTTTTCATGTAACACTCTAATGGTGAGAAACTCTCCATCTTCCTCTCTTATTAATTCATTAAACATTTTAATGAATTAATATTTCATCCAAATGTGGTTGAGTCTAATCTAAATGAGTTTAACTCAAATTAGATCTCAATCCATAATCCAATTGGATTCACTTGAGTCTAACTCAATTAATCCAATTCCAATTAAATCTTAGCCAAATCAAGATCAATTAATCTCCGAAGCATCGTGTCCTTAGTGTGTGACCCAATAGGCTCTCGTAACATTGGAAATGTGTCTAAACCAATTTAGACACAAAAGCAATGAGCGGCATCTAGCAATGCATCAATGCTACCCAAGTAACAAGAAAGTCGAGATCCGACTTAACCTCCGTGACTATGGCAATGTATGACCTTGTCCTTCTATCCTTGATATCTAGATTGACCAATGAGGCATAGACCGTATCATCCTTAATCAATCTTGTGTTTCTTGATCCCCGAGTAGACTCACTCAAACAAATGAGCTCAATATCTCATATTGACTCATTTGAGCATGACCATGCGTTTTAGCAGTCCTACTCGATCAAGGGGCCCACAGATATCACTCCCGTCATATGGGAGGGATAGATCACATCTACATCACTCACATCCCTCTGCATAATTCATTACATACCCAATGATCGCCTTTAAAGTCCACCCTGTTACGGGTGACGTTTGACGATACCAAAGTACATAACTCCTTATGTAGGGAACCGTAGTGAATTCAGGTCTAAGGAATATTCATACCAATAGTCACATGAGAAAGTTTATGAAACTCATATGACAATCTATGAAACTTTCTCATGGCGGGTCATTCAGTACACATTCTCCAATGTATACCCATGTGTCAACTTGATTTCACATATCCATGACTTGTGAGCTCAAGTCATCAGTTGACCTACATGCTAGTCTCCATGTATTAATATTGTCCTTGAATATTAATACTTGACTAGGAATGGTTTAGAGTAGTGTTCTCTACATTATCTCACTATCGATTCAACCAATCGATATAATGTAAATAAGAACCTACTACCCAAGGACATTATTATACTTAGTTATTTGGCACAAATACAAAGTAAGTATAATAACCAAACATGCCTTTATTAATGATAGAATATGATACAAAAATGTCCCCAGTCAATCATCACATAATTGGCTCTAGGGTTTCTACTAACAATCTCCCACTAGTACTAGTGCCAATCATTGCAATATCTAATACCCAGTGACCTGGTATGACCATCATGCTTCTTTTGTGCCAAAGCCTTGGTCAAAGGATCTGCGATGTTAGAATCAGTGTGTACTCTGCATATCCTCACATCTCCTCTATCGATGATCTCTCGAATGAGATGGAAGCGCCGTAGTATGTGTTTGGTCCGCTGATGAGAGCGAGGTTCCTTAGCCTGCGCAATAGCCCCATTGTTGTCACAATAGAGGTCTATTGGTTCTGCTATGCCAGGAACCACACCAAGCTCTGTAATGAACTTCCGGATCCAAACAGCCTCTTTTGCCGCCTCTGACGCGGCAATATACTCGGGCTCTGTTGTAGAATCTGCGACTGTGTCCTGCTTCGAACTCTTCCAGCTCACAGCGCCACCATTCAGGCAAAATACATACCCTGACTGCGATCTAAAATCATCCCTGTCTGTTTGGAAGCTTGCGTCACTGTAACCCTTTACAGCTAGCTCCTCATCGCCTCCAAATATCAAGAAATATTCTTTCGTCTTTCGTAAGTACTTAAGAATATTCTTGACAGCTGTCCAGTGACATTCACCTAGATCTGACTGGTACCTGCTCGTCATGCTCAAAGCATACGAAACATCTAGACGAGTACATAGCATGGCGTACATGATAGACCCTATAGCGGATGCATAAGGGATCTAATCCATACGGTCTCTCTCCTCCTTAGAAGAGGGACATTGAGTCTTCGAAAGACTCACACCATGTGACATTGGCAAAAATCCCTTCTTGGAATTCTGCATGGCAAAACGATTAAGCACCTTGTCAATATATGTACTCTGACTTAAGCCAAGCATTCTCTTAGATCTGTCTCTATAGATCTTAATGCCTAGGATATAGGCTGCTTCACCTAAGTCTTTCATTGAGAAGCAATTCCCAAGCCACATCTTCACAGACTGTAGTGAAGGGATATCATTCCCAATGAGGAGTATGTCATCTACATACAAGATCAGGAAGATGACTGTGCTCCCACTAACCCTCTTGTAGACACAGGGTTCATCTTCATTCTTGATGAAACCAAACACTTTGATTGCATCATCGAATCGAAGATTCCAGCTTCGAGAAGCTTGCTTTAGCCCATAAATGGACCTTTACAACTTACATACCTTTCCAGCATGCTCTGGATCTACAAAACCCTCAGGTTGTGTCATGTACACATCCTCGAGTAAATTCCCATTTAGGAATGCGGTTTTGATATCCATCTGCTAGATCTCGTAATCATGGTAAGCTGCAATAGCAAGCAAGATCCGAATAGACTAAAGCATCGCAACTGGGGAAAAGGTTTCATCATAGTCGATACCATGAATCTGCTTGAAACATTTAGCTACCAATCACCCTTTGTAGGTATGCATGAGTCCATCCATGTCAGTCTTTCTTCTAAAGACCCACTTACACCCAATGGGTTTAATCCCCTTAGGTGGATCAACCAAAGTCCATACTTGGTTAGTGTACATGGATTCCATTTCAGACCTCATAGCTTCTAGCCATTTCTCAGAATCTGGGCTCATCACAGCTTCTTGATAGGATGTAGGCTCATTCAACTCAATGAGCGTCACGTCATCATGGTCAGACAAGAGAAAAGAGTATCTCTCATGCTGACGACGTATCCTATCAGATCTGCGAGGAGGTAGGTCTACTTGAACAGCCTGTTGTTCCATAACTTCTTGTGTAACAACCTCATGATCCACAACATCTTGTGGTGCCTGTTCAATGTCCATTAAGGCCTCAGTACTATCTGCATCTTGAACTTCTTCAAGATGGATTTCACTCCCACTAGTCCTTCTAGAAATAAACTCCTTTTCTAGGAAAACACCATTTCTAGCGACAAACACTTTACCTTGTGTGGGATTGTAAAAGTAATATCCCTTTGTTTCCTTGGGATATCCTACAAAGTAGCACTTATCAGATTTGGGTCCTAGTTTATCTGAGACATGACGTCGAACGTAAGCCTCACAATCCCAAATCCTCATAAAAGACATCGTGGGACTCTTCCCAGTCCATATCGTATATGGTGTCTTTATAACAGCCTTTGATGGAGCTCGGTTAAGTGTGAAAAGAGCTGTCTCTAGAGCAAAACCCCAGAAGGAAGTAGGAAGATCCGTTTGACTCATCATCGATCGTACCATATCTAATAGAGTACGATTTCTCCGCTCGGACACACCATTCCACTGTGGTGTTCCAGGTGGAGTGAGTTGGGATATGATCCCACACTCTGCTAGATGGTCACGAAACTCTTGGCTAAGGTATTCACCACCTCGATCTAATCGAAACATCTTAATACTTTTGCCAAGTTGGTTTTGTACTTCACTCTTGAATTCTTTGAACTTTTCAAAGGATTCTGACTTGTGTTTCATGAGATACACATAGCCATACCTACTAATATCATCAGTGAAAGTGATGAAGTACTGATAGCCTCCTCTAGCTGCGACATTGAAAGGCCACATACATCAGTATGTATGAGTCATAACAACTCTGTCGCTCTTTCGCCGTGTCCACTAAATGGAGTCTTGGTCATCTTGCCTAAAAGACAAGATTCACATGTCTCATATGATTCAAAATCAAATGAGTCCAGTAATCCATCCTTATGGAGCTAGGATATACGACTCTCATTTATATGTCCTAAGCGACAATGCCAGAGATATGCTTGGTTCAAATCATTTGGTTTGAACCATTTGGTATTTATGTTATAGATTGGGTTATCTAGATCTAGAAGATAGAGTCCATTTATCAATGGTGCATTACAATAGAACATATCATTTAGCATTATAGAACAACATTTGTTCTTTATGGTAAATGAAAACCTTTCTTGTCCAAACAAGATACTGAAATAATGTTCTTAGTTAATGCAGGTACATAAAAGCACTCTTCTAGTTCTAGGATAAGCCCAGTGGGCAAAGACAAGAAATATGTTCCTACAGCAATAGCAGCAACTCTTGCTCCATTGCCTACTCGTAGGTCCACTTCGCCCTTGGTCAATGATCTAGCTCTTTAAAGGCCCTGCACATTAGTACAAATGTGAGAAACACATCCGGTATCTAATACCCAAGAAGAAGAGATAGATAGATTGACTTCTATAACAAAAATACCTGAGGCAGAAGTCTCACTTCTTTTCTTCTTTGCTTCCTCCAGGTAGAGTTTACAATTCCTCTTCCAATGTCCGGTCTCACCACAATGGAAGCAGGTCCCTTCCTTAGGCACTTTGCCTTTGGCTTTGGATGTAGTAGAATTGGCCTTGCCTTTGGCTTGGGTCTTACCCTTGCCTTTAGGCTTCCATTTGCCATTGCCTTTGTTAACCATCAGTACATTACTGGTCTTGGCTTTCTTGAGATTGGGCTCAGCAGTTCTCAACATGCTGAGCATCTCAGGTAAAGGCTTATCAATTTCATTCATGTTGTAGTTCATGACAAATTGATTATAACTCTCCGGCAACGATTGCAGGATAAGGTCTGTTGCCAATTCTTGGCCCAGTGGGAATCCTAGTCTTTCAAGGTTCTCCACATACCCAATCATCTTGAGTACGTGAGTTCCTACAGGAGTTCCCTCTTGCATCTTGCATGCAAATAGGGCTTTGGACACCTCAAAGCGCTCGTGCCTAGCTTGCCCTTGATATAGTTGTTTTAGATGCTCAACCATATCATGTGCATTCATGTTCTCGTGTTGCTTCTGAAGCTCAGAGTTCATGGTGGCAAGCATTAGGCATGATACATCCAATGCATCATCCTGATGCTTCTTGTAAGCATCTTTTTCAGCACGGGTGGCGGTAGCGACGAGTGCTTCTGGAAGGGGTTGCTCTAGAACGTACAGTTTACGTTCTTGTTTGAGGACTATCCTCAAGTTCCTGTACCAGTCCAGGAAATTAGCTCCGTTGAGCTTGTCCTTCTCAAGGACAGATCGCAGAGAGAGAGTGTTCGACGTATTAGACGACATGGTGATTTACAACAACACAACATGCAGAAATAAGTATCATATCTAGATCATTTAATTAGGCCTTTAATTAAATGATGCTCCCACTAAATCGTAGAGCTTTTGTAGGGGCTAGTCATGGATGTAGGCAAACTTACTTTGCTCACACTACTAGCTCCAAACCAAATAGCGACTACATTTATGTGGGACAAGATCCAAATTATACTTCATCTTGAGTTAGCTTTGGCTAATCGCCCAAGACTCGGTACAATTAGGTAGGTAACATTTTACCAATTACATCGTATGCAACTCTTGAAAAAGGGTTAAGATTCACATTACACATCATCTTGAGTTAGCTTTGGCTAATCGCCCAAGACTTAGCATAATTTTCCTCTTACCCAATTTTCCCAACTTTTGGGATATGCCTCTAAGTTTCTCAATCCAATTGAGGTGACTTAGTTAAGTCTCACCCAAAGTTTGATAGCGGGACATCACAATTGTCCACTCGCACTCTACCAAGATAAAATGCGTTGCTTTGCTTTGGCAAACCCAACAACAAATGATCGAGGTAGTTTATGAGTACCGAACCTTGGTAGGCATATTGAGTTGACTTAATTAAGATTAACATCTAAGCATGCATCACATACACACACATAGCATATATCAATATATAGGCAAGAAAATGTGACATTGTTATGGCCAGTATACTACGATCTTCTCAAGCCAATGAGAAGATCGATGGTCAACCTAAGGATAACTTCTTCTCCAAGAGCATCCTCCGGTCATCATGTGTGGTTGGCATCCTCCTTGTAACTTCATTCTTCAATGGACACTCCATTCCTCTTTTGTACATTACAATGTAGGAAAACTCGAGTTACATTCGAGTCTAAATCTAATTTTACAATTAGGAAGAATAGATACAAGGCACGACACGCAGGCCGTATTATGAATTACAACATGCACACACACACATACATCCAATCACATTGGGGTTAAGGCCATAACCATTCACCATGTCATCATTTATACACAATAGATCTAGGACATCAATTTCATTATGAGTGCAATATAAAAATCGCTCAAGAGTAGAAACTCCGTTGGTGCATTCTTGCGACAAAAAATGCACAATCTGTTCACAACAGATTGACGCAACTTCATCAACATTAACACCAAAGGTTATAATATTTTGTCAAGAGCGATCAGACTATAGCACGCTATCATATGAATGATGATGTTATAGCCTTTTAGTTTGATCAACACAAACTTTTGCGTAATGACAAAATATTCACACTATTATATGCAACCCATAAAGAAAAAAAATTTGTCCTACTTCTATATCACATATAAAAGTGCATAAAACTTCATACGATCTTTTGCAAGTGGCTCTGATACCACTGTTGGGATCTTCAGGCGACATAAACACAAAAACGCAGCGGAAACAAGATCCCTCGAGCGATCCATGCGAAAGAAAAACTCGTACGAAATCATCTATCTAATAGATCTATCTAAAGCGTATACCTTTGGAGCGTGCCCTTACGTTTATCCCGCTCATCCAAGCGCCGCCGGATCTCTTGCACGTTCAAGTGTCCGTGCCTCTATTCGTATCCACACGAACACGATATCTCTACTTCGGAGAAGAACTACCTTAGTTGTGCTAGCAACTTGAGGTAGTTCACAAAACACCAAGAACCCAAGATGTGGGTTTCGGCCAAGATGGAGAAGAGAAGGAAGAGGGGAAGAAAATGACAAGTTGTCATCCAAATGACAAGGGAAAAACTCTTTTATACTCATATCATGAGGAGTTTTTGCCTTTTAAACTTCCCTTCATTAAACATTTTAATGTAACTCTCTAACTTTTCATGTAACACTCTAATGGTGAGAAACTCTCCATCTTCCTCTCTTATTAATTCATTAAACATTTTAATGAATTAATATTTCATCCAAATGTGGTTGAGTCTAATCTAAATGAGTTTAACTCAAATTAGATCTCAATCCATAATCCAATTGGATTCACTTGAGTCTAACTCAATTAATCCAATTCCAATTAAATCTTAGCCAAATCAAGATCAATTAATCTCCGAAGCATCGTGTCCTTAGTGTGTGACCCAATAGGCTCTCGTAACGTTAGCAATGTGTCTAAACCAATTTAGATACAAAAGCAATGAGCGGCATCTAGCAATGCATCAATGCTACCCAAGTAACAAGAAAGTCGAGATCCGACTTAACCTCCGTGACTATGGCAATGTATGACCTTGTCCTTCTATCCTTGATATCTAAATTGACCAATGAGGCATAGACTGTGTCATCCTCAATCAATCTTATGTTTCTTGATCCCCGAGTAGACTCACTCAAACAAATGAGCTCAATATCTCATATTGACTCATTTGAGCATGTCCATGCGTTTTAGCAGTCTTACTCGATCAAGGGGCACACATATATCACTCCCGTCATATGGGAGGGATAGATCTCATCTACATCACTCACATCCCTCAGCATAATTCATTACATACCCAGTGATCGCCTTTATAGTCCACCCTATTACGGGTGACGTTTGACGATACCAAAGTACATAACTCCTTATGTAGGGAACCGTAGTGAATTCAGGTCTAAGGACTATTCATACCAATAGTCACATGAGAAAGTTTATGACACTCATATGACAATCTATGAAACTTTCTCATGGCGGGTCATTCAGTACATATTCTCCAATGTATACCCATGTGTCAACTTGATATCACATATCCATGACTTGTGAGCTCAAGTCATCAGTTGACCTACATGCTAGTCTCCATGTATTAATATTATCCTTGAATATTAATACTTGACTAGGAATGGTTTAGAGTAGTGTTCTCTACATTATCTCACTATCGATTCAACCAATCGATATAATATAGATAAGAACCTACTACCCAAGGACATTATTATACTTAGTTATTTGGCACAAATACAAAGTAAGTATAATAACCAAACATGCCTTTATTAATATAGAATATGATACAAAATGTCCCCAGTCAATCATCACATAATTGGCTCTAGGGCTCCTACTAACATTTTGATGTTTGGGGAATTGATTTTATGGGACCTTTTCCTGTATCTTATGATTATTTGTACATTTTACTTGCTGTAGATTATGTTTCTAAATGGGTGGAGGTCATTCCCTCCAAGACTGATGATTCTTCTGTTGTTGTTAGTTTT